>CM077115.1:392422556-393022556 GCA_039619475.1 Icerya purchasi | reverse complement strand
AAATTATAAATAGTTACACTGAATTTCCGGATACGGGAAGGTAGAGTTCAAGCGCTTGAGCTCAAATCGAAGAGTATAAGACGTAACTAATTTCACAGCAGGATGTATGTAGGCTAATGATTTGTGTGCCAAATTTAGAATATTTTAAATAGCGGGGGTGGCTGGATTAGGTTTAGTTCGCTACTGGAAAATATAAAAAGTGTGAGGAGATATTTTTACCTTTTATACAAATATGTATTCGGAGTAGAGCTGAATTCTATTTAGATACCCGGGAGAGTGTGTCTGTAAAGAATTTCCTGCCCGAGACTACCTTCCGCTTGAAACTGACGCAACTTCTCCTAACTGCGAAAAATACCTTAGCGAATTCAGTTGTGTGCAGGAAGACAAGTTGAACCGGATTACTAAGCAATCTGCATTTATATCGCTAATGAAATACGGTGTCTTGAACAGAAAGAGAAAAAGAAAGAATGTTTTTATGGAATTAACTTACTAGCGAAAAATTTGAAACTCTCCGAGATATCCCCCTTTTTTCCAACTTAAATACGTACACCTTTTATTGTACGCCATATTAGCGAATGAATTTATTACATAAAACATAATATGAAGTAACACTTTTTGACGTTCGCACAGCCGCATTTGCATTTGTTTTTTAGTGTACTGGTCGATTTTAGGTCTTTTCGTGCATTAATGTTGCATGTAAATGTAAGGGCAGTGTTCACATTCGCAACGCAAGACTATAAAACTGAAAATGCTGACATCCAAGTGTGCATGTGTCTACAAACTGATCTCCTCGCGCATATTGCCCTTATCGGCTATCCATTATTTGTATTTTTAATAATTCACACCTGTCACCGCTGAATTGTGAACTAAGCCTGTCGTTAAGACCGCTAAAATCTGTCCGACGTTGCACTTTGAACAAAAATGTGTAAAACAAGTGTCCAACGTTGTGGACTAGAAAAAAAAGAGACATCACCCACTGTCGCGTTTTTTTTTTTTTGCACGTATATTTTGGTACAATCTTATTACTGTAAATAAATTAGCGTTACTTTTAAAACGGTGTTACAACTTAATCTAATTGGTAACATGAACAGAGTAGAAGCTATGTACACAATTACATAACTCCTAATATTATATAGATATATAAATAATCATAGGCGCATATAAATACTCACACGTACGCACATCAAGTATATGCGCATACCAAATGTATTTCTTCGTTATGTTGATACCAGAAAGCTCTAGTGGTGTTTTGGAGACACTTGTTTTAAGCGCGCTGAATAATCAACTGATTGAATGTCTTTGCACAGCCCCAGAGTTGAACACCATACATCCATATCGGTCTGATGATCTGACAATAAATCATACGTTTATTAGACAGATTGGGCTTAGAGTAACGCCCAATCAACCAATAAATCTGTCTTAACCTATGCACAGTTTGTTCCTTTTTCATCTTGACATGCGTTTTCCAATTCAGTCTGGAATCTAAATGCATACCCAGGTATTTAGCGGAGTCCGGATCTCGGAATAGGAAGGCGATCAAGGTGTATAGGACATAGGTCCTAGATTTATGAAACGTAAACAAACATGCACCGATTTTTCTTGATTAATCTTGATCTTCCAATCACATGTCCATTTGCTATTTTTTTCTACTGCATATTGCAAGTTAGTCGTATCCAATTCGGGGGAATCGCCAACTGACAAGCTGGTTGTGTCATCTGCAAAGGTAGCAGTCATCGTCTTGACTGTTTGCTGGATGTCAGTTGTATACAATAAATACAGAGTAAGTCCTAAGAGACTACCCTGTTGGAAGACCAGCCTGTATTGAATGAAATTTGGACTTCGCTTCTTCATAAGAAACTCTGAAGGATCTATCAGAGATATGTGATTCAAGAAGTTGGCACACATTTTCCGGTAGCAGGTTGCTCATTTTATAGATCAGCCCTTCGTGCCAAACTCGGTAAAAAGCTTGCGATATGTCTAGAAAAACCGCCGGACAATATTTTTTTTCTTCAAAGGCTGTTTCAGTTACTTTAGTTATACGATGAGTGCTGATTGTGGAAGCCAAACTTGAGTCGATTAAGAAGTAGTTTTTTAAATAATTTTGATATGGAAGGTAAAAATGAGATTGGTCGATACGAAGTTACTACTTCTGTTGGTTTCCCAGGTTACGGTAACATGATGATTTGAACGATTTTTTGAAACATTTTGGTACGTATCTCATTTTGAAACAGGCATTAAAGAGATAAGTCAGCAAGTTAATTCCTTTACGTGGTAATTCTCTAAGCACTCCGGGTGAAATTTCATCGATTCCAGGAGCCTTTTTAGGATTCACATTATTATCTAACTCTTGTGCAACTTCAAAAGGAGTTACTGGTTTTATTTGCTGGAAAGGTTGGTAATTTTTCGTTATATCGATCTGGGAATTTATAATACGTTGTAAAGACTGAAGCTAAATGAGAAGCGAATAGTTCAGCTTTACTGTTGTCGTAGCGGTGATGATTTTAAAAATCGTTTACTTCTTCATATTGATACAGTTTTGGTACTTGCAGCGTCGTCTGTCGACGATATCCGATTTAAAATTAATTTTCGACCATATTCTATTTTGTTTCAATGCTAGACTACATCGGTGACACCCAAAAAGAGACATTAACGCCGTGACATGATTGGACTGTTTTTATATTCAGTACTACAAAGAAGTAGTCTAAGAAATATTTCTCAAATGAACTCGTAGAGTAGCGGTTGGGTTTGCAGAATAGAAGCCTTGTGGGATATGCGTGTTGGGGTTTAAATTTAATTCTTTTGTTAATATAGTTTTAACTTTAAAATTTAAAATAAGTACTTCGTAAAATATTATACAAATAATAGAGACACTAAAGAGTAAAATAACTTATCACTGATTAAGCAAATAATTACCTATTTATAATCATAGCTGTACACATATTTCTGAATAAATTGAGAAGCTCAAATACAAAAAATTTTCTTTGTGCAGTAATAAACGGTGATGAGAGAATATAATTTAAATCGACATAAGAAGAAAAAAAAAAAGAGTAAAAAATCACTATGCATAGATAACAATGGTTTTAATTTACAAATAAAAAAACATTGCAATCGTGTCACGGCGCAAATGTTTCGTTGGGGGATCACCGATTTTCAATTAGGCATGAGTAACTCCGGACACAGTTATGTCCTCGGAACTATATCCGCATTCGGACACAACCGGATATATCTCCAACAATGTGATTTATTTGTACCTCAACTCCAAAAAATGTACACAACGGACAAACGTCATTTCGAGCATAGCCGGATTATTTAATACATTTCAATTCCAAAAAGCGTTAGTCGTGCACATGTGCACTGTGTTCAAGGACGTTCTGTTGCTTTGTGCGTTCAAAGTGCTTCACAAAGTTGGAGATGAATACGAAGCGAAGATTGCAAATATGCACTAGGTATGAAATACGGAACCCCGCGTTGTTGGATTGAGAAGCGCGGATATGTATCCGTCGTCAAAAAGGACACATATGTCTACCCAAATCTGCTCTAGCGCAGTTGATTTGCGCATTTCTAATTTTAATCACACTAATGTCGTTTTTTTTTTTATGTTGCGGTTGTCTGCGGTGAGTAGCATTTAGCTGAAAGAAAAATATGTAAAATCCTGCGTATTCGGGATTTTGCGATTCTGAACCGAATGAATCGATTGTTCTTTGTGAAAGAGACGGATCTGTTTAAGTTATTAATTGTTCGTTTAACCCCCGTTTTGTACTGTGATCGACATGGGTAATTGCGAAATGCTTTTTTTAATCGAAAAAAACAGTCGAATGATTTCATTTGAAATAATCTATCCGCAGTTGAAAATTGATTGCAGTGATTAAGTATGGTGAATATTTGCTTCCTGAGAATTACCTTTATTTTTTAATTTTTCGTATTGATGGATAAAGGTCTTTTTTATTATTAATAAGGAGCAGCACCTTTTGGTAATTTTAAATACTAGTGAAACAAATACGCTGATAAATACTATTGAATTAACAAGACTGTGGAAATTTTAATTTAAATTAAATTATGTAAATCTTAATGATCAATTTTTGCGAGTAATAAATTTTTCAAGAGAAACTTATGATATTCAATTATTTGTGTAAAAACTTCTATTAAGTAACTTAATATTTAAATGCTGTCTCAGCTTAATTGGGAGCAGGATTTTCATTTGTAAAGTTCGCTTATTCAATTCGGAATTATCGGTTTTTGAGAAACCAAAATTGAAAATAGAATAAAATCCCTATTACCAATAATAGAGATTAATCATTTGAATAAAAGCGCCATGTTCAAATGCAGCTTACTGAGCAATGGAAGAGTTTTGAATTTATTCAACGATCAAAATATTCGATTAAAATATTTCGATGTCGCCTCATCATGAAAAACATCTAGGGAGTGAATAATTTCTCTTATTCGTATATTTTTTTCCGTTCCTTCTCTACCGTAAGTAGAGTAAGCATCGCCACAAAGAGAGTCCCAAAGTAATTATTAATTTTTAATAATACCGTAATTGTAACAAAATTTTTTTCAAGAACAATTTTTTTTTAAATAAGTCTTTTGTACAGAAATATCTTTATACTTGTTCCAATTTTTTTTTTTTAGTCAGGGGGTTAAATACCATATTTAATCACCTACAGACTGGAGAATTATTTTTTAAACTATTATTTCCAAATTTTTTGGCCAGAAATAAAAAAAAGCAAATAAAATATAAAAAACGAATATATGATCTTTACATAAATATATAAATCTCCCGCGATGTCATATAAACTGGGAAACCAGTCTGACCTATTGCTTCTTCTAACTATTCCGGTAAGATCAGTTGAGATATAAACGGAGATGTAAAGAGCTCGGGTCATTGGCCTGTTCAGCTTTGATATTAACGCGGTCGTTGAATCCTATTCCATATTGACAGCGAGTCACCAGCAAAAACTTATTTACTCTATTATTTTGCACTATCCGAGTACATTTGGCGCCAATTTCACAAATTGCAGGGTGACTTTTATAATTAAAATGTTTTTGTTGAGGAGCCAAGAGTGCACAGAAACCATCAAAAAGTAATGCCGAAACTTTCTTTGTAATTCAGAACATTAACAATGCTTTATCAAACGCTAGTTATAGGAAGGAAGATTACTCCTATTCTCTGCACAGTCACCTGTTGATAATTGAAATTTCAAATGTCTTTGTAGCGCAGAAAGCAAGAGAAATTTACCTGAACGACTTGCCATCATCAGTAATTACTGCTTCGGTATATTTACTTTTGAAACGTTTGTCAATCTTCATAATTATTTTAACGATGAGCTCCCGCTAAGCTTACTGCAAAATTTATGTCAAATCTTTTTCAGAAACTTAAGTAGTTTGCGGATTCCAAATCCGTAGCACCTTTTCACCGAAATCTTCTCAGAGTCATATTTCCTTCTCTAACTTTCGATCTGCACATTTGTCTGCCGGTTACTTCTACATCATGGTTCCTTCGGTACAAATTTTTACCACCCAAAAAGGAAAGTTTCATAAAAAAAAATAGTATCATTAAAGGAGTACATTAAATGATATTTATAAAATTTAGAACTATCGAGTTTCTGGAAGTGTTCAAATTAACTTCTTGAAACCTCCAGCTTAGGATATCGCTTGCGATAGTTAGAAATACTAATCTCCACTATATCCGCATTAATAATAATTAAATAATGGTCACTACCTAAAAAAAAAAAGCGTCAAAACTTCCTAAAATCAGTCGAAAACTATATTAGCTGAGACAAGGCAAAAACCGATCGAGTAATTATAGGGATTTCTAATTTTTGTTGATCACTTGCCATCAAGTAGACACCCATGAAGGGCTTGAAGATGGATTCGGGTGCAGTCAATCTTTTGTTATCGTTTTTACTTCATCACCAACATCTATGTAGTGTATTGAAGTTCACATCTAGTGTGACTGTCTTATTATCTTTCCACAGTATCTAGGGTTTCTAAGAAGTTAGTAATATCTCTTACATGATTGGAGCAAGTAAAGATATATGTAAATAAATTTCCCAGCAGTTACAGAAACACTAATGACGTTAGATCTAGTGCTATTATACACACTTTTTTAGATCTAAACTGATGATTTCAATCCCGTACCTAACTAGAATTGCGATTCCACCATAAATTTCAGCTTATTAAAGAACAGTTACATCGTTCGTGGTACTATGAAGTAGGCGAGTAATTAGACTAAATCTATTACTAACCCTATTGGAATAAAAACTTTCTTTTCGGTAGATTTTAGGAACTTTCATCGACGCTTCCTGATGAGCTTTGAGTTACCATCGACTCGTGAATAGGTTGCATCGATACCGATTATTATTGCAAGAAAGAAAATACCGTTCTTCTATATGTTCTTTACTTTGACATTTGTCACACAATTTGAAACTCCTTTCCAATACACTGAAAAGTAATCTATCCTTACCTCAAACACTGGTAACATTGCTTAACACGAAAGGCTTACAATATAAACGAATGCATCCAAGCAAAACGTACTACTGTAGACTCTGACTTGTAAAATGAATTAAAGCGGAAATACTAGGAACATACGTTCTTATGTTCAATTTTTTTACGCTATTAATTACGAATGAGCAGTATTCTATTGTGTCAAATAATTATTCTTATTCCATATTAGTAATTTTAATAACAGCGTTCTAGATGATAGAGGATAGGAAACGTTAGCGACAGAGAAACCAACATTATCCAATAAGTCACGCGTAGAAAATAATAATGAAAATTTAATTGTGGCGCGATGACGACTGACCGTTTTAATCTTAGTAACCTCTTTTTGCGTCGGCAAATTTTTCTTTTTAAAGCGTTAATAGACCACCCGCTGCTTCACTTAAATTCGCTTTTTCGATAAGAACTACTTTGTAATTAACATTCCTCGTTATATGTTTATATTAGCGAAAAAAGCACCGCATTCAACTGTCGTTATTATTAAACATTGCTAACATTCCGTTAAAATTATTATTATTAATGCCAATGCGCTTCAAGAGAATTGCAAAGATTATTTCGTATAACAAATAGAGAATATTATTCACAAAAACTGCAGAGTTGCAGCGATAATCCAAAAAAATATTGGGCATTAATTAAAAAAGTAATTGGACGCAAAAAACCTATGTTACAAGAAATCAAGGTAAATGACGTCAATTTAACAGTAACCGATAATGAGTATGAAATTTCAAATCACTTCAATAATTATTTCTTGAATGTTGTTAGGTCATTGAAAATTCTTGCAAATACCGATCCAACGGATACTACCTTTATTCATCAAAATGTTACTTCCTTTGGATTTCTTGATTTCACCAGAAAAGACGTAAAAGGTGCCATTTTTTCCCTGCCCAATAAACATTCTTACGGATTCGACGGAATATCTATAATTTTTATAAAAAAAAATATCTACATTTTTATGAAACCCTTAAAACTATTCAATGAATCATTTAAATCAGGTAAATTCCCGCATGTACTAAAACTAGGTATCATTACACCAAATTTATAAAAGTGGCACTACCACGGAGGTTTCAAATTACAGACTTGCTTTCTACTATTGCTAAAATTTATGAGAAATGTGTGAAAACAAAAATTTTAAAATAAATTATTTCAGTAAAAATCAGTACGGTTTTTTACTGAAATAAATCTACAGACGATGCCTTATTTAACCGCATTACGTCTATTTCTGATAATCTCGAATCAAGTCGTTCAGTAGTAGCAGTCTACTCTTCGACTTCTCTAAAGCTTTCGATGTAGTTGATCATGATATACTATTACGGAAATTATTTGCTTGCGGTTTTCGTGGTTTTGTTCATGATTGGTTTGTCTCATACTTAACCAACCGGAGATTTATTACATAAATTAAAAGCACATTTAGCAACAATGTCATACAAGAATATGTAGTACCACAGGGATGTATACTGGGGCCCATACTATTCCTTATTTATGTCAATGATTGATACGATCTAGATGTAACCGGGCAAATTTTTAGCTATGCCGATGAAACAGTACTTATTGTAAGCTCTAGGTATCCCACTATATTGCAAGATTTGGTACAGACTGACGTACTAAAAATACGTAACTGGATGACAAAAAACCATATCGGACTAAATATTAATAAAACAAAATATCTACTATACAGCTACACCTTCCTCAAAATAGGTGGGATAAATTAAAAATACAATAACAGTGTTCTCATAGAAAGGGTGTATCAAGTTAAGTATCTGAGAATTGTGCTTGATTGCAAACTACTGTGGAGTATACCCACCTAGTACATTTATCAGCAAAGTTGAGAAAATTAAATTATTTGTTCTATTGTTTAAGTGAATTTTTCAATCATAAGTAGCTTAGGATTATGCACTACGCTTTATATCAATCTACTCTGACATACGGAATAATCCATTGGGGAAATGCAGCTATTTATCATCTTTCGCCAATCATTTATCTACAAAAATCTCTCATTAAAAAATTAGGCACCTGCGTGGAAGATAACATTAATAAAAAGCTGCTGAGTGTTAGAAATTTACATATATTGTTTGCATTTGTTACTTTATGTATTAAAAAATAAAGATAAATTTGGTATAAAGACTTGCACGGGAAAAACTAGGTCGACTGATAAAGAAAAAGCGTGCATACCATTTGTTAATAAATCTCACGTAAAAATGCAGGCGAGATATGCAGGCTCGAAATTTAAAAAACCTAAAATATAATCGTAAAATTCTGATAGATCTTATCTCAAAGGAAAATATAAAATTATAAAAAACGCAATGGTATAGGCAAATCTATTTTAAACTCTTACACATATTAACACCATAATAAGTAAAACAATAAAAATCAATAAAATTGTAGACATATATATATATAAACACGTTAATTTCTTCAAGTAACAATTTAAAAATATAAAATACACCAACACTACATATCCATATTATCAGGCTCGTTCATTTTAACCAATTCCACTTTTACGAGCCCATTGTGTGAATTGTAAATACAAACAGATAAGATATTACCTTTCTAGATCAGAGTTGCCAAATAGTGTACCACAAGTTTTACGTTTAAACAATACTATTAGGCAACATCTTATCAGTCTGAATTTTGAAATTAAAAATATTGTTTTATTATTGTTACAGTTTTAAGAAATAATAAGTCGGAGTTAATCTTTTTATTTTTATTGTAGTTCCATTTCTATATTTCTTTTTTCTTATCATTTGTTGTCATTCCAGCAGCTTTTACTTTTTATGTTTATTGTTATATATTACTTAAATTGCCTTTTCAGTGTAAACATTTAGGTTAAACTAGTATCACATTACAATTTATAATATTGAGTTCACAACAGATCCAACAGTCCCAAAGATCCTCAAGACCAAGAAACCTTAACTATGCCAACGTCACATCGAAAGACAGTTTCCCAAAAAGAGATCAAGCGGTAATTATTGAATCGTTGGAAAACGTAAATATTGAAGTATACTTAGATGCCTTGTCAACCATCGTCCCACCTACGACTATCCGATTCATCTCTCGGATAGCTCAGAACCGAATGTGTGTATATCTTGAATCTACACAATTAGCTGAGGAAATTGTAGAAAGAAATTGTATGTTAACTATCAATGACCGATAACTACCAATTCGATCCCTTATTATCAAAAATAAGAGAATTGTTCTCTCAAACGTATGACCAACTATACCTCATTACATTGAGGAAGAAGAACTCAGGAAAATTGGAGTAAAACCTCTATCTCCAATCACCTACCTTCGAACAGGCACTGCCAATCCAAAGTATTCGCACATCTTCCGAAGGCAGGTTTATGTATCTCCAACCGATGTTAAAAAACTTCCCGAAAGGTTCCAAATTAATTATGAGGACATCGACTACTGGATCTACCCCACATGCGATTCATTGAAATGTTTTCTGTGCAAAGAACTGGGACACTTGGCAAAAAACTGTCTCACAAACAACCAAGATATCCAGCAGAATCCTGAAATTGTAGAAGCAGCCTCACCTGATACTCCTAGCAAATTACCACTCCAAGAGCAGACTGATCTAGAAACTCCGACAGAAAAACACGCTCTAAATGATACTCAAGTAGTACACGAAACTCCGAGCTAACGAGGGAACTAGCCAAGCTGAGAAACTCCAGCCCGGGTCCCGATGGGGTCCCAAACATCCTCATCAAAAATCTATCGACTAAAGGTATCTGCTACTTACTTGACTTGTTCAACGCAATATGGCTAAGACAACAGTCCCCCAAAGACTGGAAAGAAGCTATAATGGTCCCAATCTTGAAGCCAAACAAAATTCCAAGCAACTATAAGAGCTACCGTCCCATCGCCTTAACCTGTAACTTATGCAAACTAATGGAAAAAATAGTCTCCAAAAGACTAAGATGGGTTGTAGAAGCTAATAATCTCATATCTCCAGGGCAATACGGCTTTCGCCAGTTTCGATCGACCCAAGATCCCTTAACCATAGACAACCAATTCTATATAACTGCAGCCCTAGATATTGAGAAAGTTTACGAGATGGCATGTACTCACAGACTCCTGCGCATTCTGGAAAATAAGAACATAAGAGGAAATATGCTGGCTTATATTAAAAACTTCCTAACAGACAGGAGGATTCAGGTGAGGGTGGACCACGTTCTCTCAGACAGCAAGATAGTAGAAAGTGGATTCCCACAGGGAGCAGTATTAAGTGTTATTTTATTCCTAATAGATATTAACGATGTATTAGGCCACATTCCTACACCTGTGAAAGGAAATCTATTTGCTGATGACATCATCGTTCATTGTAGTGGCAAAAACCTAAAACACACATCACTCTTAGTGCAAAAAACCTTGGACTCTCTCCAGAGATGGTCAGATGAAAGTGGGTTTAAATTTTCAAAATCTAAATCTGAAGTTATCATTTTTGGTAGAGGAAGAAAGAACAGAAACATCTCACTCCAACTAGGCGACAACGTTATAAGACAGGTAGATCAGATCAAACTCTTAGGATTATACTTCTACGAAAGGCTTACTTGGAAGATACACTTAAAGAAACTGGTAGGCGAATGCAGGAAAAGGATTAATTTACTCAAGGTAATATCCTCAACAAAGTGGGGAGCTGACAAGTGCTCAATGCTGTTAACTTACCGTGCGATAATTAGATAAAAAATGGACTATGGAGCTAGCCTCTATGATACTGCAGCAGGTTACAGATTAAAGGAACTGGACAGCACATACATAATCTAGCTCTAAGATTGAGCATTGGTGCATTCAGAACTAGCCCTATTAACAGCATTCTTGCAGAATCAGAGGAAATGCCACTATACTTTCGCAGAAAAGAAATCATATTAAATTTCACGACCAGAGCCCAAGCTCAAAAAGGTGATCTAGCGTTTAGATTCACAGAGAAGAAGCCTGTAACAGATCTCGAGTATAAGCTCAAAAGCAAGTCTCTCGAACCTCCAAGAGTCAGATACGCTCTCGAACTCGACAACCATAACATTACAGTTCCCAAAGTCTACCCCAGAAGACAAGCCGTCATTCCACCGTGGAATATTCCGACCTCGCATACGGATCTTGAACTAGCAGAGCTTCAAAGGAACTTTACCTCTGACCAAACGTACCGCAGTTACTTCCAGGCCGTGTTGGAGAAATACAACAACTACACAAGTTTTTATACAGACGGCTCAGTCAAAGAAGGGAGAGCTAGCTGTGCAGTGGTCTACCGAAACACAAAGTTGGGGTTCCGACTACAAAACTATAACTCAATCTTCACTTGTGAACCTTCAGCTATCTCGCAAGCACTATCCATCGCCATCGACAAGCCTGAATTGGGCAATATAGCAATTTTCACCGACTCAATGAGCTGCCTTTCAGCTCTGACGAATACGGAAAACACCAACCCGGTCATACTTAATATACAAGAGAAAATCCAAGATCTCAGAAACAGCAACAGATCAGCCAAGTTGATCTGGATCCCTAACCACCAAGGTATTATTGGGAATGAAAAGGCTGACAAAGTGGTAAAAGAGGCAATTAACAACACAGAAATCAGCAACTCAATGGCCACCACAGCTTCTGAAATTAAAAAGTGCATAAAGAGCTCAAAGAGAAACCATTGGAATGACGTCTGGGAAGAGTGGGCAAGAAATAAATCCCCAAAAATATCGGAAGTTAGAGAATCTTCCCTAGAACCTAATCCAGTGGACTCGTTCTGTAGAAGAGACCAGGTTATGCTCTCAAGGTTGCGAATTGGGCATACCAAGCTAACCCACTCATTCCTAATTAGCAGCGAACCAAAAAATAGCTGCGACTTCTGCAATTTGGAACTATCTGTTAAGCACATACTAATTGAATGCCCAAGTCTCGTCGCCATCAGAAACAAAAGCTAGCTACCGAACAACCTCAAGGACTGTCTCAATTCAACCAGCGGATGCTACAAGACCTTAATGTTCCTCAAAGAAGCCAAGTTAATCAATGAAATTTGAAATTATATTGTGTTAAATTGTATCAGTAAATGTTAAACTGATTATTTATGTAATTGTTAATTGTGGTCGTCAATAACCTTGTAGTTGCAAGGCGACCTTAAATAAATAAATAATAAATAAATAAATAATAATTTATAATATTATAGTATTTTTTAATGCAAAAATTTACCGTTGAAGTAAATAATCAGCTAATGGGGATTACGGGAGAATATGCGATTAGTTTTACATATAATTTTTGAGCTCTGTAAGCACAGGACAATGAGGTTATTTTCTTCTAAATTCAGTCACAAATATCTTTTAGTCGACTCGCCGCCACATTGCCCGATGTATAACTTTAAGTACAATTTTAAATGTATGATTTTATTTATATAATCTTAAATGTATAATTTTAAATCGTGTAATCTTAAATTTTCACCTTTTTATTTTATTTCATTTTATGTGCACCAGTATTCTTTTTATTATCATATTGTTACGCTATTTGCTGTTATAATTATTAATTTTTATTATTATTAGTTTTATTACTGTAAGTTTATAATTCATTTCGTTATGGGGTAACAGAGCCAAATGTAGCAACTCATAATAGTTTAAGCAGTTTACCAAACTTATATTTCCGTGTTTCTTTTCTTATTTTTATATTTTATTTTATTTATTTATTTTATCTTATATTACATTATTTTTTAGTTTATTTCATTTATAGTTTCTGCTATATCTATCCCATAAGCATTAAATATTTTGTTTTCTCATTTGTTAGAATTAAGGAACATATTTCGTTATGTGTAATTATGTAAGTGTACGTGTGAATGTGAAGGAGTTTGAACCGTGTAGACGTAGTTTATTTTTCATTTTGTATATAATGTTTAATTAGCTCCAAATAAACTGTAAACATGAATTAAACATAATCTGCATAACTATGCAGAAGTTTAATCCATGTAAACTAACATGGATCCCGCTACTCGCGCAACCATTGCGTGTATGTGGCCTAAAATCAAATATAATAATGTAGTTTTAGTGGTATATCTTTTAATACTGTAAATAAATTGAATTGAATTGAAATTATCGGAATTATTTTTTTTTGTAAAGTTCAACGTACGGCAGCTGAGTGAAACACTTTTGACTAACCAACTGTTAATTCATCTTCGGGAGATTGTTTCTCGGACATTTTAAAACTGAAACGCTCTGTGGGGAATTGACACTGTTTTTAGGGCAGCTACCATGGCATGTTTAGTTAGGCTGTGGTGTTTCGTTCGGGTAAGATTTGATAAATTTCACCGGAGCTTAGTTAATGTCCATAGTTGTCGAGCCCCCTACCAGAAAAAAAACAAACAAAAATATATACTGTCTATGATATGGAAAAAAGCAGACTGAATAATATTGCAATCTTCTGATAAGCCATCTATAGAGACAGCAGCAGAAAGATCGGGGGCGGACGTAGCGGTTAAATCTCTATTATCGCTTTGCGACTATGTTCTTCAATAAGTAAAGACGTAAGCATAAATACAACTAAAAGAAAAATGATAAGGTACTACTATTATACCAAGATATCGCGGTAGGTATGTAAATATGTGTCGAGTGTGTAAATTTATTATCTACTGTGAATATATAAAAGGAAATAACTAAAAGAAAAACGACAATCCATATCAGTACGCGTTATCAGAACGCAGCAACTGTATATGTACACGAAAACCGATAACAATAACAAAGTTTTGTTGAACGCGTCGTGTCATTTTACGCAGTGCAACTTGGTTTTATTCAAAAATTTCGTTACACTGAAAATAGAGTCAATCTGAGGAAATATAAAAATTATTCTTCAGATTGTAATATTTCGACGAATATTTTATTTGTAAGCTACATCTGTAATTATAAATTGTTCCATCAGGTAAACAACTTCAGCGAAGGTTTGCCTCATTGATTTCCTAAACATTATCATCTATCTTAATGGATTATTTTACTGTCGCATATTTCATTAACTTCAATTTATACCGTATTTCCCCCTATGCTAAATAATACAAATACATATTTATATACAACTTAATAGCTTACAAATATGACCTATAAAACCAAAAAAATGTTTGAATGTGAACGGTTTGCAGAAATTGCTAAGGGCTCGGCTACCAGACACCAGAGGGGTATCAAGGGAGTTTCGGGTTTATCCTGTTTCGAACTCGAGTCGTTTCCAGGTATTATACCTAGTCCAACATTGAATATTGATTTCACTATAGAAAGTGAGCAAAGTAGAGGTGGCCGCGAGAAGGGATTCTCTTCACATCCATAATAGGTTCGGTACGTTATGAAATGTTTAATTTCGCAATCGTTAACACTCCGTCGAAGGTATGGGACTCGCAAACATACTATGCACTCGTGAAAAAGTTCTCTCTGTTTCCCATTTATTAGCGGCAGTGAAAACAGTAAAATAACCCGTTTTGTTAATTAATATGAAATTGAAATAAGAAACGCGACAGAGAAGCAGCCAGCGTATTTTACAAATCATTTATATCCGGCATGCTCAATAGCGCCTCTCACGTACAAAGTTTTAATAATCCTTAATAAAACCCATCCGGACATCTATCTTGATGAGAACTGTGGAAAATAGCCAAATATCCTGTACACATCGTTTCCAGAGAACGAAGTATAAGGTATTACACAAAATAGTCGATGTAATCAAAAATGTGGCAGTAAGAGGAGATTTTCATGTTTGTTACCGAAGAGGTAATAGGTCAAATAGTTTTCGACAAGCTATCAAGGCAAACATGCTTGTCGCTAATTTTGTCAAATATCCTTCAATCTGTCACTTAAAACGATTATGGTAGCGTCACACAGTATAAATAATACGTAGACTCATTTTCATATGGAATTAAAGAATTTAGATCGTAATAGCTAATAGTCGGTATTTGTTTCAAGATATTAAAAATTATAAATAAAATAAGAAGAAATTTTTAGTTAATTTTGAAAAAAAAACCGGATAATCAACTAATTTTAATAAAGCGACCAAACGCATTTCTAAAATTGTCGACTTTATTTAAAGCTTTTTGCAAATTTTCGGTTTTCGTATTTCGAAATTATAAGTGAATAAAATACACAACAAACGAACGGGGTGGTACAGTGTAAAGAAAAGAATTTCTAATTTACGTCTACTCGCGTAGTAGAACTAGCTGAGAGGAAATATGTACAATTATTTATTAATGCGTATTTCTCTTCTCTTCTTTGAAGGTTTTTGTATGTTCGTTCGAGTAATTGAAAAAATTGCACTCGATGTCTTAATAGCATTTTCTGCTAGAAAGTTTAAGTCACATAAAAACCTTTGTCCTGCAAGCATATAAAATGTAGCGTGATATATGTCGTTAATAGGTAAAAAAAAGTCCAGCCTAACGAGATTTAAGAATCGTAGAAGGAGTAGGAAACAATAATCCGAATAATAGGTAGGTGGAGATAATAAAATGTTCCTGAAAGATAACAAGAAGTAGGCAAAGAAAACACAGGTAAAAGTTTGAACGGTACGATAGTGTGAAGAGAAAATAGAAAAAATCAAAAAGGAACTGATGACTACAAGGATAAAAGAATTGCCTATTTCCATAAGATAGAAGGAATTCAGAGCACGAGTGGCATTCGGACGACCGAAATTTGGAGGGAAATTTTTTAGTAAAGTAAATTCTAATTTTTTCGAAACGGCGGTTTAAAAAATTACCGGAACATTTGCACCAAATAAAGAAAATGGAGAACGTGATGTTTTAAAAATTTCGAACAAACTCGGATTGCGCACTTTTCCTTCGATGAGATTGTATGCGAAAGTGAAAAATCATGTTCCATTAAGATTAAGTTTGTACAATCGAACGGAGAAGTTTTTAAAAATTGTTAACTGTGCGAACTTTTTCAACGCATTTTTTTTCATTATAACGAAAACAAAAAAAAAAAAAAAAAAAAAAAGGGTCACTACGAAAGCTACCGGCTACCGTAACGAGAAAAACTGGATTTGAATTTTGCACACCGAGAGTGTTAAAAAAATGAATAGCCTCACCAACGTCCAAAGTGTTGACGAACAAAAATAGGGTCGGTGCTGCGAGAAATATTCGGTCGGGACACAGGGCAGTTTTATCCGACGAGCGACCCGGATAAAATGTAAAAACCAGTTCGAAAAAAATTACGACAACATTTCCAAAACTAAACGCACCGTCGGTGTAGATTTTATTTGGCCCGGTGAAAATTATTTGCTAGTCGGCGATGGGACGGTTAAGAAAACTTGAACGATGGGTTCAGGGTCGCTTGTAGCGTTTTATTTTGGAGTCTAGTGGGACTGATTGAAACAATTACGGGATGTCAGAGAGTTACGTAAACATGAAGTAATAAACGCGAATACGAGAACACAGATAAGGGAATATTTACGAACGACACGTGATTTTAATTAGCTCTACAAAATATACACACGCGTTCGCTGACAGCTGTCGGCTGTATTTGGATACGAATTTTTTCAGAAATGAAAATATTAAGACCAACTAGGGCCCAATCAGATCTCGGCTGGATAGCGCCGCTGTTTCAATTGCGAGCGGAATAATAGGTTGTGAAAAAATTTTTATGACATCGTTACCAGGCTCTTAGTAGGAAAAAAAGTCTATCGCGAAAAGGTAGAGCGCGTTTGAACTTTAGCCAACTAATTAAGAAAAGTCTTATCACGTGATAGTGTCATACCGACCGTAATCTAGTCGTGCACACAGATATGATTACGATCGGCCGGTACATAATGGCAGCGTATATTTTAAATGTATTATATTATGTGTAACGGCGTGTGTAGTTGGGCATAGACGGAATACAAATTCGTGCTTGTGACTTATCGCTGCACTTATCGTTAGCTCTGTTCGGCTTATTAGAATAATATCAGTGACGCTCCTTCTCTGCCCGCTGCTAAGATTACAACAACATACATTAATATCAAAACTTTTAATCACACGCGCACACAGTAGACATAAAAAAAAATCCAAAAACCCTCGCCCACGTTATTATACCTAATCGGTTACTGCTGCGCGGTCTATAGCGACTGTTTACATTTTTCAGTATAATTTACGCCTCCACCAACTCTTGAGCTAGTTGTGTGCCTAATGAATTCCAACTGACCGAAAAAAAGTATTCATGACTTGCTGCTGTCGGTGCCGCATAAAATGGTAAGTCGCGATTAATTAACTAATAAACGAATATTTCGTTCTTTCGCAACAACCTTTTTATGATTATGTGTTGCTTAGGAATTCTAATTCTTATCGCATTTTAATGGGAAAACGAAAGAACTTGGCCGAGAAAACAAATCGAATCGAAAAGTATAAACAAAGAAGAATTTCCGCGACTTTTTGATGGAAATTTCATTGTAAAAGTAATCGTATTCAATTTCTGGTCGCTGCGAAAATCTTAATTCTAAATGATGCGAGCGTGTTAATCCGAAGGAAAACACATGGCCTATGATTCTAAATATTGACGTCGAATAAAAATTTAGCCGATACAATTTTCCACCATCAAAACCCAAAAATGATTACGAAAATCGAACTGATTTCGAATTATTCTTCGCTTCTATTTTAATTTTAGGCGAATAACTGAAAAATAACTCCCTTCCGCCTTTGACGGAAGTTTATGAAGAGGAATTTGAAACTAATGCTAAACGCTCACGAATATATGTATGTACATATAGGTCGTTCAAAAACAACTTGCACTAATTTTTATACGCTAAGGCAACATTGCGTATGAGGTTGGCAATCGTGGCTGAAGTGTGTAACTAGTTCTACGCTACCAGTAAAATGTAGCGTGTTCTCGGTTTTTGCGGCGTAAGTAGTAGGCTATGTAGTTAGAAATATGAGTGTGGTCGATGATGCGTCGCGTAAGCGACTGCAGCGCGGATCGATTCGTTTTTATTTCCGATTTTAAGAAGAATGCGATAGAAACATAAGAGTTTAAATGAAAGAAGCGTATGGAAATAAGTTGATACTATCCGAATTTTTGATTATCATCGCCAGTTGTGAGGGTCGGACGAAAATCGGGTGACTTGATACCGCACGCTGGAAGACCCGTCATTTGTGATCTATTGAAGTAGCTATCAAAATTCTCAATATTTTGTTCGCGCGAAATTGCAGCAATAATGGACATTAAGAGCACAAATACTGCGCGTGCAATCGTAACGAAAAAAGCTGAAGCTGCGTTATGTGTGCTCGTTACGGGTGCCCCGCCATTTTACGCGAGAACAGCTGAATAATCGTACCGTCAATTGTCAAGAATGGAAATCCAAAATCGCGAATGATAAATATTACCTATCACTTACAGGAGATGAAATGCAAGTCTACCTGTACAACCAATCCGCTGAAACAAAATCGTCCTCGGGGAATTCTACAGCTGCGAAAAAAAAATTTTGGGAGGCGAAATCAATAGAAAAAGTTATGCCGATTGTTTCATTAATTGTAGCGGGGTAATTTATTGTCACGCAGTCCCTAAAGATCAAACCAATGGTTTCGATTATTATACAAATATGCTACTAAGCGAACTGCGAAAAAGAGTGTATCAGAAACGTCCAGAATTGAAGTGCTCGTGGGTGTTGCTCATCCACACACTTCAACCATCCATTCATCTAAAAAAAAATAACATTAAACTGATGCCACATCCCTTCATACTTTCCTCCGATCGATCTGGCGCCATGTGATTATTGGCTATTTTCATTCCTAAAAAGGTATCTCAGAGGCATTCAGTTCAAAACCACAATGGAAGTGTACAGAATTTCTGCGCGACGTTTTTTAAATCACTCTCTGAAGAGAATTTCGCGAAAACATTTAATTAATTGGTATAGAGAGGCGGGATAAATTTATTGCAGGTGATAATATGTATTTCGAAAAAGAAAACTTTGTAATTTTGTAAAATGAAGGCTTTTTATCGCACGAGTTTTATTTTGTTTCCGGTAATAAAGATTACATATTTTTACTAAAATTCGCTTTATTCCATGCAGAATTACCGTATTTTGACGCAAGTTGTATTCAAGCATTCAAAATTTTATACTCTATGCAATTTCGGTGTTGCCAACTTTCTATTATCAAAAGTAAAACTTGCGCTGGTGAAATCGAACTGGCTTCACATTAAACGATGTGGTTTGCCCTCAAAACGTTTTAATTAAAAAAAAAAATTCACCGAAGTTTTACATGAAAAAGAACGCACTTATCATTAAGCACTACTTACACGCTAGCTTGCTTTTCTTTTTTTCAAAAATGCATTTAAATGGTGATGGTTTACCCGAAGTTCATCGTTAAACGCCAAACCAGATTAATGTTTACACATATGGGTATCATGACACATGTAAGAAATCATTTGTTGACTTTTCTCTTTTACAAGCATTACGATTAATCAAAGAATTTTTGCGAGGTAAAAAAAGTGAAAAGCGATTTCCAAACATCACTGTAAAGCTGATACATTTCTTTATCAGCCTATTTTTACACTTTTTTTTTTTCTTCTTTTTGTCTCATGTATGTCACTCCGCTGATTCTGGCCTATCGCTGTTCTTGAGGCATGTTAAAAGCTGAAACAACTGACACTGTTTTTATTTTTGTCGTTATAATTCTGATTAATAAATAAACATATAGAAAACAAATTTAATTTAAATTAAAACACCAACATATTTCATATTAAACTTATCACGAAGGTAACAATTTCATGATATTTCCATCATGAATATGATAACAGGCTACTCCCCGTTAGTTTTATAATTTATATAATAATATACTTCCTGTTTACACGTTAATTTACTTATTAGATATTAAATTAAATTCGTAGAGTAGCTTCTCTATCAAATGTTAGAATTTGTAGATTCTCATATTAAATGAAAATCCTACAACAGCAATGATAAATTAAAGCAAAAGTCCCGTAAAAGTACGGTGTACTGGATGTGTTCCAAAAAAAATCTCGACAGAAACCGCTGTTTCAGATTCAAAATTAAAGAGTTATTTGACTTTTAATGGTTATTATTATTAGCTAGAAGGATGTATAATCTCTTTTCGTATTGCACATAGGAAAAGCTGGCCGGATGGGACTTGGAAGAAGTGTTGGTTCGATTGGACATTGGTAAATATCAGTATTACATATTGATACTACTAGGTCTAACTTTAGCATACAGCAATGTGACTACGCTCAGTTTCGTCTTTACCGCTGCCGATATAGACTACAGGTAAGCATTACGGCGATCGTAAATGCATCATTATCAAATTTAATTCAAATTTTATTCTTCTTCGGGAGACCTTGAATAACTTTGACTTTTGATGGAAAATTCTTTTTTAATGTAATATAATTTTTTCATCGAATGCACGTGGAACTGCTTTCGTTTCATAAACGATCGTGAAAACTGAATTACACCTATTTCGTTCAAATCTAAAAATAATTTCGGAAGGGCACGAAGAAAGGCCGAAAAGGTATTTTGCGCCTTCTTGTATGAAAATGGTGAATAAGAAATAAACACAGATAGTTACATTGATGAAAGCTATGGAGATCTCCAGAAAAATATCAATCAGAGTCGACTTCAACGAATATTTTGCAAAGGACGTACAAATTTTAAAAAATGAGATAAAATAAAATAAAAAGTTAAAAAATTCTTCGCTATAATGTACATAAAGTAACCAACTATTACAAATAAACAAAAAAAAATAAGTTAGTAAATAAAATTATTATAAACATAATAATTCGTACCTATATTTTATACGTATACCGTTTTCTAACTCAGTTCCTCCTTTTCTAACCAATTTTCCTTCCTTTCTGTTCAGCCGGATCTTAATCGTTGGTTTCATAAATTTCCCTCTTAGCAGCGCAATATTATTTCTCCTTTATGTCGGTTGCTTTTCGATCATGCTTCCTTCATCTCGCTATCGAGTTTCAGACTCTCCTTATTGTCCGCTGCATCTTCCCAATGATATCCACAAATGTAATTCTAACCACATCCTTTTCGAATGTTCTATTCTGCCGTCTGAACGTGTTTACTTCTCTACTCCCAACACTTCTGAGACTTAATACTCCTGCTCCCTATAGTGCTGCATCTGTTCTCTCATTTCCTTCGCCATCTGTTGTCGCTCCCCTTGTATCTTTCATTGATGCTATAGCTAACCGCATTTCTTTCGTATCGAACATGGGTCAATGCTCTTTGTCAGCGAGCCAAAAAAAAACAACAACAACAAAAAACAGTGTGATGTAAACCTCTTTCAGACTAAAACTAAATACTTATGCTTACTTTTACTAATATTATTTTTTCTTTCTAATTTAAGTGAAAATGATCATTTAGGTCTCCGTCAGATTTTCAACACATATAGGCTATATTTTTATTTTTTTTTATTTTTAAATAACATATGGAGAACCCACAAGGCAACCGCCCGTCTGTAGGTTCTCATCATAGTTACAACGTTTATTTGTAATAAAGTTACAATCGATCATATACAATTAACCGCTTAACTAACAAATGTGTCACAAAACAAAGTAAAAACAAACGTAATATAAATTTCCACTAAAAATAACAGCATAACGCATAATTCGAAATCTAAACAAAACAAGGCAAAACATAATAGCAATTCGTATAGAAACCCAATGCGAGAAAAATGTAAAATAAAAAGAAAAAATTTATATATATATATATAATTAACTGAGAAAAGATAAGGAGAAAAAAAATTTAAAAAAAAAAATCACTTATCACATACTCCTTCCACCTCTTTCATCAGTTGCAGTCATTGTAGTTGCTCAATAGCCAATTTTTAATTTCTAAGAGGCAATTTTTTTTATTCTTTATTTTTATAATATCTCTAGTAATTTTCCTAACAAGTCAATCAGTACAGCGTCCTTCGTTTTATCAATATAATTATTTATGCCTTTAGGCTTAATATATGTAATTTTTGACGAAGCTCTAGTTATCTTCACTATATTCCTAGTCTTAAGGTCGGGAGGATTCAGCTTATAATTATATAAAATAAATAAATAATACCTTAGTTTAGCCGGTAATTCTTTCATTTCCTTCCACCAATTAAGATTACCCCTTCTTTGACATAAATCCTTTTCTACTATGAGTTTTAAGATTTTTTTTATGAATAGCGTTTATTTTTTTTATGTTCAGATTTTTTTTGCTCCTCCCCATGCTTGTATAGCGTAAGATATCCTTGATGTTATCAGAGCACTATAGTATTGTCTTAGAATTTTTGAAGGCAACAATGGCCTAAGTCTATAAATTACCGGTAAAGATTGCCTGATCTTTTTTATTAGTTCCAATATATGCTGTTTCCAACTTACCGTACTATCAATCGTTACGCCTAAGTATTTGATTTTTTGCACATTTTGTAACATCATACAATCATCACTACAATAATTAGAGTTATTTGCATGACTACAATTGTGACATTTGATTAGAACTTTTGGAATGAAAGTCCTGTAACGGCTCAGTGTTCTTATGTACATCATTTTGGATTTATCCGTATTAATCGAATAGCCTCGACTATGCGCCCAAATTACAAAAGAGTTTAAATCTTTTTGCAGTAAGTCCTCCGCTTTTTGTATATCAGAATTTTCCATTATCAACGCAATATCATCAGCGAAAGCAAATACTTTCGCGTATTTTATATATCTATCGAGTGAATTTGTATATATCAGAAATATTAAAGGTGCCAGTATTGTTCTTTGCCCTACACCCGCCGTTAAATCCCCCTCGGTACTGAGACTATCATTTATTTTTACCCTTAACTTCCGATTTTTTAAGTAGTCCGCAAACCAATTGTTTTGATTGTTAGCAATGCCGATGTTCCATAGTTCACTTATTAATTTATCATGGCTGACAGTATCAACAGCTTTATTTAGATCGATAAAAATCACTGGAAATTGATTACCTTTGGCTAGACCATCGTATATATTGTTAACGGAAATTTTTAGCAACTCTGCTGTCGATTTCTTTCTCCTGAAGCCAAATTGCAGTAGGTATACACAATTTCATTTCTCTCTAGGTAATCTCTTAAATGGTTGGCAATATAGTGTTCCACTATTTTAGCAATTACCGAGATGATAGTAATTGGCCTATAGTTGGAGCAATCAATACAGTTCTCTTTTTTGTATATTGACCGCACTATGCCTACTTTAAGCAAGGCTGGCACTTTCCCTTTTTTTACTGATTGATTTATTAAATTAACTAATAAAGGTCCTATCGATCCAATATGCCTTTTAATATCTACAATCCTAATCCCATCGTATCCCGGTGCTTCATTGTCTTTTATTTTATTTACTACTTCTCTAATCTCGTTTTCACTAATTTTTGGAATAAAAAAGGTCACCTTGTTTAAATAGTTAGCTTGTATCTCATTTGTTATTAAATTACATCTGTGACTGCATGTAAAAGGATTCGATATATATTGGGTTAAGAATTTATCTGGAATGTCTTTCGACTTACCAAAATGTTTATTAATGATGTCATCTATCGTACTACCTTTAATAATAGCATTTATTACTCTGCATGTTTTCTTAGTGTTTGTAGCGTCATGTAGAATAAGTGACTTATAATACTTACCATTCATTTCTCTAATTTCTTTTTTAACATAATTCCTGTATTTAACATATCTAGTTCTATATTTATTATTTGATCTTTGATTCTTCCACTTTTTATAATACCTATCTCTCTCCTTAATTCTTTCTAATATCTCCATATTCATCCATTTTTTTATTGGCAACTCCCGTGTTTTATTTCTCTCAATAAATATAGACAACGAATCCCTATAAAATTCCGTCAGTTTTTTATGTATTAAGTCGTATATCTCGTCAGGATCATCTAGAATTGCATAATTTTTCCATTTAAAATTTTCTTATTTTATTGTATAAAAGTTTTCCGTTAATTTTCATGTTAGTATTTCTATTGCAACAATCCCAAGAGCTATACTGAGTTTCAAAAGCACAGCATATAATATAATGGTCAGATAATGCTGAATTAACCACACTCCCAAGTATATAATTTGGTTTTTAATCTAATGAAGTAGTTGTCGATACATGTACTTACTAATTTACTTTTCCTAATCTGCTCTCTGGTTGGTAGGTTAATTAATCTGAAGCCTCCATTACTTTTCGCAGTCGCTCCAGCGGGACGTAACATATCAAAATTGAAATCCCACACAACTATTAGATCAGTATCTACATCAATGGACTTTAATAGCTTGTCAAATTCTCTAATGAAATCCTTGCTTTGCTGGCTTGGCGATCGATACACCGCAATATGGTGCATTATTTTCCCATCATTAAAGTGAATCGATCCAGATATATATTTATCTTAACGTACACTTTTTTCTGTTTTTAGCTAAAGATTGCCGGCAAAAAAAGTTTCTACAATATATCTATATAATTTGTTCAATTACTGTTTTATTTCTGTTCCAACAGTCGGCCACTTTAACATTTTTTCCAGAATATTGTGCAAATAAAAATGTTCACGAATTTTCATCGTTTGCGCATACTTCTATTTCCTACGTTAAAAAAAAACTTTTTGGGGCTGTTGAAATTTTATTCAATAAAATTAATGAAAGGTGGGGCTAATCAAGTTGCTGAAGTATTTTAGTTCGTTGTTAGATAATAATTTAATAAAAAAATCACGAGAAATATTATCTGAAAAGCTGTTGATTAATTTACATTTTCATTTATTAAGAAATCGATAGGTTTATTGTTTAATATTTAAAATTAACATTTCCCATTAGTTTATTATAAATACTGATTCATAACTGGTAAATCTCAGTAGTCTCTATTTAATTACACTGACGATTTAGAAAAAAATCAATATAATGTGACATGTACAATTTATGCATTGTTAAGTGAACGAATGAATAAAAAGGTATATCGAGTGAAAATTACGAGGTTATTATAACATATAAAATCATTGTACGCGTACCAAAATCAAACGTCTCTATATCAAACTTTACGTATTTTTATTAAATTTATAAACAATAAACTAGAAGTAATTCAGAAAAAAAATAAACAAAAATCTGATGTCTAAATAATAGAGAAAGAAAGAAGAAATAAGAAAAGGATTAGATGTTACAAGGAGACCAGTAATAATGGTTTCATAAGACAAGCTAAATATAACCGATTTTAATCTGTATCTAATTTAATTAGGAGCAATTTACTTCACTTTATTAACAATCAATGCTGTAATCCTGCTTGTATTTTTTATATTTCAATCACAGCACCGGGTTACCCATGTCTTTAATAAGTTTATGTTCGCTGAAAGAGCAATTATGTAAGAATCGCGCAGCTATTTTTCTTATAGTTTCTTGGATAGTAGAAAGTTGAAGTAGCCTATGCGCGTTATTAATATTGGTGCCCTCGTCGACAACCCTACAGATCAACCTCCAGGAATGGAGCTTCGTGGAAAGAATAGCGACTCCCGAACAGAATTCGAACTGGCCATAGTAGATGCGGCCACCTACTGAAAAATTGGGACATTTCCGAGTCGGCGAATTGCTGTTGCGATCATCCCAAGCAAACAATAAAACACATTGTTGAAGATACTCAAAAAATGGTATTAAATTTCAAGATCTATACTAGTTGCGCGGCGATTCCCTAGGTTGGCTTCCGCGCTTAAACTATAGATCAACGTCACACGATACGATACCACACGATATCGCTTTTGTAATTTTATTTAGTTTGCAGTTAAATGATCATATGGTTTCTGAAGTTGCGGGAATACTTTAATTAACAAATCAGCATTATTTTTATTGTTGGTAAAAGTTAATGATTTATTAATGATTTTACTACTTTGTCATTTTTTGTTCGTGTATTTGGAACTTATGCAGTAATTGCTCCTTCTCTAGAATTCCGATTTTTGCGATATACGTGAAAGTTAAAACACTTTACACGTAGTACTTGGCATTTAATTTAGTCGCGTTGAGGTATTATGTTTTGTTTTTTTTCTGACTACACGACTTTGGCTCTGAGATTTTTTTCGCTGAGAAACTTCGATTCCATGATACACAGTATTTTTATGGAATTCTGCATATTATTCATTCAAAAAAAATTCAATATTGATTATTATTGCTATTTTTGAAAAACTGTCTTTAGCATTTTTTAACTTTAAAATACTTTTAAAGCCATCAGTTATTTAATAAATGTTCAGATCTTCGAGGGAATGAACTATTTCCGAGAAGTTCAAGCTGGAATTGTCATTACTAAGCGGCTTCCGATTACTGACTGCTCCAGCGTGTAGATTTTAATACCAGTTACTTTCTTATTAACGCTCATTATGTGTGGAAAATTTGCTCTTAAAAGAGACTTCCGTTAATAGATTATGATTTAAGATTTTAATGTATAGCGGGCGTTATTTTTGAACTAGCTATATGCCGTCCAAAGCAGTTGGAACATTTCGGTGTTGGACCTTATTTGAAAAAAAGTGTTTGAGCACATTCATACATTTGGACTTCATGTTATAATCGGAGGATAAATAACCAAAGGATTGGTACATTTAAAGCACTGTCCGATTTTTATGCTTTTTAAGGTATAGCGGAGATGTTTAATGTTACTAATATCTCTAAAGTTCGTTTGTTTTTGAAACGCAACCAAATAAATAGAAATTGGAGTCATTTTTAATTTCTTTCTTCTGAAATTGCACAGACGAATCGTATTCGATTGTTTTAATTTTCCTCTAATTAAGTTAATGTCTAAATTGTGGAAAAGACTTTTAAGAACCGGTTTTTAATTTTTCTTCTGGCTTCCGAAGTGTGCTACAGAAAGGATAATTTTTCGTTCGAAGATAATTAACCAAAATGTCGTAATTTTTGTATCATTTTTATACAAAAGTAGGTTTCATTTTTTAAAATGTTGACGTTTGTGCTTTTCTCAAGCATGCCATTTAAAATTGTTGATAACATATGTTAAGCGTAGATAAATTTGAGTCTTTTTAACCGCTTGATTCTTATCTAATTACGCTAGAGCATTCTTTGTCTTCTGTTCACCTTTCTCTTTCGAAATTGAATAGAATACAGAATTCCTATCTCCGTTTATGTCCGAAGATCTTATTTAATCATTTTCTTTCCGAACATGTACTTTTCATTTACTCTGAACTTAGCCCTTTCTACATCATGACGCTTCGCTCGTAATAAAATTCCCCCCTTAGCTCTTATCTCTCGTCGTCTTAGTTATTTTTCGTCCTATATAATTTCCAGTAATAATCTCCCTTACTTTTCCTTTAACTTACACCTCCCAAAGTATATGATCATTGTAATGCTTCCAGGTTTCTGCCCCAGGCGCGGTTATTAAACAGGAATTTCAAAGTACCATCGGTGTTCCCTTTCTCCTTCTCACGTACTCATCTTCACCGATAGCAGTAGGGGACCTAGTGGTATTAAAGGTTCCTTTATTGTTCTCGATTTTAATTTTTCCAAATTCTTTCGTCTTCGGTCTTTCTGTTCTATTTTCACAAATGAATGAATGACTATCCTACGTGCAATTATTTATATTTCCTCTAATCGTAACTTCTCCCACTCTATCTGATAATATCCGACTCCATGAGTTCCCTTCAGACTATTTACCTCTTCCCCTTCACTCTTCCGACTTCATTATTCTTCGTATAAAATCTCTCATTTACAATCTTTCCTTTCATCACTCTATCCACGTTGATCTGCTGTGGGTTCCTGGTGTCATAAAGGCATCGAGGGTAACGAAATGGCGGACACCTTAACGCAGGTTGCTACTCGGTCCCGCTTTTACTTCAAAAAAAAATCCCAAATACTAATCTATTATCCTTAAGTAAAAAACTACACTTTAAATCTTGGTCGGATAAATGTATCCTTCATTCTTCACCGATAAAATCGTTCCTTCCACCTCTCAATTCAACCTAACCTTCCTTCTAATCCTTGGTTGTCAGAGTTCTCTTCTCTTCCACGTTCCGTTATTGTCTCTATTATTCGCCTTCGCTCTAATCACACTTTATTGCCCTCTTCCCGCTGTCGACTCTCTTTGCTCTCCTCTCCTTATTGTGTCCTCTTCATTCTAATAAAGCGGTTGTCTGTGATGCTAATCACATTTTCTTTGAGTGTTCTGTTCTTTCTGCTGAACGTTTTTCTCTTTATTTACTCCTCCTGAAGATAAGGCTTCCTGCTCTATATTGTGCTCTCTATATTCCGTCCTTTCCCTCTCGGTCTGTTGTTCCTGCCGTTGGTTCCTTTATTTCAGCTATTTCCGATCGAATTAAGTTCTAATTACATATAGTTAACTCTTCTTCATTATCATTTCTGGGTAGAGGTCCCTGGTTCGGCGAGCCCCAAAATAAAATAACACATACCGCCTATGTGTGCTGATAATAAACCTAAATATTTATTACCCGTTGTGTGGCAGGAAAAGTGGTTGAGCAAAAATGTTAGAGATAAACTGTAAAAAAAGGTGCAGAGGAATCATCTAAGTAATGAATTATTTAAACGAGAAACAAATAGATTCGCTGAGATGTCCATTTCTTTTGTATTGTTTTAATAGATCTTATCTTTTTAGAAACTCTAAATGGTCCAAATGTTTTTTTTGTGGAGAGAGCCATCCTGAAAGATTAAAAAAAACAACTGAATAATGTTTTTTACAAAAATATAATTAAATGTTATCTAAACGAATTTTGCAATAAAATAAAACCATTAACGTCAGTGTTAAACTCTTTATTTTTTATAATTTACAACATTTCTACTAGGGCTCACTGGGATTTAAAAAAAAATTAAAACATTTAATTTAAATAGTTTTAAATATTAAACAATTTATATTTCCGTTTATATTTTACAAAAAAAGTATTTTCCTGAGGAGAAATGTCGATAGTTTTAAATACACAACTAAGATTTGAATTTAGAAATCCTAAATAATAAATCCTTTACTGATCAATGCAATTTTTGGAAACGTAAGAATAAATTATAGAATCATAATAATTTTATGTGCACAAAGCAAGTATTTTACAACAAAGTACTGAAATGACTATTAACACCTCTCATTTCAACAAAAGGTATTTCTTTAATATAGTAGGATAGGAATGTGCGTTAGCGATTAAAGTTCGCACACGTTTCTGTACAAACGTTCGTTTGTACTGTATTTTAAAAAAAATAGTAAAGTGGCAAAGCTATTAAAATGGACTTTATTTTATTGGATATCGAAACATTAGACAAAATTATTGGTTTTGTTTAAATTGGACATTGAAACACGATAGCGTTTAAATAAAATACATTAGTTTAAAAGCGTTGTCATTTTTATTATTAATATTTTCATGAATACGCCGAAAAATAGAGAAACGATTGTAGATTTCAAAAATATATTTACATGTTTTTTAAGATTTTTTTTTTTTTTTTGATTTTTTTATTGCAAAGTGTAACTTACTTATTGATCGTCCGTCGAAATTTATAATAATTTTTGTTATTAAGGGGAATAATGCCTTGCTGCCACGTGAATTACATTGATTTCAATGTAATTAAAATACTTTTCATTTTGATTTTTGCACATTTATTGAACTTAATTACTTATAATTCATTTTGAGTTTTATCTTAATAAAAAACTGAATTTAATTCAGCTAATAAATTAACACAACATTTACTGATTCTGAGGCGGTACGAAGTTCGTGCGAGTCAGTTAGTATTACATAAACCAAAGTACACATTTAATCCTGAAAAAATCATGCCGTATGCAATTGTAACTTTCATATTACTGCGTGTGTGTTATTATTTATTTTTTTAAATATTTTCGATGCTTATGATTTTTCTGAAAGTTCGAAATAAATCCGAGAATACTAGTAATAATAAAGTGAACCTTGAAACATTATTTATACGCATACACTGCTGAGTAGCAAACACCTTCTCCGCTATTCCCCGCAAGTGGATTAAATAAGTCCGAGATATTTTGGAATAATAGCTGATAAGCGACTAACTTTTATGAAGCGCAACAAAACTGTATTTGCTATTTTTATATTCTAGTGCAGAACTAGCAAAAATTAATTCCACGTAAAATACTGATTAGGCCGGTTATTGCATAGGCATGTTCTTGTCCTGCATTCCAAGTTCTAATAAATTACAGCTTGTTTAAAATGCACATTCTACGGCATACCAATCAATATGTAAAAGGGCATCACATAATTCGTGAATGATTTCGTTCTTATTCGTAAGTTTTGTAATTTTTGCGGGATTTTTTATAACGAATTTACAACTATCCAGGATTACGATTAGTCGAATTAATTAGCTTTTATTTATTCTAAATTCAGCGCCGCCAGCTAATCACATACTGCTGGTCAAAATTGCTTATTAAAAAGTATTTTATTACGTGTATTAAGTTTAAAGCAAGTTTTCTTTATATGTATCGTTCGTTTAATTTTTTTTTGTACATTTATGTTAATATTGGACACATATTTCATTCATCCATTATGTGGTCTTTCGGTACTTGTAAAAAATCATTTTGAATAAAACAGATTCAAAAGAGCAATCGCTCGCTCCAAAAGAAAAACAAAAAAAAAGCGATGAATTTACTTATTTGCTACTCTTGCCTCATATAGTTTTTTTTTTTTTTTTAAATAAGTTGTGGGTCTCACAGGAATTATCCGTCGAGAAAAGAATTATTTTCGTCGTCTTTCTACATTTATTTTAAAATTGTAGAAGATAATTTTAATGAAAAAACAATAAACAAAGAAAATTTTGAAATCGTCAATCAATCCTTAACATTTTCCAAAAAATAACTTTTCTTTAAAGTTGTTCGTTGATTTCAGATGTGAAATTGCGCAGTGCGAAAACGATAGATATCAACACAAAGTTGCATGGTTACCGATCAGCGGCCATCACAGTCAGATTGGAAAATGTGTGACATATCCATTGAAAGAGGAAGTTTTTACTGGAAATTCTACTGTGATCTGCACTAATGATTCATTCGATACATTCGCAAAACCAATTCCTTGTCGGAGTTGGGTATATTCTGATACAGTTACTTCCATAGTTTCATCTGTAAGTAAAATTAGGTTCAAATTAATATTCTATACTTTATAGTTTATTCTCTTTTACAGTCGCTGTTATGTTTCATCTTTTTTGGTCTCATGTTGTAACAAATTCTTATCGCGCGAAATTTTTCGTTATCGGAGCTGTTAAAATTATGTTCGTCCAGAGAAAAGATGTATTATTTGCGAAATTTGCGTATGTATTTTAAACATATCGTTTTAAACGAATAATATATTTAAGAATATCCGTTTTTTGCGTGATAAAGCGACTATACTTTGATGGTAATGCATCTATTTACTTGCTGATGATGTTTGTATTAATATTTTAATTTTAATTTTTTTCCCCCGATTTTAGTTCAACGTGACGTGTAACCAGGAAAATTTACTGATTGTCGGTACTATAAATAATATCGGGATTGTTGTCGGTTTGCCATTTATGAGCTATTTTGCTGATAGGTAAATGTAATTGTTAAATCTATAATAGCGAAGCGCGCGTCTCATTCTCATGCTTCAGTTGCACGTAAAGAACTTAACACATTGGTAATGCATGTTTTTCCGTTTTAATAATATCGCTAAAACAAATTCTCCATTAGATTTGTTATTTACATAGCGTTTTTTTTTTTGTTGCTTTAGATTTTTTGTAAGTTATTTCTAATCTCTAGATTGAATTAATTAGTAGAATGTTCGATTTTCTAGTTAATCTGATGAACGATAATAATTGCTATTTCGAAATCTGAAATTTATTAACTATTTAAATTCCAACCGTGTTTTTTGTTTTCATTAGTCACCGTATTTTTTAAACCACGGATTGAAAATCTCTGAACGAAGAAAATCTGATTTGCGCTAAGAAGTTAATATTATAACTGACTGCGTGACCAACAAATTTTAAAAATCACTAAAACTAAAAGAGGAAAATCATAAACGTTTTTTCAAAACTCTCTTTTAATAAACCAACCTCGGGAGACATAGTTTTTAATATAGTAATATTACTTGTATGTTTTTGACTACCCTATGTCCGTACGGTAGCAATGAATTAAACTCCACTGTGTAAATAATTCTCTGTCACTGTTAGATTTCGGTAATTGGCATAAGGCGAACTACATAATTTTGGTTTTCATGTAGAGGAACACAATGTACAAAGTTCTCCCATCTTGGTTTAATAATTATTTCGTGTAGACCTGTTAAACTTTTATCGCTGCATTGGGAAAGCTTCAGCCTTTTGGTTATGTCTTAATTTTTTCTCCAAGTAGGCGATCTTACTGTCCATATATTTATTCAGATACAGAAATTAGAGTTAAAACATTTGCGGAAAGTTAACAATATACGCGGTGCGAGCACGTAAACTTTACCTATTTCTTTATTATTTATGTAAAAGCGTAAGCCTTGAATACTTCAATATGAAGCTAAGACCTACAGAGGAAACATTAAATAAGAGAAAGTACGACGAAAATGAAATAAACGGGGGAAAAAACTTAACAGCACATTGCAAAGAAATAATGTAAAATAAATTTTCACACTGGCTTCTATCATTGAGCTCAACTTTGAATAGGTCACCGAATATTACGTATCTTATATTCTATACTGTGTCGTATAATATCATAAGAAAAAAAAAAAAAAAAGAAAACGGATTTAACGTAATATTCCCGCTGTAATCAAACACTCCTAAGCATTCCGAAATCTTCATCAAGTATTATGTATGCATGCGTGATATATTAAATACAGTCACCGTTGTTTATTTGAATGATTAACTGCTGGTTAACATAAGTTTTTGATGCAATTCAACATAAAAAGAGCCGATTTAGAAGTTTAACAATCTCAATTGATATCAAATCAAATTTTTATTCGTGACACAAAATTACGGTCATTTTATAACTAAGCACAGCAGAACATTATAATTTCTTAACGAAACTATTTTTAATTTTTTTTATTTATGTTATTATTAAAATAAATAAGAAAAATTAAAAATAGTTTCGTTAAGAAATTATAATGTTCTGCTGTGCTTAGTTATAAAATGACCGTAATCCTCGGTAAAGTAAAACATAACTGTTTTCGAACCGACGCATTATTTCTATAATCACAGTTACAACACTTTTCTGTGAACCGAATAAAACTATAATAAACCGATTTCAAAACTTACACCTTACTTCTATAAATATAGCAAAAAAAAGACTTGTTTACAGAATAATAAGTCATTGTATTTATAAATAAATCGCGGGGGGGAAAAAAGTGATCTATTTCGAAGAGAATAACTGGTTTTCTATAAGAACTTCACCTTAGCGGTACAGCGGAAAAGATTCAATATTTTAAAGATGGAGTGGGCACTATAAGGAGTAGGAAGGCCAAGGCGCAGAAGACTAGAATACAGAGTAGAACGTTCGGAAGAAATAAAGGGGTATTCGAACAAAATGTGATTCGCATCACAGGTATAATTGAGCTCTGGAGGGTACACAAAGGAGATTGAACAATAGAAAAACGGAAAAGGGCCTTCCTACTCCTTATAGTGCCCACTCCATTCTTGCACTCCCCGCTCTCAATATAGTTCCTTGGTTGGCCTTCTTTATCTCCTCAATTTCTAATCTTTTCCTTATATAATGTACAATTCCTTGCGTTGGGTAAGTTCCACTGTTGACGGGCCCAAAAATAAAAACTAAAAACAAAAAAAAAAAAAAAAAAAATATTTGAAAGATAAAATTATACGTGTATAATTTATAATAATATAGCATAGTAGCGGAATATGAAAAAGATGCCATCAATGAAAAATACTAGCAGCGATTTAAAGAGAAGGTTTAAAGATGTAAATATTAAAGGTAGGAGTAAGACGGGAATCCCAAAGAAAAACTTAGGATGCTTGTGGTAGAGTATGGAATAGTCTCAGAAAATCATTAAACGGGAATGACGACAGAATTCTGTTTTGGTAAGAAGAAAGACGAACATTGGTGGAAGCACTGAACGTAGCAGAGAAATCTGGCGATTTTTTTCGAAATATGTCACGAATAAGTTCTTGTACACTTTAATAATGCAAATGGATCTTCAACTAGTCTAATACTTTTGCAAAAAGTTGTTGCCTTCGAAACTGAATTTTCGATATTTTCCCCCGTTCACCTCCATATTTTAGAATTCGATGTGACTCAAATTTCTCGATATATTGACGATACTTTGTATACAGAGAGACAAGCATGCATAAACACATACTTCTACTATGCGCGATACCCTTTTCTGTCAGATTCAATCCAATCTATTGCACTACCCGAAGTTGCCCCCCCTCACTCCAAACGATAAAAACAACATTTACTGTTACAACGTAATAATAGAATATTTTACCAAAATTTTTTCATTAGGATCACTGATAGCTGTATGCAATCATAATGTTATCATGAATAAAGGTATATATATATATATATATATATATATATATATATAAAACTCGGCCATTTTGGCCTCGCAAGGGGCTGTGCCCCTTGACCCATCTTGCTTTCATTTCTGTCTCTTTCTCTTCTATACTTTGTATAAAATGATCAAAATTTACAACGTAATTCTTACTGGCATCAACACACACAAAAAATAACATAACCACAAAAATCCTATTCTAACATTTAACTTCCGTTATGTAAAATTAAGACATTTTTTCGTTACATTTTTCGTTACATATTTCATTACATAAAATTGTGACATTTTTTAAATAACAAAACAAAAATCCTACAAAATATAACAAACGTTACATAAAATTGGGACATTTTTCTGGGACATTTTTTTGGGACATTTAGCGTTACATAAAATTGGGACATTTTTTTGGGACATTTTTTCGAATGGGGGGTAGCCTAAGAATTACGTTGTAATTAATATATATTCTTGGATACCTTTGGAATAAATCCTTTGAAATATAAAATTTCTTCCGCAGGTTCTAATCAGACACGAATTCCATAGTTTTATCAATTGCTAATTTCCTTCGCATGCAACTGTGTTTACAGATGGTTCGAAGAAGCCGGATGGTGTCGGTGCCTCTTTTATCCTTCCAGATTTTGGCTTTTCAGAATCTTTTCGGTTGCCTCTTTTCTATTCAATATTCACGGCCGAATTAATGGCTATTCTACGTTCCAGTATTTCATTTCCTCCAATCACATTTCCTCTAAATTCTTGATTATATCGGACTCCGGGCCATTTCTCTCGGTAGATCTAATGAAAACTTTACAGGCAGTTTCTTGCTCCAATATGAAGGTACAGGTGCGAACTCTGATGCTGCAGCGCAGATTCAAATATAAAAATAATACAGCGATATCAAAATACAGACGTTGAGAATAATTAATGCTCCGTGGTACATAAGTAATAAAACTCTCCACCAAGATCTTAACACTCCTTATATAAGAGAGGTTATTGAAAAATCAACCGCAAGACACATCGGAAGACTTCAAAAATTCATACGAACGTACCATAGCGTTATTGAAAAATCGGACGGAGACACGTCGGCTGCGCAGGAAGAAGCCATTAGACTGAAATGCTTAAATTAAGTTTGGGTCCTACGTCAGTGGGCGGGGATCGCTCAAGTATTTATAGAGTATGCAACAGAATCTAATGATAGCCCAATGGGCTAGGTATAGATTAGCAAAAAAAAAAAAAAAGAATCCGACATTTATGGGCACAGTAAACTCAAAAATTGTAGATGGTTTCCATTGGTTGTCGATGTAGTGTACTTAGCGTTATGTTAGAATAGAGAAGGAAATTGCAAAATAGCTAATACAAAAGTATAATCTCACACAGAGAGTGATATGTCTATAGCAAAAAACGATAAAGTTTCTTCCTGATTATCCTAATGTTATAATTTTTCACTTTTCTAGCTGATCTGGCACATTTCTACTCTTAGATATTCATTTCATATGAAAAACGCAGCAAAGGACAGACTGTCTATTTTTCTCTGTTCAAGGGCTGTATTTTAGCTTCTATAGCGGAATGAACCTGGATATATATAACATTTATCGATTCAGTTTGTATTTCCTTGATCGAAGTTGTAGATTCATGTGCAAAACTGTAGTCGGAATTATATCATCAGCTCCGCGGTCGGATATGGATCTGCGGATGATGATACGTATCCTTCCAGACCTACTCATCACGAGTACTCAAAAGACATGTTTAGGGATTAAAATCCGCCTTATTATTACGGTTCTTAAGTAACTTTATTTAAAAAGACAACAAAATATTTTTTTTAATATTTTCAAAATTAAATTTCAATATAAAATGTAATTAACATACAATTTTAGTCATTAATAATGTTGGTATACCAATCTGTTCTTATAATTCTATATACATGTTTCATAAATATACCGGATAAGCATGTGGTGGGTTCTACGGACGTTAGTCGTTCATAAAAATTAAGTAATTAAATATAAATTTGAATAACATTTTTAGAATGCTATCCTAATACCAATCAGACATGTGAGTCTTAGAAAAGCTCGAATAAATAATTTCCTACAAGTAGAAATCGTAAATTATTTTTGGTCGAGAGAGTTCATTCCGTAGAATATTTTGGGAAATCTTACTGAAAACATTTCTATTTGAAATTATATGGGTTCCATTATGACCTTTTAGTGAAAAATTTAAAAAAGTAAAATAATTTGCATTTATTTTAGTTTTTGTTTTTCAATTTCAGATATGGAAGAAAGATCAGTTTAATCTGTTCCTGCATTCTGACGGCTATTTTTGGAACATTACGATCGTATTCGAGTTCGTTAAATTTCTTTCTGATAACGGAATTCTTCGGGTCAGTTTTTAACAGCGGGATTTATCCGATAGCTTTCATTCTTGGTAGTAATTCTTTATTAAGGTTTGCATTTTAACTACATATGTACGCTGTACATCCGAATATATCTTTTATATGTTTCTAGATTACACAGGCCAACCGTACAAAAACTTTTTCCAAAATTTTAACTCTCTTTACTACTATTTTTGAGGTCACTGAATCCAAAATTGTTCCCAGTTTTTCATTATCACGTACCATTTTATCGCAAATTGGGTTTAAATGAGAAGAGCCCTGATTATAAAAATATTGTCTGGAACATAGTGACAAAATTCCGAAAGCTTAGTTGCTAGATGAGCCTTAAAGTTCATTTTTTACATTCCCACTTAGACTTTTCTCTCAAAATCTTGAATCAGTAATCGAAGAGCAAGGTGAGCGTTTCCACCAAGCTGTTAACGAGATGGAAAAACGATATCAACAGCGTTGGGATGTTAAGATGATGGGGGATTGCTTCATCGAGAAACAGCAGAAGCGCCAGATAAAGAGAAAAGATGAACACGAACCTTTACTGAGAAAAGGATGAGAAAACATAGCCCGCAGATTCTGAATTGTAAATTTAGTCTTTTGTGTACTTATACCACCACGTTTTATATTCGAACATCTTATTTTATTACTCTAATATTAATTGCGGAAAACTGATATGTGCTAGAGTTAAACTGATCACATTTTTGGATTCAATGACCCAAAAAATAGTAAGATCAGGTAAAATTTTCAAAAAAGTTTTTAAAAAAAATGTGAATTGGTTGGCCTGTGTCTAGTATAAATTCAGCGGTTATATAATATGGTCTTACTATTTAAACGGCATAGAAATCGTATTCGTTCGGGAATGCGTAAATGAATATTCTTTCGTCATTATTATTAAAGGATGTAATTTTTAATCTTGTTTTCATACTATTAATTTGTTATTCCTTTTTTTTTTACTTTTTTAGGCATGGAATTAGTAAGCTCAACTAAGAGACCTTTGACGGGCATGATTATTGGAAATTTTTACCCATTAGGAGCAGTAGTAATGGGTGTAATGATGTGGTGGTTAAGGGACTGGAGGCTGATGCTCCAAATGTTGTATTTGCCCGGAATTTTATTTGTCTTTTATATATGGTTCGTATAAAATCTCGTGTTTCTCATGCTAAAATGCCTTGTTTACTTTATTTACATACTGCACGCTGTTACCTGTAGCAAACGTGATATTAATATATTATTTTTCACTTTTTTTTTTATCATTATTATTTTAATTGAAATGTTTACGACAGCAACAAAAATCAGTATATGCGATAGTTTAATATTGACTTTACATCCAGCAATCCGAATATCGATATATTCTGTAAGTCTGTTTGAAAATGAGGGTAGTATAGCAATTTGGTTGTTTTTTATGTTACCGTTATCGGTCAACCCTTTGCACAGCATTCACTATCCTCTTTCAAACAATACATGTGATCTATCTTTCATTCTTAAAAATAGGCGACGCCTAAGAGTCGTTTAGGCCGTTCAAGGCATTCTTAGAAGATGATTTTAATCATCTGCGCATTCTTCGTCTGTTCATCATTTTCGCCATAGTTTGCATTTGGATTTATCATATTATTCCACTTTGGCTTTTCCTTCACCACTTTTAACTCTTAACAAAGAGCATCTGTTGGGTTCTCTCGTTTGCTTCATTATTGGCGATAGCTGCTAACTTTGTTTCGTTTCATAAACTTTCATTTACTTTAATAATTTCAAGTAGCTGTCTACCTTTTTTCATTTCTTAGCAATTATTTTCGATTGGCACGTCCAACTGGAATAAAAAAGTCGCAACAACGTCTAAAGATCATATACTTTATTACCGTTGCTGGTTCAACAATGAACTGTTAATAATAGATCAAAAAAGAAATTGATTTAAATTCATAGAGAAGCTTTTTAACTAAGACGCTAAGGAGTTCACTTTCAACAACTTCATGCCATAACCTCTACCTTAATAGCTTTTGTTCACCTACAGCTTCTGTTACACTATCCGCAATTCTCACAATTTTGATATTGCCCTATTAAAGTTTCAGACGACGAATTTAAACCAAAAATATATCGAATACAAGAGCCTCATGATATCATTTCTTTGGTGTCTTATAAAACCAACTTCACAAATTCATCGCAACATTCAATGATAACCGGTATTTAATTAATTACTTTTTCAAGTTCAGTCTCCAATTTACCCTAGTTTGCCTTGTAATAATTAAATCCTTTTCTGAGAAGTACAAACGGAAGTCTGCAGCTTGTGTGATTGATTTGAATGGTTTATGTTCTTGGTTTAGTGACCATAATGGCCTTAATACACATATTTTTATTTTCCATAATATGTTTTCTTCATCTATCACTCGAAAATGAAGTAGAGGGTTCCAGGTTATAATCAATGACAAGTTGTTTGCCGCACACCAGTCCAGAATTTTATTTCCATTTTTATTATTTTTGGCCCGTCCCCATGACATAACATAGCTATTGAAGCCTCCAATAACAAATTACATTTGTTTTGATCTTTCTGTGAATAACAATATTTGTGTTTGGTGATTTATGGAATGAAAGAGGTTACAGTACACTTATTGAGTTCAGTAGTTACGATCTCAATTTCTTTTCGTCCCTGCCACACACACACACACATATACAGTTTTAGCTCTTACTTTTGATCTAACAACACTTCTGTATTTATGATGTGGGCATGCATTAATTGTGCACTTTTGTTTACCTGAACTGAATTTTTAAACATGTATTTACGATTAACAATCAAACATAATGAATCATGTATTGAACATTCAATTTATGCTTGATTAGAAATTATCATAATTTTCTGTGCTACATGTTTTGTAAATTATTTCTATTTATATCACATATTTGTAGATTGATTTAAAATTATTAAAAACAGCACTCACCCCATCGAAAAGGAGGAAAGTTTTTTTCTCCGCTTTTTTTGACTTTTCATAAATGCTCCTTTAAGAAGTTGAAGTATGGTTATGCTACCTCCAAGTTGTGTGTTTTCTATTGATTCGCAAGATGCTGAAGACTTTTTTTTCAAAGGATTTCAGCGCCTTGAGATGTTTCAAACTTAAATTTATAATATGGACTATATTTTCTCTTCTAAATTTCCATTTTATATAAGTTAGTTTGAGATGTATTTTTTTCAACTTTTACAATTTAAAAGAACTGTATATGTTTAATCACAAATTCAATTTAATTGAAACTAAATAATTAAAAAATGATGAATATAAATAAAAAATTACTACGCTAAATAACTGAGAGTGTTAACTGATGCAATTGTAAAAACGGAGTCAATTTTCAATTTTAGAAAAGGAAAAGAAAAAAAAAATGAATACAAGAATCAGTAATGTCACTTCTGGGGTACAGGTCCAATTTCACCGCACGAAAGTGTGGAAATGCTAGTGTTGTCTTATTGTTGAACTAACGTTACTTTTTTTCCACTAAGCGACATATAAATATGGCAGTAATGAAAACAGTAAATATTCCATTTTAAGGTTAATTCCGGAGTCGATGCGTTGGTTGCAAACTAAAGGAAGACGCAGAGAAGAAGCACTGATATTACTTAAAATCGCTAAAATTAACGGAAAGCAGTTACCAGAAAACATAACACAATTTGTTACTTCGACGCGTGAAACAGAATATAGTCACTCGACAAAGAAGCAGGTAACTCGATTGAGAATTCATTGTAATATAAACTTTCATTATTGTTTTTTTCTGTATCTTAGCTAACGCAATATGAAAGAAGTTGATTCTTTTTCATTAAATTAAAACGAACCAAATTTCTCATTAAGAGAAACCAGAATTCTCAAACCGGCTTCCGAAAGAAACCATTAAAAATTGTTTTTAAATCACGGATCATTCTGTTTTATTATTTTCCCATCATCCATTTCTCTCCTACTGAACGTTATACATTGAATGAAAAGCTTCTTTTAAAACAGTGTTACTATTGCGTCACGGTGCAAATGTAATTGATAGTCCAATAGACGCTCCATAACGACATGCCTATTCGGTGATTTTAAACGATCGCTGTTTTTTAGATATTTTTTTTGTTTAACACTTTTGGTTACTTCGAGCTTTAGACTTCTGCGATATCCGAACCACAGCACCAGAAAACCAGTTATCGCTAAAATGCAACATCAGGTGAGTTAAAAAAGTTCAATTCGTCTTACAGTCTACTTTACCCGGTTTATGAAATAATATTTGCTTCGTCGCTCTCCTAATCGTTCTTTTCCTTCTGTTGCCAAATCCTTCCCCGAATCTGTTGTTTTTTTTTAAATTTTTTAAGCATGTCGGCTAAGAACGTTACCCAATCCAAAGGTATAATAGCGTTAATGATTGTATAAGAAAAATATTAAAAATAGAATGAAGCTAACAAAGGAATAACCAAGGGAGAAGGAAAAGAAATGAGCGATGTAAGGCGCAGGGAGGCCAAGACGTGAAAGACCGGAATACAGTATCGCGCGTTCTGAAGAAATGAAAGGACATTCAAGTAAAATGTGATTCGCATCACAAATGAAATTTGCTTCTGACGGATCAAACGGGCAAAGGTGAAACTGAGTAATAAAAAAATAGATAAGAACGAAGCAGGAAGCAAGCTGCGATTTAACCGATGTCTAATTATAGATGAGATAGCTGACCGCCTCATGTTGGGGAAATTCTGGAACGAAGGGAAAATAGGAGGAATGGGCTTTATGGCTAAATAAAAGGAAGCAGGATTAGAAAATGAAGAAAGATAATGATCCAATAGTCGCGGTGGCAACGAAAGGAAAGAGGAAAAAGACTTGGACTGGAAAATGACTAATAAAGCGGCCGTCTGAAGCAGTCAAACGTACCAACGAGTCAACTTACTCGTTGCCCGAAATTCCATAATGACTAGGAATCCACAATAGAGAATGAAATAGATGTGAAATTAAGTCGTCGCGATAGCCCAGTTGCTAGAGCGCTTGACTTCCGATATGGCGGTCACGGGTTCGATCCCGAGCGACGACGAACTTATTACAAGAATTAAATAAATAATTGCTAGTAATCACGTGGAAGACAATGGAAAACCACCACGTGCACCATCATATGCGCACTAGGTCAGTACACAGCAGACCCACACCGGACGGACTGCACTTGTAGCGCGATAACAAGCGGCTACTATCAGTTCCGAATGTAGTATTGCGTGTGTTCACCTGCGGTGCATATAATAATTGCCTGGTACATAGCCTATATCGGTACAGCTAAAAATGTACGAATAGGTTGCGCCAACGCGCTATGTAGAGTACGGCACCTTAAGAAGAAGAAGAAGAAGATGTAAAGCACGATAGGATCAGCGGATGGTTTAGGAAAGGGAGTAGCAATGGCTTGTAAGACGACTTTTGAAACAGAAGCTAAGAGAGAACCTTGGATATATTGCTAATAGAAGCTATAAAAAGGATTGCTTGTAGGATTGCGATAGATTCGGCTAGGAATATTGAGGAGAAGGAGGGAAGTTTGAACGTCTCAGAACAATTGAAATTCGGCAGAGTAAAAACCGCACCAACCCCTAAAGCTGACTTTGAGCCATCTGTGAAAATTAAAGTATAAGAAAGAAAGAACGAGGATAAAACATAATCAAATTCGTTATGAGCAGCGGGAGAGAGAAGAGACTTGACATACGAAGGAAGAAAGAAGAAAGAGTAAACTGGACGAATAAATAAAATCTGGGAAATTGTAGGCAAAATAAGGGTCTTTGGTGTAGGACAGAACAAACGGAGAGAAGGCCCTGAGACGTAAAAAAATCAAGAGGGCATCACGAAACTCCGGCTATCACTGCTCACAAACTCAATCAAACATCCAAAATATGACCATACGAGTCACAATCTGCTGCCGTCCTCAACTTACGAACTTGACAATCCGCAATATATATATACCACCTGATGAAGACCCAACTTACAACGACCTCCTCCACCTCATTCATCAACTGCCTCAGCCGTTCATTATTCCAGGAGATATGAACGCTCATCACACCGCTTGGGAAGCTGCCAGAAGTAACAACAAAGGAAACATAATCAATAGAATCCTCCAGGACGACTGCCAACTAATCCTGCTAAATAACGGCCAACAAACCAGATTCAACAGCTCTAATGGAACCTTCTTTGCGATCAACTTGTCAATTACCTTCTCCAACACTGCTCACCGATTCAACTGGAAAACGCATTCCGATCTGTGTAATAGTAACCATTGTCCTATTCATATCCACATCTTCACCAGCTCGATGAACCAACAACTTCCTACAACGCAAAGATGGCTTCTCGAAAAGGCGGACTGGAATAAATTCAAATCAATTTGCGCCCTCCCACTTCCCAAACTATCACCAGACATCGACTCCTGTATCCTAAATTTCAACCAACACATCCTATACGCAGCTGAAAACTCGATACCAAAATCCTCCGGCAGAATATCCACAAAAAACGTCCCTTGGTGAAATGAAGATCTCAAACTAGCCATCTAAATTCCAAAGAACCAGACTCACAAGCGACCTCACCAACTTCTGCTGTTACCAAGCAGTAGCCCTTAGACCATCCAGGCAGCTGAAGAAACAGAGCTGGAACTCCTTTATAACCTCTGAATGAAATCATCCTAAAAAAAGGAAACACCTACACGCCAGGCTCTGACGAAACTGCCAACCTACTTGGCTCAAGTTTTACACAGACCTCGTCTGATGAAAACTAAACCCCGACGTTCCTGAATTTCAGAGCAGCGGAGAAATGAATCTCTGCGATCTAAACAGTGACGACTCACAATCAGAAGAATTCAACGTCTTCATCACCATGCTGGAGCTCTTCAACGCCATCAAGCGCCTGAAGCCTAACACGTCACCTGATCCACATAATATGCCGTCTGCCTTTATCAAAAATCTACCCGGTACCCTTAGTACAGAACTGCTGAGTACATTCAACTCAATGTGGACAGAAGGCACATTCCCCAAGATCTGGAGCAAGGTCATCATTATACCTATCTTGAAACCAGGAAAGGACCGCTTCCTGCCAACATCATACCGACCCATTTCTCTTACCTGTGTCATGTGCAAACTACTGGCAAAAATAGTCGCCAACAGACTGATCTGGTATCTCGATAAACAGAAAATCTTATCAAAAAACCAATGTGGATTCAGAAAACAACGAAGCACTACCAACCACCTACTGGGACTGCAAAACGAAATCATGTAGTCGTTCAAACACAATGAATACCTAGTAGCCATCTTCTTCGATATAGCTTGAATAATCGCACGATAATGGTCAGAGTAGGAAATACTCTTTCAAATGAATACCAGTAAGAAAACGGAGTTCCTCAAGGCAGTGTCCTTAGTGTCTACTGCTTCCTAATCCTGATAAACACTATCTCCGCAATCGTTCCACTTCCTATTAACCACAGACTTTTCGCTGACGACTTAAACCTAACTGTTAAAACTACTAACCTACAGTTCACACAGAGCCTTCTCCAAGCATGCTTGTACAATTTAGCTAACTGGAGTGAGCGCACGGGACTCAAATTTTCTACTGAATAAACGAAAGGCGTTATCTTCACGGAAAACGCAGACACCGACCCGTAAGTCTAACACTCAACGACAAACAATTAAAGTTTTCAGAAGAAGCTCGTTTTCTCGGATTAATCTTCGACAAAAAACTTCGGTGGAGAAACCACATCCTATCTTTGAAAAACCGAAGTCTTTCCGCACTAAACATACTGAAGATGCTGAACAACAGGAAATTCGGACTTAGATTACGACGAGTATACAAAAGCCTAATCCGACCAAAACTCGACTACGGCTGCATCGTCTACTCATCCGTCTCCAAAGGCCTGCTCCAAAGTCTCGACACGATTCAAAATTCGGGCCTTCGTGTAGCTCTACAAGCCTTCTGAACTACGCCTGCCTCCAGTATGCATGCGCTCGCCGATATTCCTCCCCTGAAATACCGCCGGCAAACATTATCGGTCGATTACACCATATCCATCTTAAGTTACCCGAACCATCAAAACCACAGCATATACAGTCCATCAAACCCATTATACAGAGACGGTACCCTTGCTGCCCAAGGCTACTTCAAATGTCAAGACGAATCTGCGCTGGACATCCCGAATTACCTACTTAAGCGTATGCTTTCTGCCGATCCACCGTGGAGCCCAAACCACCATGAGGGCACCACTTAACCATGATCTTTGATTATCTTCCCATACTATCGACCAACGTCGCCGTACCAGTATTACACCCAAGCGAACTGAAGAAATACGCAAAATCCAAAATAATGCCTGATTGAGAGATCCAGTGGAACAGCAGCCATCCGAACACACTACTGACAATCAAACGGACGATTACTGACTGGACTGATGTTATAGGCAGAGCTGCATCAAACCGGGATATCGAATCGACCTTGAACAGAATCTATCTAGGTCATACTCTAATCACCCATGCATACCTTCTGGACCACCAGGAGCCTCCAGCCTGCACCCAATGCAACCGCCAGATCACAGTCAAATACATCATCACTGAATGCCCGATCTACAGTGCTGAACGCCAACAGTCCACACTTACAAATGATCATTCCGCGAATTTAAATATAAATAGTTTGCACAGATTAATTAAATTCATTAACACTACAAACCTTAAAATGTAAATAACCTCATCCGAGGTGATAGCCTCAGGCAATATGTACCTTGTTAATAAAATAAATAAATAAAATTCCGGCTTTCTTTCGATTTTGAAAGTATGTTCCACCTATATTACAACTTCTCCTTCTTTAACATTCGTACGTGTCTCAATTCTTTTTATTCAGAAACTTCTGTTCACGAATACTTTTCATCTCTCACCCTATTCAAATTGACTTTTTGTAGATTCCTAGTCATGTTGATATTGAAAACAAAAATCACGCTTCGGTTGCTTAAAATTTTTTCTTCTTTTCATGTTAACCTTCTGTGCAAGAATTTCAATTTCAGTTTATGACACAACATACATATTTTTGTTTTCAATCATTCAACCAAACTGCCTTTTCGGCCCAGATATTGCAACTTTCCTCATTTTATCTGTTCTACTGGTCGTCTCTATTTTGATGATAGATTGTTGTCAGCGTCTCCTTCTCTATTTCGTTTTAAGCTTCTTCATCATTTTGTCTTTTTCACCATCCGCGTGGTATTCAGGTCTAATCTATTTGTTTCTATTAGAAGCTTTCATTTTTATTTTTAATTCTTAAGCCTTGGTTTTATTTACAGTGCGTCCTTTATTCGTCCCCGTTATTTTTTCTATTAAATACCTTTCATCTCTTCAATTACTAGACATAATAGGCCATAATTTTCATTTTAATTATTACGATGCGCGGTAAAGCCTTCCGTTGGCATTCCCCCGCTCAAAAAAAAAAAAATATTTTCGCAGTTTCAGTAAGATAGGGCGCACCTAATACAAAAGGAGTAACTGCAAGGTTTGTTTCTATCAGCCGTTTTATAATGTCCTCAGCGGAATATACATTGTAATAACGAGGCATCATTAGTAGACAGATGTTTTGGTAACAAGAATAAGGAAACGAGCTGAACACAATTATATTTACCATTCTTATGAGAGACTCCGGCAGTCTAGTTACGTGCAGTAATATGCCACCGCGTTCTTTATACATTTTTTTTTTTTTCGGTAGATTTTATTTCAATTATAAAATACGCAATAATATTAATAATATTTTTTCTACTAATTTTACATTTCATTTCGAGATTTTGGCCATTTGGTGAGAGCCTTTGCAAGAGAGAAACACTTGAACTGTGCTAAAAATTGTTTGTATTTGAGAAGTTATCCAGCTTAAATTATTATTATTAGAGATAATAGCAATAAATAAATAAAAAAACTCATTTATTTCGTGTAGCCTCTTCAGAAGCAAAGTGAGGAGACAATAATCATGGTGATCTGTCGACCTGCAAAATTTCATCAAAATTGGTGACCCGCAGATCGTAACCTCTCATTGTAAGACACAAAATGTTAAATGGTAGGCCAGGTGCGAGTAAATTAAGCTGCTAAGTCGGCTGTGATGAATTCGGTGGTCTCTTTCAGCGATCAGAAAATTTCTTCGAGAAAGCAATATTGTCGCCATGGAATTAAGACTAGCTTTCAATGGCACATAGTTAGCGATAGAACTGTGTGATCATTTAGCAGATATGGACATAGCGGATGATCATCTATTAATCATCCTAATCCTTACGCCATAGTTTTAACCGTGCTTCCTTCTTCTTCCATATCTATGTTCTTCTCTCATCAGTTATCCGGATTCGTTTAGAATGCACGAGATTAATTGGCTTGTATCGTGAAGAACAGACTTTCACACTTGACGTGTTGTATAACTTTCCTCCATAGCCAAATTGTTGGCATTCTTTTAATTTTTGCTGAACTAAATAATTGGCTAAAGAGCGATTAGGGGCCATGCCTCGTAATAGTATAGCTTGACAGTTATTAATGGTGCTCCTGGATACAATACATTTAACCCCCTCCGAAAAAAAAAAAAAAATTTGCCCCTTATAATCCAACGACAGTAGTTGTGTTTCGTAGATCTGTGATTCCGTTCTTAATCGAGCAATTTATAATCTGTAAACCTTTTAATAAATTCTTTTGCAGCAAGATAAAGAATTTGAAAGTGTTTCTATTAGCCAGTCATTCAAAACAATATTTTCTTCAAGACAGATAGTTCTCAGAGTAATATTTTGTTCGTATTGTTGGTATGTATATGTGGATCTTAGATTATCGTATTTATCTAGAATATTATTTACAGTTTCAATTAATTTTTGTAAATCACGAAAAGTAAATAAAAAGTGGCGTAGATGCTCTTCGTTTTCTTTTTTTTTCTGATTATTTTCTTAAAAACTCTCGTTATATATTAATCAGTGGCGGATCCATGGTGGGGGGGGGCAACGAACCAAAGCCTCAATGAAAAAATTTGTTGTAACAGAGAAACTTAATTTATGCTATAAAATATTTGTATAAATTTTATCTACGGATTTAATTATAACTAATATTTAATACTGTTTTCTAGTAAAACTATTGATGTTACCTTTTTATATTATTTTAAACACAACTGTCATCGATCTTTCGCCTTTCTTATTTATTTTTAATTTTTATTTTGTAATGTAAATGAAAATAGTTAACAAATATAAAAAAGAAGTAAAGTATGATAAAAATACTATCTTTCTTACTATTTCGGAACTACCATTTTAGCTAGAATTTTATACTTTCTTTTCATTTTTCACCTAAAAATAAAACTAAATTTAAATTAAATTGTAATAATTATGTATTTTTAAAACATTTCTAAATTTCTAAAGAGGTCGTTATTTGATTTTCTTTATAAAATAAGGTATTTATCAAATCTACTACGTAATTATATAATCCCCCTCCAAAATCTCCTTCTGGATCCGCCCCTGATATTAACTAATGAATACCATGTAATTAAATTAATCGATAAAGTGTGATTAAAATAAAAATTCTCTCATTACTTTCTTCTGACCGTTATGTCATGCTGAAATCATTTAAATAGTACCAAAACAACCAGTGATAAAGCGAACAAAAATTTTATTATTAAATATTATTTATTATTAAATTATTAAATTAAATTTTACGTGCCATGTGCAGCAACTATGGCTAGAGACACGGGAGGAGAAGGAGGATTAGATCAGTGAGTAGAGTCCGGACTTATGAAGGAAAAGGATTAAACTAGATAATGAAGAGGAGTTGTCTTTAAGGATGAGGGGAAGAGAGGAAGGTAGGTTGAAAAATTTCTTTTCAAAGGAATATAAAGGGCATTCGGTGAGGATATGGCGAATGGTGAGGGAAACACTGCACATGGTACACTGAGGAGCCTCGGATCCATTTAGTAGGTATCCGTGGGTGAGGCGTGTGTGACCCAATCGAAGTCTAGTGATGATTACGTCGTCTCTTCGATTTGGAAGTGATATGTTCCACGGTGATATTGACGGCTTGATTACACGAAGCTTATTCGTTTCTAATGTTTGCTGCCATTTCCTCTGCCATAGGGTTTTTAAACTATGTTTTATATGAATTTTAAGATCGGTTGCTGGAACAGGAATGTTTGGCACTGGCAGAGTAACAGCAGCCTCCTTTGCAGTCGAGTCTGCCAATTCGTTCCCTTGAATACCAGCGTGGGCAGGAATCCACATGAACGTTACTGTCCTATTAATGTCCACCGACATGTTTCAGAATAACAAATGTTCTATTTATAAATAATTATATTTCATAATAATATACACACACACACACACATATATTAATTACAACGTATTTCTTAGGCTACCCCCATTCGTAAAAAATGTCCCAATTTTATGTAACGTTTGTTATATTTTATAGGATTTTTGTTATTGTTATTTAAAAAATGTCACAATTTTATGTAATGAAATATGTAACGAAAAATGTAACGAAAAAATGTCTTAATTTTATATAATGAAAGTTAAATGTTATAACAGGATTTTTGTGGTTATGTTACTTTTTTTTTTGTGTTGATGCCAGTAAGAATTACGTTGTAAATTTTGATCATTTTATATAAAATATAGAAGAGAAAGAAACAGAAATGAAAGAAAGAGGGGTCAAGGGACACAGCCCCTTACGAGGCCAAATGGCCGAGTTTATATATATATATATATATATATGTATATAAATATTTTCGTAACCTCTTCCGAAATTTTGGTCCAATACGGTCCTGCCTATCACACAAAACAAAAGCGCGAATGATCAGGAAGAGTGGAAATAATTTCTTTCACAAAATATAGTAATTACAAGAAACATGTAAAGATATATTTTGTGAACAAATAACGTTTTCACTTTAATTTAGTTTTATTCTAACAATTATTGTTCTTTAATTAATATAGTTACACTTTATAAAACAGCGGTATAAAAAAAAAAAAGTAATAACATAAATGATAGGAAGATCGATTTCATTATATTGCTTTACTAAAATATATTTAACGGCACAATAGGCTAATAGCAAAAGTGAGCAATTGCTAATACGATAGTGATAACAAAAAATAGGAACTGATTCCATCGCCTTAATTTTTTTTCTTTTCTGATTGTCAGCTGGAGAGACAATAAATAAATGGTAGAGAATAATTCAGCACTAACTGAAAATTAATAATAACAACCCCCCACTGATAACAATTAGCGAGGGCACAGGACGCTAAGCATTATTAATAAATACACCACATTTTCGAAAGCATACACTGATGGATCAAAAGCTGATAAGTTCATGGTTGTCCCAGCTGCATGCGCTTTCGAAATAGACGGAATCATAGAGGGCATACGGTTGAACAACGTTGTATCGATTGCGGAAGCCGAAATGTATGCTGTGTTGTTTTGTCTTCAGGCATATTTAGAACTGAGACCCCAACCGCTCGGAATCTTACTGGTGACTGATTCCTTGCAGTCCATACGTGCTTTGCAGTTGGATCAACCTGAATCACCAATGGTCCTAGAAGTTCTAGCTATCTTATACCAGTTGAGCCGAAGAGGATGGCGAGTGTTTTTTTTTTATGGGTCTCTAGTTATGCCGGAATTCCGGGGAATGAGCGGGTGGACCTGGTCGATCAGTCATCCATGATGTGCCCAATGCCGCTATTTGCTTACGGTCTATTATCCCTGAGAAGTTTCCTATCGGATACAGTCTTTGCACAGTGAAATCATGACTGGATGTCTTAATCGACCTTTCTCAGAGAATTGAAACCTACGACAGAGCCATGGTGGTCTCCAGTCGGAACGGAACGCAGAGTGTTCTCGACAGTCAATCGCCTGAAAACGGTACATGCGTCTTTTTCCCACGACTACATCCTCAAACAAGCTCCAACTGTTCTATCGATGAATACCCATCAGTTTCACACATCTTGCTGAAATGCACACGTCTTAATGGGTTGCGGCGCGGCCAGATTACATCACTTACAGACATTCTCTCAAATACTCCTACCGCTTTGAACAATCTCATGACTTTCGTTCGGTCTAACGAGCTGAGGAGTCTGATTTAAAACAAAGGTCCACTCACTGCGATAACTTAGGTAATTACATACAGTGTGGGGATTAGTACCTCTACTTAAATAAACAAAAAAAAACTGTAATACATTTATGACTGACTCGATAGTAACAAAATTCTTTTACTCATTTATCCATGTGCATGTGTGTGTGTTGTTAATACTAGGTAATTTGTTATTATAATATAGTGTTTAACAGTAATAATAGTAATGATGGTAATTATTTATCGAAACTAACATAGAATATGTGCGGTAGAATAATTAGGTAATACCGAAACAAATGGAACAGATGGCGTATTTACCGACAATGACTTCAGCGATTGAAAAGAGGAACGTCCAATAGAAGGTAATCGATAGGAAATGTCTAAAGGAAATATTTCAATTAAACAAAGTGAAAGCGAGAGTTCGGAAAAAAAGAAAAATGTTAAAAATACATAATATTAAAAAATGAAATCTAAGAATATGAAGCAAAGATTTTTTTTAATGTGTGGATAGAATGAGTAATATTAAAAAAAAGCACGGTCCATTTCTGCATTGACATTAAATATAAATAAATAACAAAAAACAGAAACGTATTAATTCATAAATAAACAAAACTAAAAATCATTCTAACTTTTTTCTTTTAGTCTTCATAATCATGGTTGTTGATAAAAATATTAAAGTTAAATTTATGTAATGGCATTGAACACAGATTCGAGTTAGTGACTAAATAGATAGTAAGTTGATATATACATACAAGGTAAAAACTGGTCATAACGACATTAGTTAAAGAGGCATCGGTGGAACTGGCAGAATTATGTAAAACTACATGTTAGTCAGTATCGGTTACAACAATATCGGCTGTAGTGACAAAACAATATTGTTACAATCAATATCATTTACTACTACGAGATGGTACGAAATCTAACTTTGAAAATTTTTTTGCTAATAAACCGAACAAAAAAAGAACATTCCGTTGATCTTTTCTTATGAAGAAATAATGATTGATCAAAATGAACAGATGTACTGTTATTCTTTGCTCTGCATATATTGTTAGTGTAATTTTTAAATATTTATTGTCAATTTAATGAAACTGATGAAAATCTATGATAAAGATCATTGAAATTTGAAATATTTACAATATTTTAAAATTTATTAATGCAATATTCTTCAGCAAAATGTAATAGTAGTTTATTTATTAAGTTTATTCAAATATTCATGGAACTGTCAAAATTTAAAATTAATTTATGTTTAATTTTTTATTATATGTTCCATCACTACTATTAAACATAGATTTATTAAAAAATTCTCCAAACTTTTGAAATATAAATTAATTTTCAACAATAGCATTGATATAAACATCTTCAAAAAACAAACCCGTAAGCAAAACCATTAAGTTAATTGTAATGATAGAGTAGTATACTTTGATTAACTTTAAGTACTTCCAAATTAAATTTCAAACTAATGCAGCAAGAATGACACTCCACTGACTTTGCCAGTTGCATTGTTCAGGTGGCAGGTGTGTGAGCAACGGTCATGCTTGCACGTCTGTAGGAATGGCCGACATTAACTTTTAGAGGCTGTGTACTCAGGCTATATCTGAATACTTTCATTCAAATTTTTGAACTCATGCAGAAAGAGGGAAGAGAGGTTATGTTAATTTCTGGTACTGGAACAGAATACTTGGGTCAAATTCAAATACTTGCTCACAAGTGTAAACTTATTCAGTTGGATAGCGAAGGGGATCTGTTTAATTTCTAGTATTGAAATATTTAGACAAATTTTGAATACTTACATTCAAATTTCAATAATGTTCATTGTACACAGGGTTCTAGTAGAGGTTTGCAGCTCTAGCAGGCTCTGGCAGTTTTTTAGCATTCTTGCATCAATCGTATGTGGTAACGGGGGGAGGGGGATAACTTTGAAGGCTGGAAAAGTAAAAACTGGTCTACATTTGAATACTTACGCTTGTATTTGTGAACTCTTATAATAGAGATAGTTAGATTTTGGCACTTCAACAATAGACATAGGTTACATTTAAGTACTTATATTTGAATTTTCAAACTGTACAGCAGGAGAAAGCAGTGGACGGGATTCATTTTTTGTACTAGAGTATACTCAGATTTAAATTTGAATACTTCTCCTCGAGTTTTCGTTCGGGTAAGGGATAATTTTAGAGCTTTATTTACAATACTCAAATAATTTACTCAGATCAGAATTAAATACTTGCACTTAAACGTTAGTTAATTTTCAGCCCTAGCATGTAGCTGTTGGTTTGTGACGTCAAGGGTCTCAGAGTTTTTATTTTTATACTACCATTTGATTTATTATCCGTTGTTTATTCAGATTTTTTTTTTTTTATATCCTCCCTTTCGGCACGCCAGCTAAGGACCTACACCCAAAAACAACAAGAAAGAAAAGAACAGTCAGTTAAATTTTGATTCGGTCAGATATGGGCAATATAAAGGAACTAACGGATGAAATAATGGATGGCGAAAAGAAGGACAAAATATAAGATGCACAATAAGGAGCAGGGGGAGCTTGAGTTTCAGCAGACAGAATATAGAATATAACGTTCGAAAGAAAGGAATGGACATTCAAAAAAGATGTGATTGGCGTCGCGAACCGCCGCTTCATTGGAGTGGAGAGTACAATTTGGAGAGGAGACAAGGGAATAGCAAAAACGAGAGAAAGGAAGAGCAAAATGACCAAAACGCAAGCGAATCATAGAAACGACAACAGAACGAGGAAGTGAAGGAAACTCAAAGAACCAGGGATTAGAAAGAAGACTAGGTTGCACAGACAGACAAAAGGATTGATCGTTACGAAAGGAGAAAGGGTAAATAACTGACCCCAAAGTTTGAGGTGAAACACTTAGTACATAGGGAATTCAAGTTGGAGGATGTAATTTTTTTAAAGAAGGAACGAGAGGAAGCAGCAATTCGAGTCAAGGAATCATTCATTTCATTACCTTTAATGTCCATATTGCTGGGAATCAACAGCAAATCAACACAGATGCAGTAGTGAGAAGAAAGAAAATGGACAAGACAGCGTATGCAAAAATGATGAAATCGGAAGAGTGATCAGAAAAAGAGGATCTGATCGCTTGAAAAACACTCATGTAGTCTGAAATGATGAAATAATTAGAAAACTGCCGACTGGAGGAAATGAAGATAATGGAAAGTAGAATAGTCATTAATTCGTTTATAAAGGTGGAACGGAAAGAAGGAAGACGAAATGATTCAGAGAAATTGAAATCCGAAAGGATAAAAGAAGCTTATTCAGATATATAAATTTTATATAGACATATATTTTTTAAAGAGACTATTTATTTTTCTGGTTTCAATTAGCGATTGTTTGGTTTAAAACAATTAAATGTTGATGGAAAGAGATAATAATTTTTCTTTTGTGTCATTTCAAACGACTCTGTCACTCAATATTGAAACTTACCGCCGGCATGACTATTATCACTGCATCAAGGCTGTATAATCACATAAAGAAGTAACGCTCCATGCATGCACCCTATAGATTCACTCAAATGACACAATCTTCTATAATTCTTATAGCAGAGTTGGTTTTAACTGTGTAATTATTCACAAAATTAAGTAAATGGCGTATAAGTATTCAAATAAAAGTAGTTTAAACATTACAGCCTTAGTTACAGGATATTTAATAGAAACATGTTATGTGTGACGAATAAATGATTTTACATATTACTTCACCAATATCCATTTAGTTACTACCTGTAAATAATATTTACTTTCGTAAACCACAACTTCTATTTAACTTTAATACTATTATCAACCATCATGATGCAGAGTATGCGACTACTCTGAAATTTGGTTGATTTTTACCTTTATTTGTTTATGAATTATTAATACATATATATATATATATATATATGTATATATATTTTTTTTCGTTTATTTATTTTCATTTGAGAAAGAATAATGCTAATAAATGTGATTTAAAAAAAACAGAGCTTTTAAAGAAATGCAAGACAGAAAGGGATAGAATACAAAAAAAGCATCAATCGAAAAATGTATGAAACATATTTTAAAAAATCGATTAATTATTTTTACTAGCGTAATTTTAACAACACGAGGAACCCCTTGAACCGAAATCTGATGATTCTGTACTTTTTTATAAAGCAAATAAATATCAGTATCAGCATGGGTCTGTTCGCTGTTAGAAATAATCACAGCGAGTAATTTGTATAGTACAACAGTTTTTAATTCATTGCAGGATTGCAATTTTCCTGGTATTTTACGGATTATCGTTAACTTCAGTCTCACTGCCGATTGGTAATAAATATCTGAATTTTATTCTGAGCAATTTCATGGAAATTCCGGCTGCTCTTTTGACGGTTCCAATCATGGAAAAAACTGGTCGACGAATATCGCAATGCGTTCTCTTTCTTCTTACAGCTGTCTCCTGCTTAACTTGTAATTTCATTTCCAACGGTAAGTTTTTTCATTCTGAAGTTAATAAAAATTAACAGCTTGGCACGGAATGATTTTGAACTAATTACTGCGCCCAAATGACAAACTTTTTTTTTTGAATTGTTTTGTTTTTTCAACAGTAATCAAGAGGAAACTTAGAATAAAATTTACAACGTTCTGTATCGGTGAAATTAACCGACAGTGATTTCATACTTAATTCTACATTACAAAACTTAAAAGAGAATTTCCCTTAATTAAAACTCGGATAGGACTTGTATAACGTTGCTAATGAAAACAAAACAGTAAAATTATTTATCTTTGTAGTAGAAAAAGAACGCAACTATTTTTAAATGATTTTATTGATCCACAATAATCGTTTTCGTACATTGTGTTTGTTGTAACTTTCAGATTTAGGTTGGCTGACGTTCACTTTAAGCATGTTGAGTAAACTGTTAATAAGTATACTAAGCATTATCATATACGTATATACTACAGAAATATTTCCGACTGAGTTGCGGATGTCCTTGCATGGTTTATGTTCCACGTTTGGTCGCATTGGTTCAATGTTAGCACCTCAAACGCCGTTACTAGTAAGCGATATTATTTATTAATTCGTTAAGAAATATAGATCAAAGTGTAAGAAAAACAAAATATATTACGTTAGTATGAAATTTTCAATTTACTATTCACCAGGCAGTAGTTTAAATTCAAAGTATTCCTATATTACAACTTGGTCCTTTGGACCGTGCCGGGGAAAAACCACCTGGATCTCTAAATGCTAATTCTTCTCTGTAATACTTATAGGAGAATCCACATTAATTGACTACACCATTCTTGACTAGAACAAAAAAAAAAAAAGGGAAATAAATTTAACCAGTGTCTGCGCTTTACGCAGATACATTAATATACGAATATAGCTTATGGGCCAGGGATGAATCCAGTGGGAACGCTAAACATAACACGATTTTCTTACTGCTCTCAGTGTAAGAATGGCATTGTTATTACTATATTTGTACATATATACATATGTATGTATATATATTTTTTTTTTTGTCAGTAGCTGAAATAAAGAACAAGCGAAATTAACGCATGATGTATTAATAAATCGAATAACCAAACCAAGCAACTATTTTAGCACGTGGGGACCCTCAACGTACGTCGGGTCGCCAAAAAAATTACAGATACGAAAAAAAAAATGAAATAACGAAACGACGAACAAATATTACCAATACACGAAATAACCACAATTATGTTCAAGGGATATCGCAACTAATTTTAGCGAGTCCTCGAATAAGTATAATAACGTCGGACCACTAAATTTAATTATAATACAAATTACAAATTTAAACGATAGTTAACCCAATTTAATGTACAAAAAAAACAAAAAAAAAACGGAAATCTATTAACACGTGTTACACATATCTATGCGACAAAACCACACGCAAAGCCCGTCGCTAGAATTTCACACACATAACATTCACCACTATCGGTTGCAGACTAATTAAAAGAAACGCCATGCCGTTTAAACAAAAACCGACGTCATCCCTTAGAAAATTACCATTCGTTTATAGGGGCGCTAGTGCATGAACGAATTTAATTTATAAAATAATGCTAAATATATTTATATATAAGAAAAATAAGCATATAAAATAATTCCTATCCTCCTGAGATAAACAATATGTGATTATTTACAGCCGAAAAAAAAAAAATAAATAAACGTAAAGTGAGAGAAGGATAAAAAGAAAATAAACCCGGTAAAATTAAAATAAAAGCAATAGCTAAATCAGAACAGCTGACAGGAAATTTTTGGGAAAGTCTTTGGCGAAGAGGTAAGTAATGTGGTACAACTAAGAAAATAACGGATATAGAAAATGAAAAAAATTTATCGACAATATATGTATATATATATATATATATATTATCGTATATTTAACAATTAATACGCAGTATTTTTTTAAAATAATGCGATACTTGTAAGATTCGTAAAGATATTCTTAACGTGTTTAATAACTACAAATTCGCATTCAAGAATTGTAAAACAAACTAAATATTTTTATACTTTTTTATTCCTGTAATCTTAAAAAATCCATAGCTACTTTAATATAATAATACCGAGCACTTTTTGGTATGGAACATACTTAGCCGTGACCTAACTAGCAGAAAACGTCACACTCAAGTGGAATATGAGGGCGTTACGCGGGAGCTAAATAAGCGGATACAGCCCTTTCTTCTAGTTGTCTTAAGTCAATCGTGTTCGGACATCCGATGATTGTCGTTCATCGACGTCTATATATGTGTAAATATACTACGCATTATAATGTTTCATTTACAAAAAAAGAGAAGATATAAAACTGTTGTCGAATGAATGAAACGTAGAAGTATTGAAAATTAGGGTTTCCGTGAAATATGTACGAAATAAAGTAAACGAAAACTTCTTTTGATGAATGAAATAAAGCATTGAAACCCAAATCTATGGAAATGAAATAAAGAATGGAAATTGTGCAAATCTCTCGGAAAACCAGTTTCCAACGAAAGTTGTCTGATTATTTTACACATACATTTACATATCCAGTCAGTGGTGTTCGGACCGCGCTCCGATAATCTTCGCTGTCAATCGCAAGAAACCTGAAAATCGGAAATTATTTCGGTTCATGGAAGAAACCTTTGGATTACAACTCAAAACGAATCCAGCTCTACCAACTCTACTCGTGGAGCACCGTGTATCGATTTGATCTTCGCTCATCAGATCGACAAAATTCGATTCGAAACATGACATAAGAGTTACTTCGGCTATTATAAACCGATATTGTCCATTACTTCTAAGGATCACGTGACACAAGAATTGAAAAAATTTTAAAATAAAATCGTTATTATTTTCTTTCGAATTCAACATGTTCATTATCGCATCTTTAATTTTAACATATCGTACATAGCAAGCGACTACAATCAGTTCCGAATGTAGTCTTGCGTGTGTACACCGGCGTTGCATATTATAATAATTGCCTATCCCAATGTCAGGCCCGGGCGACAGGCCGGTTGGTTCATTCACTTGTCTCATCTACTAAAAATAGCAAACCCGGCTTTCGGGAAAATGCTCAATAAAAAGAAAAAGTACAGAAACAATTAAAAGTGTATCAAAGATAATTAACAGACAGCAAACTGCCAAAGTATGTTCCGTGTTTCTTGAATTTTGGTCGTAGGCTCTAAACAGAGAGCATTGGGGTGTCTGGAAGTCTCCAACGGAAAAGCGCCCAGCGCCGAATTTTTTTCTTTTTTGTCTTTGAAATTTCCTATTATTATAATACAATTCCCTCCGCTATTCGTCTGCGTTCTTAAGCCACAGTCTATTTTCTTCTTCTCGTTTTCGCTATTTCCTTATCTCCATTAAAAATATTTGCAATGTACTATCTGTCACAATGATCTACAATGAAAAAGTATAAAAATTATTTTCATACATCACTTTCCAAAGTTGAGCAAATAATTTAATTTACAATTTTTTCGGTATCTTCGGTGATATATTAAATCTGCTAATCTTAAAAAAAAAAAATATCCCTCCTTTCATTTTCATTAAAAGAGACGTAAAAAATTCACTCAAGTTTTAGTTCTTCCACTTTAAACTTAAATTGGCTCCGAAATTTCCCGGTGAAAAGTGAACAAAGGCGGAGAGACAGAAATAGGTACAAAGAAATTTAATTTATGATTCGAATAAATATAAAAAACTCAGGCATTTTATACGTTTCGATTATAGTGATTAATAATTTTCTGATATTCTCCAGGAAACATATTACGGAGAAAATGCCAGTATTTTATTATTCGGATCTGTTTCGATTATCGGTGCTATAGCAATATTGTTTTTACCAGAAACGAAGGATATTATTTTACCGGATACTTTGAAAGAAGCTGTAAATGTTGATAGTGAATACGAAAATATTCCTTAATGATTTTTTAATGAAAATATATATGTATGTAATATAAAACTTTTCCTTATTATATGTAATTAGAAATTTTTTTACGCGCAATATTTTGTCTTTTTCTTTTACGTTCCGCGTTGAAATTAGTAAATATCAATGATGAAAGTATAGACATGCTTCGAGAAAAACACTTTTTCACCTGTAAAGCAAATTTAAAAGCGCAGTTCCGAGTAACATTTTAATAAGGTTGATATGTTAACTCGATTATTCATTCGTCTTATTCATTACCCAGCGGAAAGTGTGCATTAATTGCATAAGTACGGCCAGTTTTGTACATAATCAAACAGCTCTAGCGTGCCACTTATTATCATAAAAATTAATTTATCATTTTCTGATAGAATCTACCAACAATAATTACAGTAACTACTACATGTACAACAACTAAACAATCGTCGTCCGTAAATCATCAAAACCTACCGGTAAATAACGGTAACAATAGTTAACAAACAAAAAGTAACACGTTCATCTCTTATTCCGACCAGTTGATTTCAAATAAAATTCAACACGCCGCTCTTACTGCGAATAACATTAGTCTATGCCGAAGCTGCTGCGCTAATAAATTTGCCTACTAAAGGACAAGTTGTCATTTAAATTAAATGCGAACAATACATGACACAAATAGATGAAACTGTTCAATGTAAAAATTTAAATATCGCCTATATCATTTTCGATGTTATGGCTGTAGTCTCTATTGGTATGTGTTCAGTAAACACGTGACTTGTATCAGTTTAGTTTTCAGTGAAGTTTATATTTCTAGTTCGGGGGCGAAATTACAACCCCCTGATTTCCTATACTTAAGAATAAATACGTCGGAAACTTTGATATTAACGTGCAACCAACCGTGAAAAGAACGTATTTTATTATAAAATTCTGCTTGCTGTTTGTAAACGGAGCGTCCTCTATGGCTCGATGGATGGTTACCATGGCACAAGGCGCTTTTCTTAGGTCCAGTTGGCCGTCTATTATAAAGTTTAATATTATGCATCCCAACAAATTTGGCGCAACGCAACGGAAGATTACAGTAATCTGCTGTATGGCCGAATAATTGACATATTTTGCACTTTTTTCTTCGGTTCCTGAACTACTATCACTGCGTGGTGCGATTGATCTCAAATATGTCAACATTTTTTTTCGTCGCAAAGAACATGAGGAGAGGTTGGCTTAATTCGCTAACGTAGAATATTAGTAATTTTTTCACTTGAAATCGGTTACACTCGATTTCCTATTTAGTATCAGTTACATCTGTAGAATGATGTAAGTTGCTAATCATTACTCTGAACGCTTTGTCCTTTGGTAAGAAGTACGTATAATAAAAAGGATATTTATTCCCTTTTAAGGTTTTAATAATACAACAGTATTTCATGGGTTTCTTAGGCCTAATAGTAACACCGGATAATGTCATTTTTAGTTCAAATTATACGTAAGGTGTTTCTTTCCAATTTCTTTTTCCCTCCTCCCTCTGTGCTTAGCTTTCGCCATCTGGCCATTCGACGTTTTTTCTTTTTTTTTTATTTATAATTTGTTATTTTTATTTTATTTATTTTTTATTGTTTTATTAAGTTATTATTATTATTTATTTATTATTAAAATAAATTACATTTTATATAATTATGTTACTGAGTTTTATGTATTGGTACAAAATATAAGCAGATTATCTAGTTCACGCACCATCTGTAATAAGGTTATTGTCATCGTTTTATAGAATGGTAATATTTTTTTTTAAAAATCTGTTCTACGATCATCATATATTTCACATTGCCAAATAAAATTAAGTAAGACAATCAAATAACGAAATTACTATTACTCTTATCAAAGATATAACTGCTTAAGGTAAAACTTTCGTACTTATCTATTATATTCACTATTCGACGTTATATTCTACAAAATAAGATGGGTTAAAACTTGCTTATATAAATTTTAAGTCAATATAAGAGATCGTTTTAAAAACAAATGGAAGATTAAATACGGTATTCACACAAATCGCTTGGCGGTTAAATTTAATAAACAAGTTAGAACGATACAGCTGGGAAGATAATGTAATTTTATCAGTGGTATTTTGTATACCGAAAATGAAGAAGAAGAAGAAGAAGAAGAAAGAATATATTTATGCAAATTACGATACAACATAACGTTAGCAGTACAAGTTGAACTAGCGTATCGACGAATTGTCTTACCGCACGATGCAACATATAAAAAACGTCTATAGGTTATTACAATTAAAAATTTAGCAATAGTGTCATTGTAGGAAAAAATCATGAAAAAAACCTACGCGCAGATATGATGAGTAGTTGGGAATAAAGTCTGCTTAAGGAATAAGGGTTCAGATACAACAAGTGAGGAACAGGACTGTGAGTGAAAAAATAAAGAAATGATATAATATATACTGGTAAAAGATTATAGAAGATTATGCTTTAGACGCCTGTGCTTATATTTTGAATACATAAATTGAAGTTGCCTGGAATCGTAATTCCCGATGTGGTTAATAAGTGGATTACTATGGGTCGAGCAATTTTCAAAAAATTTTTTTGCCGAAAAAAGTACATAATTACGAGGATATGGTAGTTTGAGGACATTATGCATCATTCGAATTCTGGAGTAGCGGGATGCGTCCTGAGACATCTATTTTGTATGAGCTGTAATTGTTTAAAGCGGGCGTTAGAAACTGAAGACCACATAGGCGATGCGTAGGTTAAGATTGGTCTAATAAGTGCCTTATATAGAATTAATTTGTTGTGAATATTTAGAAACGATCTGCGATGGAACATTGGATAAATAGCGCAGAGAGCGCGATTAGTTTTGGCGACTGCATGATCGAGATGTTTATTAAAGTTTAACCTTTATCCAATAGAGAATATTTATAAAATAGTTCCGACCGTAGCAAATTGTCTAAATATTATGATAAAAAAAGTTACGATACTTACGTGGTGCACTGTCTTCCGTCAGCTGAAAAAAAAATACCACCTGTAGTGTTAAATAACTAAGATATAAAAAAAATTTAATTATAAATTCCAGTTATCAACGTTTGCACAATAAAAATTTTTGCTTCTTTTTTCTTTTTTTTCTTGTTTGGATTTTTCCCTGAGCTTGGCAGCAACGGACGATTACCCATGTACACTAGCAGCAATTAGGAATAACAAGGAATGGAATCTGACAAAGAACGCTATACCAAGGATGGAGAAACAATAACAAACAACGTTGAAAATTGCCAAACACATGCATCCTGAAAAGAAAAGGAATGATATTTTCGAAGGTAAGAGAAAAACCGTGGCCACATCTGCAATTACAGAGCCCACAGTACAAACGGACAAAGGCATCCGGCTACAGTTAAGGAGGAAGAAGAAACGCGGGATGTTTGAAAAACAATTAGAGCCATCAAGCACCAAAGCTATATAGAACACTTAGCGTGCTGTAAAGAGTGATTCAAAAGTTCAACAACTTTCTCCATCACTATAAAGCAAAGTTTATAGTTCTTAATAATGAAACATTAATAATAATTATGGCGACGACTGTGCCTTTTAACAGTGAGGCTAGGTCAACGAAGGCAAATAATACTTCAATCCTCAAGCTAACCAGATAATATAAACTTGAATGCAAATAAAAACATAAACAAGCGATACATTAAGGAGTAATAAGTTAAATTCTCATATCATTAAAACTAAGTTGAAAACGCAGTTTTCACTAAATGATAATAGCGGGAGATTTCTCTGAATATTATTTATGTCAGTTAAGTTTAGTTTGATCTGCAAAACAGCTGATGAAATTATACGCATTACACATGAATTCATGTTATCACTAGCCTCTGATGCTGTTGCAAACAAAATAAGGCGGAAGCGAGCTGTTCATGTATCACTGCAATTAAAGGGACTTCACATAGAGGAGAAATAATTATTCTACAGGAGAAAAGTCTGGTGAAATTTCTATGAACCTAAGTGCATCTTTGTATATGTACAGGGGTCATTTTTGCCTTCGAGTAAAATTTGGCCAAAAAGCGATTCATGATATTCTAAGTAATCTGGCTTTCTCGCGGTATATTTCCTTACATTTTTCAATAGGAATGATTGGTTAATTAATCCTTTCGATTTTCTTCTTTCATTTAAGATTTAGTTATCTGTTTGTCTAGTTCTGAAGACAACATATTACTTGCGATTTTCATCCTTTTTTCTAATTTTTCTGCCAACAGGCTGCAAAATCGTTAAGGGCACTTCAGCGCTTTCATAATAATCTGTTATACGCAGCTACACGTTTTCTTTCACAAAATTTCCATTAATGTATTTCTTTGTTCTTTTGTGCAAGTCAACGATGGTTTCTAATTGGCTACTAATGTAGCACAGTTGGTAAGTCAGTGGTTTTTCATGTATGTACAAGTAGAACCAATTTCGGAATATTTAGAAAAATTTCAATTGCTCCTTGCTCATATCCACAGTGGACGATTCTAAAAGACGTTTATTTTTCTCCCTTTCAAAATTTAATTATTATTTGTTTCATTGAATAGATGTCACAATTGTACAACTCGCTTTGTCAACCACTATACCATTTCTGAATCTGAATATAAATGGTGCAACTATTTTTTTCATATACTCTTTATTTGGATTGTACTAAAAGAGAGTTAAGAACCAACTGAAGTCAACAGAGGTACTTTATCACTTGAAATAAGCTGACAGTTCTCTCATAACACCTAAAATTAATGATTTATAACGAGCTTGTTTAATATTCTTAAGCTCTTCTAAAACCATTTTCTCTCTTTACCGTATTAATTGACAATGATATTGCATAGATTTCTAATTATTCTAGTATTATTATTATTATATTATATCAAATAATATATGCTTATTAAATGTTTAATGTTTTCGGAGTGATTATAATTCATTCTAAATAACTTTAGAAATCCCGTGTTCAAATAATATAATCACTTTTGATATTTCGGACGGTCTACATCAATCATCATCAGAAAACAACTAAGCCGACGAAACAATAAACACGGTCTTACTAGAAATATACCCGAAAGTAGTAAACAAAAAACCGACAAACGCAATTCAGAAAAAATCAAAAAACCGAAAGTACAAACGGAGAGGGTAAACAAAAAGCCGACAAATAGACAGCCGAAAAGAAAATATATAACAACAACAGCGAATGGTCTCATCTAGTGTAAACAATTCGATAACTGGCTTCCAAGGCCAGCAATAAGCAGACCACCTGCTATTTTAAAATTCGGACATTTTTCAATTTCCATAGCTTTTTATACCAACCTCTTGGTAGCTAAATATCAAAATTATTCTGGTTTTTATTTTTTTCCTAGTATGATGGTTAAAAGAAAAATCAATTCCGTAACTCGTAAAGTACTAGCCGTAGAATTATTCAAAAATTTTGTTTCTAAAACTTAATTTTCAAACTGTTCAAAATTTTGTGCTGTTAAATTTTAAAATATTGAGGGTTTTATAATATTCTTATAATCTCCCGAAGAAAATACGTTGATTAAAAAAAAAAAAACAACTCTCTAGCTCATTTAGGTCTGCCTGTACAATTTTTCTTCTTGCAGCTTTGTAAGATAACACATATATATATATATACAGGGACGGATTATAGTCAAATACCGCTGTAGGCTCAGTAATTTCTGCCGCCCTTAGAATAATTTATAAATTAAGTAATAAAAAATACAAACGAGTAATTAAAGTAAGAAAGGACATAAATGTTAAAAATTTCATACATTTTTAAAACAAACCTAAATTTTATTTTATTTCTATACGTCCATCATTTTTACATGTATCAGTTAAAGTTTAACGACGCAATTTCAAAGATGAAGATTCATTTATAGTACCATCAAAGTTTAAATTCATTACTAACTGTTCTTCAATAAATTTAATAGATAAAACATTTAATTCTTGGTGAGATATTGTTGATCTGAAAAAATTTATAATTCCTTTCATTGCATGAAAAGTTAAAAATTTTAAATATTTTTCAAAAGAAAAAAATTTTCAACTTTATACAAATTATTCGCCCGTCCAGTTATGCCGCTGTGGGCTGTAGCCCATTTAAGTCTGTGATGTAAATCCAAGATTTTATACATATATATATATACATATATAAAAGTAAAAATCTGGAAATATTTGAAAGACACAGCAATTATTAACACGTCTTTGCAACTACTAAGTACATGAAGCTGAAAACTGGCCTCTATATATAACAATACTATGTACTGGCGCCATCGAAAAATGCATAAAAAAATTCAAATTTTTCTTTTTAAAAAACTAAGAATCAAGCTACTGCCGAAACCATTTACACCGGGTAATTGAAATTTTACATGAATATTACATACGCACTGAAGATGTGAAATAAGGACGACATTTCGAAAATTCATAATTTAACGAGTGAAAAGGGGTTAAAAACTGACTACCGAAAAATACACAAACTATTATAGTTTTGGTCAAAATGGATTTACCAAATTGTAATTTCGCATGAAGTCATATGGTAAAGTAGAAGTTTGAAAAATTGTTTTGCTTCCCAAAAATTTTATGGAAAAAGAATTGCAGAATCCAATTTTTGAGGAAACCGAAAATTTCGCTGCATTCTAAACGAATCCTGATTATTAATGTGAATTCAATGAAATATATACTGATTCAACTTGAAGACCTGAAAAGGGATAAAAAAAAGTTTCCAAAAAATACATAAACTGCTATATTCTCCGTCTTACAAGTTCCTATATACGGCATACCAAGTCTGTACACGATTTGTTTCAAGTACCCTAAAGTTTAACCCTACTAAACGCTTCACCCCGCTTTGACACAAAATAATGATTACGCCTCAGCCGAAACCATTTAAATTGGTTATCAGAAATGTTGGAATTTGTACATTAAAATCGATTTCAATTCAAGTTATATTTTCTTTTATTATGTTTTATATTTTTATTTCATTATTATCTCATGTTTATGGTTTCTTATTGTCAACATACCTTTACTTTTTTTTTCCCTTTCTGTCGGTTTTCCCTGTTCATAATGTGGTGATACGGCAAATAGATAATTTTTTCTTTAACTTCTACGAGGAGCAAAAATTTACATCCTGCTCAAATCTATCGACTCACATTTTAATTTCCACCACACTGCTAAAACAACTCGTTCCACCGGTCATCCCTTCCATTTGTACATGATAAAAACTAATTACAAGACATCGAAATTTTTTAATTTTGCAGGTCACTTGATACATCCGCATCTATCTACGTGTTCCTGCGATATAGGTTACATTGAAGTTTTCTGCTTGCCACCAACTTATGCAATTACATCGGACCTCTTCCACATCGTCATCTCTCCTACTACACCAGTTTATCTGCATTTCGCGAGTTTTCGGTTTTTTTACTTCATTTTCCATTCCCGAATAAACTCATTCGCGGCTTTGCAATTTTTCGTAATCTAATTTTTATTCCAACATTCAGTTCCGCTAAATTGCTCTGTTTCCCATTCGCTCTGTGCTTTTAATTTGTGCGATAATTATCAATTTAATAATTTCTTACGCGAGTTGTTTATGCTCTTTGTGTGTTCTGTTACCACATTTCTGCGACAAAAGCGGTACATTTCCTATTCCAAAGGAACTAATCAAACGAACCGTCGATTAAAATGGGTAAGTGTCCATTTTCGTTTTGCTAATTATCGCAAATAAATTCAGCCTATTGCGAATATTTCGCACGTCGTTTTAGGAATAACTATAATATTTTCCGCCCTCTGATCGTTCGGCACTAAACCTTATAACCACAACTGATGCTTACATTCGTAAAAGTAGTGTAATATTATTTCGGAAAAATGCACGCGCCAACTGTTTCAATACTATTTTTGCCATGAGAAAGAAAACGAACTAGGAGATTTTTCGTTAACGAAATTTTTATTCAAAAACTTTATAATGTAATAGACCGCATAAAAGGCAATATTGCTGTATTTAACGGTGAAGTATGGAGATTCGGGACACGTTCTCAGCTATCAAACAACCTATTTTTTGATTAGTAAATAAATTCGTTTCCAAACCGACAGCTCCCCTGACAGCTGAACATTGCGAAATTTAATTCGGTAACCGAAATATTCAAAATTGTTGCAAATTAGCCCCAAAGATGAGCGCTGAAGATTGAGTTAGTTGCTTATTAAGAAATCGTTTACTTTTGTGTGCTTTCGACGGTCACGCAAGCTTACGAACAAATTCACCGGCGCCAGCATTGAGAATTATTGACAAAATAAAAATAAATATATCAGGCTAGTTATATGAGTTCTCCGTGCCGCATACCAATCGTGCTAAGCCAATCGTTATCGCCACTCAATAATTATCACGGCTGTACAGTATAGCTTAAATATTTCCGATAGTGGCTAATTTGGATTGCAGTGGAAAACACCTATTCATTAACAAAACTCACAAAACTGGAATAGATTCGGAGTTATAAAGCACTGTATATGACTAAAAAAATTAAATTACCTTACCAACGGAAAAATTTGTAATTCGTACATTAACGAAAGTATACTTCATTCGTCGGTGAATAAGCGAACAAAATCGTTATCATCTTTTCTTCATACGGTTAATTAAATAGAATTCTTATTGAACATACCATTCTTTTAAAATTAGTACATTTCTTTTTTATTCTAAATCGAAATAATACCAAAAAATATATGTTTATATTCAAACGTATTTGCTGCTTCGTTATTGGCCTGTTCAGAAAACGAGCTGGAAGCGAATAGCCAATCAGAAGCAGCGCACCGAAAGAACCCCAAAACAACCTGTATTTAAACCGACGGATGGTACACCTGCAGATCATTTGAATTTGTTATTAACAGCAGTAAGTACTATCGTCTTTTGAAGGATTCTTCCTGTTGCTGATATTTTATTTTAATTCGCTAAGAATTTCGTTCGCAACCGCAATATCGTCATTAAAGGATTTCTAGTTCTTACGCCTTTCACACACTACATTAATAAAAATGCTTTTCTTTCTAAGCGGAGAATTTGCGTCAGTCAATTTTGATGCTTGTCGCAAGAAAAAAGACATAATATCATCAGTGCCGCTGGAAGTGTCACAGATGATTTTCAAGTATGTACCGCATTTCCATTTGTCTATTTCGTTTTACTATTCTCTTTCATTCTCTATCTTTTTTTCTGCTTTTGATGTTTCTCTGTTTCTTCCTCAACACCGAAATAAGTTCCATTTTATTTGCAAAATTAAAATTTCTTTCGCTTTCGCAGGATGCTAGACACTAAGTCGTTGCTGAAAGTCAGACTGGTATCCAGAAATTGGCACAGGCGTCTGAATTCGGTAAAAACATTCAGACCAAAATATTTAAGGAAAATAATACGCAAAGAACGTAGAGCACGAATTGCGTTACGGCAATCTTATGTCGCCCGGAATCGCAATCCTTTGAATATGTTCAGTAAGTAAACATAGCCAGACATTTATTCTTTACCTTTTAGAGCAACAGCGATAATCTATTTCATAACTTAAGATTAGTTTTCGTTTTATTTTTCAACATATTTTCCACATATCACATTAATCAATGTTTCTTCTAATTTACAGGAAATGCTGCTTCCCAAATCAATACCATGCACAGAAATTCGGCCTAGATGAACTACTACCATTCATCTTTATCTATTTTCTAATATGCACGTTCCTACCGTTTTGTTTTCGTAATACGTAACTAATTATTATAAGAGATTTACCTATGTTCAACTATACATTTAAGTTTATTATATTTATGCTGAAATAAACATCTCTTAAACAAAACCTTTTCTTTCTTTCATTTCAATTACTCAGGTCACTGCCATTGTCGAAATATCCCGCGCTCTCCTTTATCCTCTTAATATATATGGTATATTCTGATTAACGTAGTATTATGAGTACGATTTTCATATTAAATTGGATGGATAACATTTTTAGAAGATCTAACGAAAAACCCACTTTATTAAAATAACTCTGTTGCCAACACTGCTGTGCAGCAGATCGAATTTTAATTTCACAAGGTACATAAAAAATTTCGCAGACAAATGTGTTTGTAATATATTCTCGACTCCTAAAATGTAAAAAAAAAAAAAAAATTAGCAATGAAACCGTATCCGGCAACTTTATCATTGCCATTTTAAGAAAAATAATTTTGGCCTTTCAATTATGTGTTCTAAAAAAAACACCATGTAACCTCTTCTCCCGATTATTTCACCGATCAACTTAATAACATATTAATTATCGGCAAAGTCCTGCCATGCTTAGAATTAAAATAAATTCAGAATTTTTCGCTACGAATCTAAACTTTTTCATAAACTGGTTAAAGGCCGGAGTTGGACTGTATCCCACAGCTTGAACCAAAAATTACTCGCTTTATTTGCCATTTATTTTGATATTTTACGCTGCAATCGGAATCTATTTAGCAAACTATCCCCTATTTAAAAGGGATTTCTCGTTAATTAATTTTTAATTATGAAAATTATACACGAACATTACATACGTACTGAAGATGTAAAATAAGAACGCTTTTGGTGTGAAAAGCAGTTAAAAACTGTCTGACAAAAAATGCACAAAACTGTTTTAGTTTTCGTGAAAATCGGATTACCGAATTATAATTCCACACAAAAATAACTTATATGGTCTACTAAAGGCGTGCAAAATTTTTGTGTAGATCCCCAAAATTTTAAGTGGGAATCGGGCAAATAATACCAAAAATCACGCTAAAGTACAAACGAATCCTAATTATCACCTGCAATTTCATGTGAATACAGTGTATATACTGAATGTGACGAAAAAAAACGCTTCATTGATGACCCGACCTTTAAGGGGCGAAAAGGGGGGTTATAACTGTTTTCCAAAGAAACACACACAAACTTCAATATTTTTATTACAAACGGCTTTATCAAATTGTAATTCCGTATGAAGACACCTCATATAATGTACGAAATGCGTGCAAAATTGTTTTCAAATCCGACAATTTTAATAAGGGGAAAAAGAGCGAAACTCAGTCTCTGAAAAAACCAAAAATAACGCTTCAGTCGAAACAAATCGTGATTTCTTGTGTATATTATGTATATATATATCGAAGATGTCGAATAAAAGAACGCTGTTTCGAAAATTGAGGGTACAATACGGTTAAACGCTAATTCCAAAAAAATACACAAACTATTTAGGTTTTGGTGAAAATCGATTTACCGAATTGTAATTTCGCATGAAGTCATATGGTAAAGTAGAAGTTTGAAAAATTGTTTTGCTTCCCAAAAATTTTATGGAAAAAGAATTGCAGAATCCAATTTTTGAGGAAACCGAAAATTTCGCTGCATTCTAAACGAATCCTGATTATTAATGTGAATTCAATGAAATATATACTGATTCAACTTGAAGACCTGAAAAGGGATAAAAAAAGTGTTTCCAAAAAATACATAAACTGCTATATTCTCCGTCTTACAAGTTCCTATATACGGCATACCAAGAGTGTACACGATTTGTTTCAAGTACCCTAAAGTTTAACCCTACTAAACGCTTCACCCCGCTTTGACACAAAATAATGATTACGCCTCAGCCGAAACCATTTAAATTGGTTATCAGAAATGTTGGAATTTGTACATTAAAATCGATTTCAATTCAAGTTATATTTTCTTTTATTATGTTTTATATTTTTATTTCATTATTATCTCATGTTTATGGTTTCTTATTGTCAACATACCTTTACTTTTTTTTTCCCTTTCTGTCGGTTTTCCCTGTTCATAATGTGGTGATACGGCAAATAGATAATTTTTTCTTTAACTTCTACGAGGAGCAAAAATTTACATCCTGCTCAAATCTATCGACTCACATTTTAATTTCCACCACACTGCTAAAACAACTCGTTCCACCGGTCATCCCTTCCATTTGTACATGATAAAAACTAATTACAAGACATCGAAATTTTTTAATTTTGCAGGTCACTTGATACATCCGCATCTATCTACGTGTTCCTGCGATATAGGTTACATTGAAGTTTTCTGCTTGCCACCAACTTATGCAATTACATCGGACCTCTTCCACATCGTCATCTCTCCTACTACACCAGTTTATCTGCATTTCGCGAGTTTTCGGTTTTTTTACTTCATTTTCCATTCCCGAATAAACTCATTCGCGGCTTTGCAATTTTTCGTAATCTAATTTTTATTCCAACATTCAGTTCCGCTAAATTGCTCTGTTTCCCATTCGCTCTGTGCTTTTAATTTGTGCGATAATTATCAATTTAATAATTTCTTACGCGAGTTGTTTATGCTCTTTGTGTGTTCTGTTACCACATTTCTGCGACAAAAGCGGTACATTTCCTATTCCAAAGGAACTAATCAAACGAACCGTCGATTAAAATGGGTAAGTGTCCATTTTCGTTTTGCTAATTATCGCAAATAAATTCAGCCTATTGCGAATATTTCGCACGTCGTTTTAGGAATAACTATAATATTTTCCGCCCTCTGATCGTTCGGCACTAAACCTTATAACCACAACTGATGCTTACATTCGTAAAAGTAGTGTAATATTATTTCGGAAAAATGCACGCGCCAACTGTTTCAATACTATTTTTGCCATGAGAAAGAAAACGAACTAGGAGATTTTTCGTTAACGATATTTTTAATCGTGTATTTTCCCAAATTTTGTTCCCAAAATATCAAAACTTTTTGAATTTTATATTGTTCCTATATTCTGGAGACCTTAGCATGCAAGTTTGAAAGAAAATCAGTACCGTAACTCATATAGAACCGGCTGTGAATTTAATTATTTTTTTCCTTGAAACTTGATTTTCATATTTCTTAAAATTTGGTTCCTTTAATTTTATAATTTTGAGAGTTTTGTATTTTTCTTATATTATATCTATTTAAATATATCATTTAAAGAGTGGTTGATCCTCCAGCCGCCATGAAAGGAGCTGTAAACTTTTTTTTTGTTTTAGTTCTTTCCGCTTTGGGTGCATGTATTGTTTCAAATTTTGGTCCCTAGATATAAACATTTTTGAAGTTTTATATTTTTCTTGTATTTTAGAGGCTTTAGTATGCACGTTAAAATGAAAATCAGTACCGTAACTCATATAGAACCAGCTGTGGAATTTTTCAAACATTTTTTCTTAAAACTTGATTTCTACACCTTTCAAAATTTTGGGCCCTTTAATTTTAAAATTTCAAGGGTTTTATCATTTTCTTATGATCTGACGAAGAAAATACGTCGATTAAAAATAAATTAACCCTCTAGCTACTTCAGATCGAGCTGTACGATTTCTTTTCTTGCAGCTTTAGTGTGCTAAATATAAAAAATTCATTATTGAAATCAATGATCACATACAATTTATGAATTTATAGTGACTCTTAAAGATTCTAACGGAGTGATACTATTTACTTAAAAAATATTTGTAATTTATGGCTATTTATATATCAAAAATGTAGTTATTTACTCTTTAACATGCAGCATGAATAGCAACTCATATGTCTTCAATACGTCCATCACTGTGGACTATTTTCGTAAAATCGCACTAGAGTTGGAGTGTTACTCTCTTCAGTTTTCCGTCAAATATTGTTAAAGCGGGATGGCAGACGTTCGCTTCTATTTTCAATTGAGCATTATGAGCACTGATGACACAAAGATGAAACAAATGCAAAATAGAATTCCTTTCTTTATTTTCTATAGAGTACTATGGGCGCTGCTAGCACAGATGGTGAATTCCCATTTCGCCTAAATTTAAGGTTTCGGTTACTCAGGTAATAAAATAAATTGCCAAAAGATTTCGATTTAACATTACAAAAAGGAAAAAGAAAATATAAAAAGACGCTATTCAATTAACCAAATATTTTATAATATAATTTTGACGTACAAAACAAAAATTTATAGCAATTAAGAGAAAATAATTTTTTAATGGATGACAATTTCTGTTATTCTCTGTTGCCGAAATCTAATTGAATACCATTTCATTTAAAACGTAATTTGCAATAAATATTTCAATATACAAATATTATATATATATATATATTATTTAGCTGCTCGATTTGTTTTTATAAATGATACATCCATTAGTTTTGCTAATTGTCACAAATAAATTCAGCGATTTATGAACATTTTTGCATGTCATTTTAGAAATAACCATAATATTTTCCGCTATCTGATCGCTGGACGGTAAAACTTTTTAACTACAACCATTTCATTCAAATTTGAAAATGCATACATTGGTAAAAGCAGTCTAATATTATTTCGGAAAAACACACGCGCGAAGTGTTTGCATACTATTTTCGCTATAAGAAAAAAAAGAAATTTCGATTGGTTATCAAACAACTTATTTTTATTAGTAAATAAATCCTTTACTATAAAGTCAAAATAACCAAATTAACTTTTGTCCAAACTGGCAAGTCTCCTGACAGATGAATATTGCGAAATTAGCCAACCGAATTATTCAAAATTCCTGCAAATTATCCTCGAATATGAGCGGCGATGATTGAGTTAATGTTTATTAAGAAATCGTTTGCTATTGTGTGCTTTCAGCAATAACCCCAGCTTACGAACAAATGGTGCCAGCAATAATAATTTCTGAAAGAAAAAAAAAGAAAAATATTAGACTGGTTATATGCATTCTCCGCACTGCATACCAATCGTGCTAAGTTAACCATTATCAGGCCCTCAATAATTACGGCGGCTGTACAGCATTGCTTAAATATTTCCGGCAGTAGGTAATTGTTATTAAAGTGGAAAACACCTAATCCTTAACAAAACCCGCAAACTGGAGGCCACTATCCGTGCTCAATTATGGATAAATGCACTTATGAAGTTATAAAACACTATATGCAGTAAAGAAAATTAAGTAACCTTACCAACATATGATTTGTACATTAACGAAAATCATATTTCATTCGTCAGTGAATAAGCAAGCAAAATCGATATTTCCTCCATACGGTAAATTAAATAAAATTCTTATTAAGCATATTGCCTTTTTTTAAATTAGTTAATTTCATCTTTTTTTTTTTTTTAATCGAAATAACATTAAAAAATATATGTCTACATGCTGCTTCATTATTGGCCTGTTCAGAAAAGGAGCGGGAAGAGTATAGCCAAACAGAAGCAGCGCACCGAAAGAACATAAGAATAAACCTGTGTTTAAACCTGCAGATCATTTGAATTTGTTATTAACAGCAGTAAGTATTATCGTCTTTTGAAGGATTCTTCCTGTTGCTGATATTTTATTTTAATTCGCTAAGAATTTCGTTGGCAACCGCAATATCGTCATTAAAGGATTTCTAGTTCTTACGCCTTTCACACACTACATTAATAAAAATGCTTTTCTTTCTAAGCGGAGAATTTGCGTCAGTAAATTTTGATGCTTGTCGCAAGAAAAAAGACATAATATCATCAGTGCCGCTGGAAGTGTCACAGATGATTTTCAAGTATGTACCGCATTTCCATTTGTCTATTTCGTTTTACTATTCTCTTTCATTCTCTATCTTTTTTTCTGCTTTTGATGTTTCTCTGTTTCTTCCTCAACACCGAAATAAGTTCCATTTTATTTGCAAAATTAAAATTTCTTTCGCTTTCGCAGGATGCTAGACACTAAGTCGTTGCTGAAAGTCAGACTGGTATCCAGAAATTGGCACAGGCGTCTGAATTCGGTAAGAACATTCAGACCAAAATATTTAAGGAAAATAATACGCAAAGAACGTAGAGCACGAATTGCGTTACGGCAATCTTATGTCGCCCGGAATCGCAATCCTTTGAATATGTTCAGTAAGTAAACATAGCCAGACATTTATTCTTTACCTTTTAGAGCAACAGCGATAATCTATTTCATAACTTAAGATTAGTTTTCGTTTTATTTTTCAACATATTTTCCACATATCACATTAATCAATGTTTCTTCTAATTTACAGGAAATGCTGCTTCCCAAATCAATACCATGCACAGAAATTCGGCCTAGATGAACTACTACCATTCATCTTTATCTATTTTCTAATATGCACGTTCCTACCGTTTTGTTTTCGTAATACGTAACTAATTATTATAAGAGATTTACCTATGTTCAACTATACATTTAAGTTTATTATATTTATGCTGAAATAAACATCTCTTAAACAAAACCTTTTCTTTCTTTCATTTCAATTACTCAGGTCACTGCCATTGTCGAAATATCCCGCGCTCTCCTTTATCCTCTTAATATATATGGTATATTCTGATTAACGTAGTATTATGAGTACGATTTTCATATTAAATTGGATGGATAACATTTTTAGAAGATCTAACGAAAAACCCACTTTATTAAAATAACTCTGTTGCCAACACTGCTGTGCAGCAGATCGAATTTTAATTTCACAAGGTACATAAAAAATTTCGCAGACAAATGTGTTTGTAATATATTCTCGACTCCTAAAATGTAAAAAAAAAAAAAAAATTAGCAATGAAACCGTATCCGGCAACTTTATCATTGCCATTTTAAGAAAAATAATTTTGGCCTTTCAATTATGTGTTCTAAAAAAACACCATGTAACCTCTTCTCCCGATTATTTCACCGATCAACTTAATAAAATATTAATTATCGGCACAGTCCTGCCATGCTTAGAATTAAAATAAATTCAGAATTTTTCGCTACGAATCTAAACTTTTTCATAAACTGGTTAAAGGCCGGAGTTGGACTGTATCCCACAGCTTGAACCAAAAATTACTCGCTTTATTTGCCATTTATTTTGATATTTTACGCTGCGATCGGAATCTATTTAGCAACCTTTCCCCTATTTAAAAGGGATCTCTCGCTAATTAATTTTTAATTATGAAAATTATACACGAACATAAGAACGCTTTTTTGAAAGTATGGACTTAAAGTTGTGAAAATCAGTTAAAATATCATGCACAGAAATTCGGCATAGATGAACTACCATTCAGGTTTATCTATTTCCTAATATGGACGTTCCTACCGTTTTGTTTTCGTAATACGTAACTAATTATCATAAGAGATTTACCTATGTTCAACTATACATTTCAGTTTATGATATTTATGCTGAAGTAAACATTCTTTAATCTGCCAAAAATAATTGAGAAATACCAAAAAAAAATAAAATGCTAGTAAGCTTAAACGGTATACCATGGGCTCACAGGGCGCCATTGCGTTCCTGACTCCGGATTAGAATTTTATGACGCGCGGATGGATATAGGAAAGGAAAGAAGAGAAAGAAAGATAACAAAATGAAATAGGAAAAGATGTGAATGACGTAAGAGAACGGAGTTCCGCGTACTCGTCTGTTCCTGTAATTTTTATTTCTTTGTAGAGGAGGCGAAGTATTACAAGGAAACACATATGAAGAGAGGAGAAAAGAGAAAATGGAGAAGGAAGAAAAACAATGAGATATAATCATATTATCGAGAAGTAAAGGGAAATCGATCGCACCCGCGAATGTAAAACAAAATTCGCCATTAAATCGTAATCACGGAAAGAGATCCCGGCCGCGTATCTCCGCCATATTTTATTTCTTCCCGGTACCCCGTGTCGAGAAAGTTCAAACTTTTCGGCATCAGTGTGCCCGTAGGTCTAGTACTTCGGCATTTGCCGGTGTCGGGTGACAATTGACCCACTCGTCTATTATAATCGGTGGCCATTATGAATCCGACCGATTCAAAAAGAATTGCTCCTTTTCCGTGGCACTCCCGAGACCTATATCCGATGCCATGGCCGCTCACGTAAACGCTGCCCACAGCCCCGACTGCTCGCACCACGGAAAGAAAGCAGAAGAAGAAGAAAGAAATAAATATAAGTAGCCCTGCCGGAGTACCAGTCATACTCTCTCTCACCGTCAAACAATATGGCCGCGTCTGCCTTCGCAGCGCCCACAAATCCAACGGTCAAACAGAGACCCCTTCCGATCTATCGAACGAACAATAAAAGGAAAAAGAAAAAGAAAAGAAAAAAAAAAGATATTTAGATGAAGATGAGTGAAGTGAGGAATCAAAAAATATTTACAGGTGAGGGGAAATGGCGGAGAAGTTCAGAAGGACGGTAAGAGAGGAAGCAACAAAAATTCTACCGGAGGAGCGGAAAAATTTTGGAATAGAGAAGAAATAAAAAAAAACTCGGTGATTCACACGCAGCAAACAGTACCGATAAAACGCAAACAGAATCTCCGTCTCCAGTGGTAGAAGGTAAGTTTCAAGAAAGAGAAATGACCCAGAAGGAGAATCTAAGAGAATAGAGGAAAAAGAAAAAGACAAATGATCATCTAACTCCGGAGCCCAAAAGCTGGCGAAACCCGCGAATTTGGCAACAAAAAAAAAATCGGAATAAATACGAAAAAAAATGAATCTCGTAGACGTTATCATTGCTATTGCGTTTCCTTACGTGACGACTTGCAAACCGACACCAAATCCAAAACAAGTCTATAATCTAAAGCGCCAGTCTTTTCCAATATTTCACAATAAAACGGAATCGTCACGCGAATATCGCGCAGGTAGACAAAATATCGAAACAATTAAAAAAAAAAAACGAATAGATGATTAAATAAATACATGGCCAAATCACCAGATATCCCCGCAGGGTCTGCCAAAAAAAATAGAAATCGCAGAAATTCGCCAAACAACAAAAAAAAATTCAACAATAAGCGCCGGCGCGCAATTGAATTTATACAGGGCTATATAATTAATATAAAAATTTACACAAACAACGCAATTAATTGGACAAAATTTTACATAACGAAATACACGAAAACACATAAATAATGGTAAACATATACATACAACTCCAAACCTGCCGTTGTCGCACAATGAATGGCCATAATTGTATCGAAGGCTAAAACAAACTGCATTTCTAATACTAGTTCATAACACCGATAATATATCGACATTTCTTAACTGAATAATTTAATATTAGCTCACCCATAGCTCACGTAAACGCGAAAGTTCGGGACCAGAGTCGGAGAAAAATCCGCAAAAACCGAAATCCGAAACACAATGCCCAGATAATAAAATAAAATAAATTTCGTATTTTGATAAAAATAAATAAATAAATAAATTTCGTCAGCGAAGGCTGGTAATAAGCACGCATATCAGGTCGAAAGTGGAAACAAATCCCTGCTCTACGTCTTGCCGTTTTCCTTGATTTCCTGCTTTGTTTATATCCGTTATTTCTTCTTCTTCTCTTGCGACTTATTTAATTGCTGCTTTTCGAGTCTTTAATTTTACTCGTAGATCGCCTCGATTATTTATATCACCCCGGTCGCTAATACTACTCTTATCACTACTATTACTATTAAAAAAATTGATCATTATCATCATTATCGACCCTACAGGTATTATCATTATCGTTATTGTTACACATATTGTCGTCATATTTAAAATTATTATTTTCACTTTCGGTAGCTTTGCTCTTCCCCTATCACCATTATTTATTCGTATTATTTATATTAAAATTGTTATAATTATCATTATATTATCATTAGTACTTTTAAGAGCATCATCTTTATTATCGTTATTAAACCCTTTTCCTCGCGCTTTTCTACTCGGATTGAATTTCTTATGTTTATTAAGTTCTTCCAGTTTATTGTTTAATTTGTTATTACTTACTTCCAATTTGGCGTTTAGGCTTTCGCTATAGTTCATTGTATATGTGTGTTTTATATTATAATCAAGTTTATCGTTTAATTTATCGAGATTCTTACTGTTTGCTTCAGGTTTATTGTTTAATTTCCTTATTGTTTTTATTCATTGTTTCGTTAGTTTTTTTCAAGTTCGTTATTTATGGTTTCGTTAATATCTTCTCTATTCTGTTTTCATTGATGGTATTAAATAATTGCATTATGTTTTCGATATAGAAACCGGCGGATCCCAAAAGCCTATGGGCCCAGGTCCTCAAAAGCTCGACGAGTCGAGCGTGAGGGAGTATATAACCGACTGGGCACGTCTCAGATAGTCGTGCTGTGGTTCATCAACCTCATCGCCTAAATTATAGGGGGAATGGGCTCTACCTGCCGATAATTGTTACTACCACTCTTGACATATCGCCACTCTCCATTTTTCAGTCAGAGCAGATGCACGAGACAAAAATTACGTAATTGGGCCTATCTACAGACGAATAATAATAATTCGATAATCAATTTATATATCAAATAATGACATTTCGTAAAAAAATTAAACATGTAAATTCGTAAACAAATTAAGTATACAATACACCTTAAATAAGTAGGCCGCGGAGGGACAATAAAAACTATAAATGCTTATCTGTTGTTGCCGCTTGGCTGTTTCCTTCGCTGTGCTTCTTCCATTCGTTGCCAGGTGACGCCTCCTCGGCTATTCGTCGAGGCCGCCAGTTCTTAAGGACTCATTACCTCCCTCTTCGATTACGTGATGATGAAATATTGAAAAGAAAAAAAAAACTTAACGGATGCCAACGACACTTTCCAACAACCGGAAAACTCTGCCAGGTAGAACAATCGGCTTTTCGAAATGATGAAAAATTATGTGACGGATTCGCGATTCCGCCGGGAAACAGCGGTAAAATCTCCTCGCACCGGAGATATCACGGGGCCCACCACGTGTCCAATAAGAAATTTCTCATACGAAACCGCGTATATTTTTAAAAAACTAAAAAAATTGCATAAAAAAATTGACTAAAAAAAAAAAAATTTATGAAGCGTGCAACGTGACGAAAGATTGACAACGACGAACAGAAGAAAAGCTGCCACCACGCTCGACGACGTGCAAGAACGGAATTAATGTATCGACTGCTGCGGAGATTATTTTACGAATGACTAGTGACACGATGTGCATTTCGGACGATATAACCGAATCGCCGAAATTACCCACTGATCGTATTTCGAGTACTTAATCACGCGCGCTGAATTCGATCATTCTAGAAAGTTCTTACATATTATTTAAAGCGGACACTGCCCTACCTGTCCACTATACCGGATTTTCTTATCGACTCTCTTATCGACTGTCGTAGCTCTGCGCCGGCAAACGCGTCCACGACACCGACGACAGAATGGCTGCGTCCGGATTTCCACGATACGCGGCCGAAATAGCGTCTCCGATAACAATTGATCGCCTTTACACTGCCCGAGAAAACCCCGATAATTTAAATGATATTAATCGAAAGAAAATATTTTCTAGCTCGGACAGTGTTATCAGAGAATGTATTATAAAACGTAATAACTACTGAATCGGTCTCACTAATATATGTATGTACACATATACTAGGGAATCTCCGCCCGTTCCTTCGGACTTTAAATTATTTTACTTTTTAAATTTTCATGAAGACTACGGCGGCGTTCACATATATTGTTTCATAAACAAAAAAAAAAAGAAATGCATTAATCAAAAAATTGAAATTTAGATTATCTGCTAAACTGAAAGCGCTAGTAGGATAATATATAATATGTGAGGGGAATATGTTAAATTTAATTATTTTCAAAATACAATATTCACAATGTTTATTTTTTTAAAGATGAAATACGTTTTTTTTTTTTTATTATTAGAATCTAAGCAATACTGTATTATCAAGTGTCACTGTTGACCATCACTAATCATTTCAGAATTTCTATGCTTAAATTATTTTTCAAAATTTAGGCCCTTTAATTTTAACATTTTGGGGCTCTCGTATTTTTCCTATATTTGAGCGGTTGTATTACATCATTGAAAAAAAAAAAAAGAGTGACCCCCCAGCTACCACGGAAAGAACTGTGGGCTTTTTTTACCGTTTTAAGCGTGTATTTTCAAATATTGCCTGTATTCTGGCGACCTTAGTGCGCAAGATGAAATAAAAATCAATACGGTAAGAACCGTCCGTGAAATTTTTTAAAATTTTCGAGGGTTTCATGATTTTCTAATGATCTCACGAAGACAATACGTTGATTAAAAAATAAATAAACTCTCCAACAACTTTAGAACGGGCTGTACGGTTTTTTTTCTTGCAGCCTGATAAGATGGATATATATATATATATATATATAAATATATGTATGTAAAAGCGAAACTCTGAAAATATTTAAAAGGCACAGCAGTTATTGACATAACTACTAGGTCTAACTAATACGACGATACTATAAACTGACGTCATCTAAAAATTCATTAAAAAATTCAAATTTTTTAGGAGTGGAAAAGAGGATGGAACTCAGAAAATCGCTTAATAAAAAATTAATAATTACGCTACAGCCGAAACCATTTACACCAGATAATTGAAATTTTACATGAACATTACATATGTACTGAAGATGTCAAATAAAAACGCTTTTATGAAAATTCGAATTGTAAAGGGTGAAGAGCGGTTAAAAATTGTTTTCCAAAAAACACACAAACTGCAATATTCTTGGTTGAAAATGGGTTTATCAAATTGTAATACCGCATGAAAATACCTCATATGGTGTACGAAATGGGCGCAAAATTTTTTCAAGTCCCAAATTTTAAAAGTTGGAAAAAGACGGAACCGCGTTTTTGAGAAAACAAAAAATCACGCTATAGACCAGACGAATCATGATTATCACGTGAAATTTACATGTGAATTATGATATATATACCTGTTATTCAAATTGCACACCAACTGCTATAATATTTTTGGCGTAAATGGGTTTACCTAATTCACGTCAGTCAATAGGGATGCTGCTGTCAAGAAAATCGATATTCTATCATCAGTGCCGCTGGAAGTGTCACAGATGATTTTCAAGTATGTACCGCATTTCGATTTATATGTATTTTGTTTTACCATTCTCTTTCTTTCTCTTTTGTTCTTTGCGGTTTAAAGTTTCTCTGTTCCATCCGCAACACAAAAGTAACTTCCATTTTATTAACAAAAAAACTAAAATTTGTAGAAATTTCCCGCGCTACCTTTTTTCCTGATAATATATCATACTGTGATTAACGTAATGTTATCAGTACGATTTTCATATTAATTTTGATGGATAAAATCTTTAGAAGATCTAACGAAACGCCCATTTTAAAATATCTCTGTTGCAAACCCCGTTGTGCAGCGGATTCATTTTTAATTTCACGAGATACATAGAAAATTACGCAGAAAAAAGTCTTTGTAATATATTCTGGTCTCCTGAAACGCAAAAAAAAACATATACATCAGAAATGAAACTGTATCCGGCAGTCTTATCATTGCCATTTTAAGAAAAATAATTTTGGCCTTTGAATTATATATTTAAAAAAGAAACACCATATAACCTCTTCTCTCGATTACTTCACCATTGAACTTTTTAAAATAATAATTCCGCGCAAAGTATCCAAGGGGATGCTTAGAATTAAAATAAATTCGGAATTGTTTCGCTGCGATTCTAATCTTTTTTATAAACTGGTCTCCAAGGCGGGAGTTGGACTGTATTCCACAGTTTGTATCAAATATTACTCGTTTTATTTGGCCATTTATTTTATTTTCTACGCTGCGATCGAAATCTTTTTAGTATCCCGTTCAAAAATGATCCTAACCTCTGTGAAATTTCTAAAAAAATATTTTTCTTATTCTATTTATTTCAAATGTGCTCTTGATTAGTCATTTTCAAATTTAAAGCATATTATACAAAAAAGAAAACATCTAGATATAAGATTGCAAGAATTAAATTGGCTTCTTGGCAGGTACTCTAGTTTATCATTGGAAAATAAACTCCTAGTGTACAAAATAATTATAAAGCCCGTTTGGGCATACGGTTTAATGTTGCGAGGTTGTGCAAAAGATACACACATAAACAAGATACAACGATTCCAGAACAAGGCTATACGGCTGATAGTTTCACCGCCCTGGCACGTATCTAACCATATTCCACATCAAGACTTAAATATCCCATATGTGAAAGACGAGATCAATCGAGCTGCTAAGCGATACATAGGCCGCTTGGAGTCTCACACAAACGTTTTGGCGATCAATCTTCTTGATAATAGTCTTGATGTTCGAAGGTTACAACGTAGTCGACCGTTTGATCTGGCCTAGTTTTATGTTGCTAAAATTTCAATGGGGTCCATCGCTAGATGCTAACCCCTAACAAGTTATTTTCGCGTTACAGTCCAATTGCTGGATGGCCTTTTGGCCAGTTGTAATTTGTATTTAAAACAAAAAGAAAAACAAAAACAAAAAACTGTAAGCTTAAAATAGTTATCATTTCATTTAATGTATGAAATTGACCTGAATTTATTTCTATTCTTTTTTATTTATTTTTTGCTATATGGGAATGTTGACTATTTTTACTACCTTGCTGATAATATATTAGTGGCCCCAATGGGTACTGGTTGACCACCTTTTACAAATGATATTTTATATATGATAGTATTTACGACATTAATCATTTAAAGAATAATATATACTATTGTTTTAGTTAAACAATGTTCATTTTGTATAAAACTGAACAAAACATCTTTTTCATTTATGGGTCAGATTTTATAAAAATCGCTAATAAACTAAAATTTGTTTTAGGTTTTAATTTGTATTTTAAAAAAAAACAAATATTTTAGTGAACGGGTAATTCAAAAAACAAAAAAATACGCAAAATTCAATTAAGAAATGATTCTTTGTTTTATAATTTTAATATGTATTTTATTTTAAAATTACTCGGCGTGCGTTTCCGTTACTTTTTTTTTCCTTGCTATTTTACACCTAGTCTTATCAACTATTTGATAATCTACGGAATAAGTTAAAATAACATGAATAAGCATCCCATCCAGTGTACGGTGCTAAAATTAACTTGTATATGTATACACAAAATGCATACGCACATGCTATTGTATTCTCACGGGCACATACCATACACACACGCACCCGCACACCCCGCACACACACATATTATTTATTCATTTATAATTTACATGAGATCTTGAGGTCGTTTACTATTCAGCCTACGTCCTTCGCTTGGGTCACTCAGCAGTTCTTTTGTTGTACTATTAGGATGTTCTTTCAATATGGCAGCATATCGTCGAGTTTCTATTTCATTCTTTACAAATTTAACTCCAAGATCTTCATGCATGGTGATGTTAGTTATGTACCATGAAGCAGAGATGATCGCGCGTAATAACTTATTCTGTACTCTTTGCATAATTGAAATGTTGCTGTTTTTGGCATAGTCCCATAATTGGCCAGCCGTATTGCCAGATTGGTTTAAGAATTTGCTTATAATGTAGTAACTTGTTTTCAAGAAATACTCTATTGATCTCTTACCCAACAGCCGGTACAGTTGCCGCCGTTTAATGTTCAACTCATTTCGCTTTGTTATAATGTACTTCCAGTCAAGCGTTAGTCAAGATATATATAGCAAAATACTTTACATCTTCTTTCTGAGGAATCTCCACTCCATTCATCATTATATTTCCGGATGAATCGATTCTTCGGTTAGTGAAAACTACTCGAGATGATTTACCCTCATTAATCTTTATGTTTCATAATTTCCACCAAGATATTACTTTATTGACGGCTGTCTGCAGGTTTTTACCTCGAAACTTTTGGACATTTATTTGAACACAAGATCACTGTATCATCAGCGAAAGTTACTATATCAACATGCGATGTAGTAGGAATATCCGCTGTGTAGATAAGGTAGAGAAGCGGTTCAAGTACACTCCCCTGAAGAACGCTTGCTTTTTTTTTTTTTTTTTTTTTTTTTTTATCTTGGGCGCGTCAACTTGGGACATTTACCCAGCACAAAGGACTAACAAATAGTGAAACGTAGGGACTTGAAAGTTAAATCAGGAAGCGATTAGAAACAGAAGAAATAAAGATAGCCAATATAGGAACAACAGAAAGAGAAGGAAGAGCAAGAATATAGTGGGCACAGTAAGGGGTCGGGAGGCTAAGGCCAAGCAACTTAGAATAAGGGACTGCGCGTTCTGAGGAGATAGATGAGCATTCGAATAGGAGGTGATTTACATCACAGGTCAAATTTAAGATAGGAGGATTGAAGGGACACAAGGGAGACTGAACAATATTAAAACGAAAGAGGGAAGCAGGAAGCAGACTGTGATTAAAGCGGAGGCGAATTATGGAAGAAATAACAGAACGGCTGATGCAGGGAAAATTATTAAACCAGGAAGAAGTAGGTGGAGAGGGTTGTATAGCGAGGTAAAAAGAGTTAGGATTGGAGAAAAGAACGCTTGCTCGAACCGGATATATACTTGATTCGTCATGATTATATTTAACGTAGAAATATCTTTCGTTTAAATACGATCTGAATAATTCAGTTAGTTGATAGGGAAAATGACATTGAAGTTTTTGCAATAGACCATCGTGCCAAACTAATGCTTGGCTTACATTTAAAAATACGGTATCGCAAATCATTTTCTCATTAAGGGATTCTTCAATTTGATGAACAATCAGATGCACCTGCTCTATCGTACTACGTTTTGCTCGGAAGCCAAACTGATATACAGGTATTATCTTTTTGCATTCAATTTTGTTGGCATTATTGTTTTTAACGGTAATTTTAGAAAGTATTGGCAGGATTGAAACTGGTCGATACGATGATGGTTCCGTTGGAGATTTTTGTGGTTTTTGAACTACAGCAATTTGCGACTATTTTAGTTGTATCGGAAAATATGTTAATCGCAGCATTGCAATTAAATATGTTCCACTGCATTATCGATACCATCGGCAGTCTTAAGTGACAGAGAATTTTTTTTTTTTGTTTCTCGAAAACATTGCACTACTATATTATATGTTGAAAATCAGTTTTTTAATTAATTTTGGATTCATTTTTAATGAACTTTATCATAAAATTTATAATAAGAATACTAAAAATGATATTAATAGTGTTATAATTCATACAGTATTAATTGTGAATAATTTTATACCTATCAAAATTCAGTGTTTGCTTTTATTGTTTGTCAAATTTTCGGAGGTAGAGGGATAGTGTCTTTTGTTGGCCTCTCTCTCTATGAATGTTCATGATTTATTCCATCAAAGATTTTTTAGTTTTCGGATACTACTAACAGTATTTAAAATCACATAGAGAATCACTGATGTTAATTAATGGCGAATTCTGTTCTAGAGTTTTTCCATTATTTTCTATTATATGAAATTAAAGTAAAAAAACTAATTATTAAACAATGAAATAGAATAAATCGTATTTGATGAAAATTTAGTTGCAACCGACTCAGCCAGATAAAACTCTTCAAATATATGAAAACGAATTAACTACAATAATCAAAAAACTGAACAATAGGAAAGCCAATGGACACGATCAAATTTCTAACAAGATGATTAAACTTCTTCACAAAGTAGACGAAAAAATATTTAAATCTATTTACCAAAAATGTATCGAACTAAATTATTTCACAAACGTCTGGAAACAAGGAAAAATTAAAATAATAAACAAACCTGGAAAAGATTTAACAAATCCGAAATCATAGAGGCCTATAACGCTACTGTCTAGTTTAAGTAAAATATACGAAAAAATAATAAAAAATTTTCTGGATACAGAAATAAAAGAAAAAGCGATTTTAAACGAAAATCAGTTTGGCTTTCTTAAAAACAAATCAACCGAGCTAGCAATAAAAAAGTTATGCGATTACATTGAAAAATATAAAAAACGAACAAGACATACGTTACTAATCAGCTTTGACATATCCGGAGCATTTGATCAAATAAAAATTGATGAAATCTTAAAAATAATGAACAGAAAAAATATATCTGGTACAATACAAACTATAATTCGTAACTACTTAACAGATAGAAGAATCGGTTTATTTAATCAAGAAAACAAAATCCTATACAACAGGAGTGTCAACTCAGGAGTACCACAAGGTTCGGTTCTAGGGCCAGTACTCTTCAACATAGCAATGAGCGAAGTTCATAATTTGAATTTCAGTCAACACTGCAATATGATAAGCTACGCAGACAATATAATGTTAGTAGCAGGAATTAATAAAAAGGACGAAGTTTACAATATAAATGAAACAATAAAAAAATTGAGTAAAAACATTCAAAACTTAGGCTTACAATTCAACATAAATAAAACCCAAGCACTACTAATAAGTAGAAAACAAGACAGGGAAGAAATGATACATTGCATTGAACAGCACTTATGCATAAAGATAAAGATAAAATAAAAATAGTAAAAGAAATAAAATACTTGGGAATAATCATAGACACAAATTTAAATTTTGGAAAACACATCGAATTCATAATAGACAAGATTAAAAAAATTTATTTCAAATTAAGATCACTATATTCAAATATGTTCGGTTTCAAATATAAAGATAGAATAGTACTCCATAAAGAGCCATTTTTGAATCAATAACAGAATACCGCTCTACAGTATATTTTCCAGTTTTACGAGAAAAAGACAAGAATAAGCTGTTAAAATTACAAAGGAAAATATTAATAGGAACAATCTCTGGTTATCGCACAATATCGTATACTTCAGTCAACATCATAGCAGGAATAATACCTATAGACTTAAAGTTAGAAACTGTAAACCAAATCAAAACATGGAAACAAAAAGAAAAAAATTTCGACAAAAAAACGTTACGAAAACAAATCAATAAAATTAATTCAAGTAGTATACGACTTTGGCAACTCCGATGTGATAAATCAAAAACTGGAAGAGTAACACGGGAAATAGTACCAAACTTAGAAGAAAGACTACAAATGAAACATTTTTATACCGATTATAATTTCACTCAATTTTTAACCGGACATGGAAATAATGGTGTCTATATGAAACGATTTAAAATTGCTGAAACAGACATCTGTATAGACTGTAAAGAGAAAACAGACGATTGTTTTCATTCGATTTTCGAATGCAATAAGTTTAAAAACGAAAGAGAAAAACGGAAAATAATAAAAAAACCAACAACCGAAATACATAAAAAAAACTTTTTTAATTTGATCAGCTTTGTCAACCATGTAATGAATAACAAAACAAAACACATAAACAACAAATAATAACAGTAACAATCAGAAACTCTGGCTGAAAAACCGCAAGGTACAGCGGAGTAAATAAATAAATAAAAAAAAAAAAAAAAAGCAGCGTGCCTGAATCACATTTTTGGGAGGAGTTTCATAAAATAAAAAAAAAATTTGGAAAAGATTAATTGGGACTCATTTATCCAAAGAAATTAATAGTAATTTTGGCTTGCTCGCCCTAATTTCCGGAATAAAAAATATTTGAACCCCAAACCCCAAAAGTACGGCGCTGGCATTAATATCGATATAAGAATAATTAAATCCGGTAAATAAACAACCATAAAATAGACCGGAACACAAAAAAAGGTTATGAAAGTATATTTTAAAAATCGGATGCAGAAAAAGATAATGCCAAAAAAAAATGAATGTTTAGCATTAATTTAGAATAATAACAGCTTTAAAAATGTTGATTGATTCAAAATAAAATCATTTATATACATTCAATTCAATAACCTGTAAATTGTTTATATTGAGACATGTATATTTTTAAGTTGTGATTGATTATACGTAATAGATATATTTTAAATTTTCAATTCTTATGAGTATTTTATGCTATCTTAAAATTACATTATATTTTTACATTTCGAATAATAATTATACTTTCAATATTTTTGCGGGCGTTACTGATTTATTTAATGATATATTTTGTGGCGTTTATCTAATTTTGAAATGATTACTCACACGTCACACAGTGAAGTACGTTCTGCCCGGGAAAATAAGGGAAAAAAACACTAAATAAGAACTTACGTATATAACTGCTTGCAATCTATATCGATATTCGTAGCTCCTTTTGACTTTGAATATTATTTATGTCAGTTACGTTTGCTTTGTTCTGCAAAACAGCTGATGAAATTATACGCATTATACACGAATTCATGTGGAGCCAATAAAATAAGGCGGAAGCGAGCTGTTCATGTATCACATTTACTTAGAGGGGAAATAATTATTCTACAGGAGAGTTGAATCTAAGTGCATCTGTATGTATGTCAATGGTTTTTATGTATGTACAAGTAGAACCTATTCGGATCCTGTCGCCCATTTGACATTTAGAAAAATTTCAACTGCTCTTAGTTCATATCCACAGCGGACGATTCTAAAAGACTTTTACTTTTCTCCTTATCAAAATTTAATTATTATTTGCTTTTATTGAACAGATGTAACAGTTGTACAACTCGCATTGTCAACCACCATACCATTTCTGAAACTGAATATAAATGGTGCAACTATTTTTTTCATATACTCTTTTTTTGGATTGTATCAAAAGATAGTTAAGAACCAACTGAAGTCAACAGAGGTACTTTATCATTAGAACTAAATTGACAGTTCGCTCATAACTCCTCGGATTAATAATTTATAACGGCTTTTTTTGTATTCTTAAGCTCCTATAAAACAATTTTATCTCTTTACCGTTTTAATTATCAATGATATTAGAATGAGTTTCTAATTATTCTGTTATTATTAAAACAATATATCAAATAATATATGATTATTAAATGTTTAATACTTTCACGGTGATTATTAATCATTCTAAATAATTTTAGAAATTCTGTGTTCAAATAATATAATAATATTTGACATTTCGGACGGATTACATCAATCATCATCGGAAAACAACTAAGCCGACGAAACAATAAACACGGTCTTACATAGAAATATACCCGAAAGTAGTAAACAAAAAACCGACAAACGCAATTCAGAAAAAATAAAAAAACCGAAAGTACAAACGGAGAGGGTAAACAAAAAGCCGACAAATAGACAATCAAAAAGAAAATAAATAACAACAACAGCTAATTCGAAAACTGGTTTCCAAGGCGTAGGAACTTCCATTTAAAAATTCGGCCATTTTTCAATATCCATAGATTTCCTTACTAACCTCTAATAAACAATAAGTACAATTTTATTTGCAAAATTAAAATTTCTTTCGCTTTCGCAGGATGCTAGACACTAAGTCGTTGCTGAAAGTCAGACTGGTATCCAGAAATTGGCACAGGCGTCTGAATTCGGTAAAAACATTCAGACCAAAATATTTAAGGAAAATAATACGCAAAGAACGTAGAGCACGAATTGCGTTACGGCAGTCTTATGTCGCCCGGAATCGCAATCCTTTGAATATGTTCAGTAAGTAAACATAGCCAGACATTTATTCTTTACCTTTTACAGCAACAGCGATAATCTATTTCATAACTTAAGATTAGTTTTCGTTTTATTTTTCAACATATTTTCCACATATCACATTAATCAATGTTTCTTCTAATTTACAGGAAATGCTGCTTCCCAAATCAATACCATGCACAGAAATTCGGCCTAGATGAACTACTACCATTCATCTTTATCTATTTTCTAATATGCACGTTCCTACCGTTTTGTTTTCGTAATACGTAACTAATTATTATAAGAGATTTACCTATGTTCAACTATACATTTAAGTTTATTATATTTATGCTGAAATAAACATCTCTTAAACAAAACCTTTTCTTTCTTTCATTTCAATTACTCAGGTCACTGCCATTGTCCAAATATCCCGCGCTCTCCTTTATCCTCTTAATATATATGGTATATTCTGATTAACGTAGTGTTATGAGTACGATTTTCATATTAAATTGTATGGATAACATTTTTAGAAGATCTAACGAAAAACCCACTTTATTAAAATAACTCTGTTGCCAACACTGCTGTGCAGCAGATCGAATTTTGATTTCACAAGGTACATAAAAAATTTCGCAGACAAATGTGTTTGTAATATATTCTCGACTCCTAAAATGTAAAAAAAAAAAAAAAATAGCAATGAAACCGTATCCGGCAACTTTATCATTGCCATTTTAAGAAAAATAATTTTGGCCTTTCAATTATGTGTTCTAAAAAAACACCATGTAACCTCTTCTCCCGATTATTTCACCGATCAACTTAATAAAATATTAATTATCGGCAAAGTCCTGCCATGCTTAGAATTAAAATAAATTCAGAATTTTTCACTACGAATCTAAATTTTTCATTAACTGGTTAAAGGCCGGAGTTGGACTGTATCCCACAGCTTGAACCAAAAATTACTCGCTTCATTTGCCATTTATTTTGATATTTTACGCTGCAATCGGAATCTATTTAGCAACCTATCCCCTATTTAAAAGGGATCTCTCGTTAATTAATTTTTAATTATGAATATTATACACGAACATTACATACGTACTGAAGATGTAAAATAAGAACGCTTTTGGTGTGAAAAGCAGTTAAAAACTGTCTGACGAAAAATGCACAAAACTGTTTTAGTTTTCGTGAAAATCGGATTACCGAATTATAATTCCACACAAAAATAACTTATATGGTCTACTAAAGGCGTGCAAAATTTTTGTGTAGATCCCCAAAATTTTAAGTGGGAATCGGGCAAATAATACCAAAAATCACGCTAAAGTACAAACGAATCCTAATTATCACCTGCAATTTCATGTGAATACAGTGTATATACTGAATGTGACGAAAAAAAACGCTTCATTGAAGACCCGACCTTTAAGGGGCGAAAAGGGGGGTTATAACTGTTTTCCAAAGAAACACACACAAACTTCAATATTTTTATTACAAACGGCTTTATCAAATTGTAATTCCGTATGAAGACACCTCATATAATGTACGAAATGCGTGCAAAATTGTTTTCAAATCCAACAATTTTAATAAGGGGAAAAGAGCGAAACTCAGTCTCTGAAAAAACCAAAAATAACGCTTCAGTCGAAACAAATCGTGATTTCTTGTGTATATTATGTATATATATATCGAAGATGTCGAATAAAAGAACGCTGTTTCGAAAATTGAGGGTACAATACGGTTAAAAGCTAATTCCAAAAAAATACACAAACTGTTTAGGTTTTGGTGAAAATGGATTTACCAAATTGTAATTTCGCATGAAGTCATATGGTAAAGTAGAAGTTTGAAAAATTGTTTTGCTTCCCAAAAATTTTATGGAATAAGAATTGCAGAATCCAATTTTTGAGGAAACCGAAAATTTCGCTGCATTCTAAACGTATCCGGATTATTAATGTGAATTCAATGAAATATATACTGATTCAACTTGAAGACCTGAAAAGGGATAAAAAAAATGTTTCCAAAAAATACATAAACTGCTATATTCTCCGTCTTAAAAGTTCCTATATACGGCATACCAAGAGTGTACACGATTTGTTTCAAGTACCCTAAAGTTTAACCCTACTAAACGCTTCAGCCCGCTTTGACACAAAGTAATGATTACGCCTCAGCCGAAACCATTTAAATTGGTTATCAGAAATGTTGGAATTTGTACATTAAAATCGATTTCAATTCAAGTTATATTTTCTTTTATTATGTTTTATATTTTTATTTCATTATTATCTCATGTTTATGGTTTCTTATTGTCAACATACCTTTACTTTTTTTTTCCTTTCTGTCGGTTTTCCCTGTTCATAATGTGGTGATACGGCAAATAGATAATTTTTTCTTTAACTTCTACGAGGAGCAAAAATTTACATCCTGCTCAAATCTATCGACTCACATTTTAATTTCCACCACACTGCTAAAACAACTCGTTCCACCGGTCATCCCTTCCATTTGTACATGATAAAAACTAATTACAAGACATCGAAATTTTTTAATTTTGCAGGTCACTTGATACATCCGCATCTATCTACGTGTTCCTGCGATATAGGTTACATTGAAGTTTTCTGCTTGCCACCAACTTATGCAATTACATCGGACCTCTTCCACATCGTCATCTCTCCTACTACACCAGTTTATCTGCATTTCGCGAGTTTTCGGTTTTTTTACTTCATTTTCCATTCCCGAATAAACTTATTCGCGGCTTTGCAATTTTTCATAATCTAATTTTTATTCCAACATTCAGTTCCGCTAAATTGCTCTGTTTCCCATTCGCTCTGTGCTTTTAATTTGTGCGATAATTATCAATTTAATAATTTCTTACGCGAGTTGTTTATGCTCTTTGTGTTCTGTTACCACATTTCTGCGACAAAAGCGGTACATGTCCTATTCCAAAGGAACTAATCAAACGAACCGTCGATTAAAATGGGTAAGTGTCCATTTTCGTTTTGCTAATTATCGCAAATAAATTCAGCCTATTGCGAATATTTCGCACGTCGTTTTAGGAATAACTATAATATTTTCCGCTATCTGATCGTTCGGCACTAAACCTTATAACCACAACTGATGCTTACATTCGTAAAAGTGGTGTAATATTATTTCGGAAAAATGCACGCGCCAACTGTTTCAATACTATTTTTGCCATGAGAAAGAAAACGAACTAGGAGATTTTTCGTTAACGAAATTTTTATTCAAAAACTTTATAATGTAATAGACCGCATAAAGGGCAATATTGCTGTATTTAACGGTGAAGTATGGAGATTCGGGACACGTTCTCAGCTATCAAACAACCTATTTTTTGATTAGTAAATAAATTCGTTTCCAAACCGACAGCTCCCCTGACAGCTGAACATTGCGAAATTTAATTCGGTAACCGAAATATTCAAAATTGTTGCAAATTAGCCCCAAAGATGAGCGCTGAAGATTGAGTTAGTTGCTTATTAAGAAATCGTTTACTTTTGTGTGCTTTCGACGGTAACGCAAGCTTACGAACAAATTCACCGGCGCCAGCATTGAGAATTATTGACAAAATAAAAATAAATATATCAGGCTAGTTATATGAGTTCTCCGTGCCGCATACCAATCGTGCTAAGCCAATCGTTATCGCCACTCAATAATTATCACGGCTGTACAGTATAGCTTAAATATTTCCGATAGTGGCTAATTTGGATTGCAGTGGAAAACACCTATTCATTAACAAAACTCACAAAACTGGAATAGATTCGGAGTTATAAAGCACTGTATATGACTAAAAAAATTAAATTACCTTACCAACGGAAAAATTTGTAATTCGTACATTAACGAAAGTATACTTCATTCGTCGGTGAATAAGCGAACAAAATCGTTATCATCTTTTCTTCATACGGTTAATTAAAAAGAATTCTTATTGAACATACCATTCTTTTAAAATTAGTACATTTCTTTTTTATTCTAAATCGAAATAATACCAAAAAATATATGTTTATATTCAAACGTATTTGCTGCTTCGTTATTGGCCTGTTCAGAAAAGGAGCTGGAAGCGAATAGCCAATCAGAAGCAGCGCACCGAAAGAACCCCAAAACAACCTGTATTTAAACCGACGGATGGTACACCTGCAGATCATTTGAATTTGTTATTAACAGCAGTAAGTACTATCGTCTTTTGAAGGATTCTTCCTGTTGCTGATATTTTATTTTAATTCGCTAAGAATTTCGTTGGCAACCGCAATATCGTCATTAAAGGATTTCTAGTTCTTACGCCTTTCACACGCTACATTAATAAAAATGCTTTTCTTTCTAAGCGGAGAATTTGCGTCAGTCAATTTTGATGCTTGCCGCAAGAAAAAAGACATAATATCATCAGTGCCGCTGGAAGTGTCACAGATGATTTTCAAGTATGTACCGCATTTCCATTTGTCTATTTCGTTTTACTATTCTCTTTCATTCTCTATCTTTTTTTCTGCTTTTGATGTTTCTCTGTTTCTTCCTCAACACCGAAATAAGTTCCATTTTATTTGCAAAATTAAAATTTCTTTCGCTTTCGCAGGATGCTAGACACTAAGTCGTTGCTGAAAGTCAGACTGGTATCCAGAAATTGGCACAGGCGTCTGAATTCGGTAAAAACATTCAGACCAAAATATTTAAGGAAAATAATACGCAAAGAACGTAGAGCACGAATTGCGTTACGGCAATCTTATGTCGCCCGGAATCGCAATCCTTTGAATATGTTCAGTAAGTAAACATAGCCAGACATTTATTCTTTACCTTTTACAGCAACAGCGATAATCTATTTCATAACTTAAGATTAGTTTTCGTTTTATTTTTCAACATATTTTCCACATATCACATTAATCAATGTTTCTTCTAATTTACAGGAAATGCTGCTTCCCAAATCAATACCATGCACAGAAATTCGGCCTAGATGAACTACTACCATTCATCTTTATCTATTTTCTAATATGCACGTTCCTACCGTTTTGTTTTCGTAATACGTAACTAATTATTATAAGAGATTTACCTATGTTCAACTATACATTTAAGTTTATTATATTTATGCTGAAATAAACATCTCTTAAACAAAACCTTTTCTTTCTTTCATTTCAATTACTCAGGTCACTGCCATTGTCGAAATATCCCGCGCTCTCCTTTATCCTCTTAATATACATGGTATATTCTGATTAACGTAGTGTTATGAGTACGATTTTCATATTAAATTGTATGGATAACATTTTTAGAAGATCTAACGAAAAACCCACTTTATTAAAATAACTCTGTTGCAAACACTGCTGTGCTGCAGATCGAATTTTGATTTCACAAGGTACATAAAAAATTTCGCAGACAAATGTGTTTGTAATATATTCTCGACTCCTAAAATGTAAAAAAAAAAAAAAAAATAGCAATGAAACCGTATCCGGCAACTTTATCATTGCCATTTTAAGAAAAATAATTTTGGCCTTTCAATTATGTGTTCTAAAAAAACACCATGTAACCTCTTCTCCCGATTATTTCACCGATCAACTTAATAAAATATTAATTATCGGCAAAGTCCTGCCATGCTTAGAATTAAAATAAATTCAGAATTTTTCGCTACGAATCTAAATTTTTCATTAACTGGTTAAAGGCCGGAGTTGGACTGTATCCCACAGCTTGAACCAAAAATTACTCGCTTCATTTGCCATTTATTTTGATATTTTACGCTGCAATCGGAATCTATTTAGCAACCTATCCCCTATTTAAAAGGGATCTCTCGTTAATTAATTTTTAATTATGAATATTATACACGAACATTACATACGTACTGAAGATGTAAAATAAGAACGCTTTTGGTGTGAAAAGCAGTTAAAAACTGTCTGACGAAAAATGCACAAAACTGTTTTAGTTTTCGTGAAAATCGGATTTCCGAATTATAATTCCACACAAAAATAACTTATATGGTCTACTAAAGGCGTGCAAAATTTTTGTGTAGATCCCCAAAATTTTAAGTGGGAATCGGGCAAATAATACCAAAAATCACGCTAAAGTACAAACGAATCCTAATTATCACCTGCAATTTCATGTGAATACAGTGTATATACTGAATGTGACGAAAAAAAACGCTTCATTGAAGACCCGACCTTTAAGGGGCGAAAAGGGGGGTTATAACTGTTTTCCAAAGAAACACACACAAACTTCAATATTTTTATTACAAACGGCTTTATCAAATTGTAATTCCGTATGAAGACACCTCATATAATGTACGAAATGTGTGCAAAATTGTTTTCAAATCCGACAATTTTAATAAGGGGAAAAAGAGCGAAACTCAGTCTCTGAAAAAACCAAAAATAACGCTTCAGTCGAAACAAATCGTGATTTCTTGTGTATATTATGTATATATATCGAAGATGTCGAATAAAAGAACGCTGTTTCGAAAATTGAGGGTACAATACGGTTAAAAGCTAATTCCAAAAAAATACACAAACTGTTTAGGTTTTGGTGAAAATGGATTTACCAAATTGTAATTTCGCATGAAGTCATATGGTAAAGTAGAAGTTTGAAAAATTGTTTTGCTTCCCAAAAATTTTATGGAAAAAGAATTGCAGAATCCAATTTTTGAGGAAACCGAAAATTTCGCTGCATTCTAAACGTATCCGGATTATTAATGTGAATTCAATGAAATATATACTGATTCAACTTGAAGACCTGAAAAGGGATAAAAAAAATGTTTCCAAAAAATACATAAACTGCTATATTCTCCGTCTTAAAAGTTCCTATATACGGCATACCAAGAGTGTACACGATTTGTTTCAAGTACCCTAAAGTTTAACCCTACTAAACGCATCACCCCGCTTTGACACAAAATAATGATTACGCCTCAGCCGAAACCATTTAAATTGGTTATCAGAAATGTTGGAATTTGTACATTAAAATCGATTTCAATTCAAGTTATATTTTCTTTTATTATGTTTTATATTTTTATTTCATTATTATCTCATGTTTATGGTTTCTTATTGTCAACATACCTTTACTTTTTTTTTCCTTTCTGTCGGTTTTCCCTGTTCATAATGTGGTGATACGGCAAATAGATAATTTTTTCTTTAACTTCTACGAGGAGCAAAAATTTACATCCTGCTCAAATCTATCGACTCACATTTTAATTTCCACCACACTGCTAAAACAACTCGTTCCACCGGTCATCCCTTCCATTTGTACATGATAAAAACTAATTACAAGACATCGAAATTTTTTAATTTTGCAGGTCACTTGATACATCCGCATCTATCTACGTGTTCCTGCGATATAGGTTACATTGAAGTTTTCTGCTTGCCACCAACTTATGCAATTACATCGGACCTCTTCCACATCGTCATCTCTCCTACTACACCAGTTTATCTGCATTTCGCGAGTTTTCGGTTTTTTTACTTCATTTTCCATTCCCGAATAAACTTATTCGCGGCTTTGCAATTTTTCATAATCTAATTTTTATTCCAACATTCAGTTCCGCTAAATTGCTCTGTTTCCCATTCGCTCTGTGCTTTTAATTTGTGCGATAATTATCAATTTAATAATTTCTTACTCGAGTTGTTTATGCTCTTTGTGTTCTGTTACCACATTTCTGCGACAAAAGCGGTACATGTCCTATTCCAAAGGAACTAATCAAACGAACCGTCGATTAAAATGGGTAAGTGTCCATTTTCGTTTTGCTAATTATCGCAAATAAATTCAGCCTATTGCGAATATTTCGCACGTCGTTTTAGGAATAACTATAATATTTTCCGCTATCTGATCGTTCGGCACTAAACCTTATAACCACAACTGATGCTTACATTCGTAAAAGTGGTGTAATATTATTTCGGAAAAATGCACGCGCCAACTGTTTCAATACTATTTTTGCCATGAGAAAGAAAACGAACTAGGAGATTTTTCGTTAACGAAATTTTTATTCAAAAACTTTATAATGTAATAGACCGCATAAAGGGCAATATTGCTGTATTTAACGGTGAAGTATGGAGATTCGGGACACGTTCTCAGCTATCAAACAACCTATTTTTTGATTAGTAAATAAATTCGTTTCCAAACCGACAGCTCCCCTGACAGCTGAACATTGCGAAATTTAATTCGGTAACCGAAATATTCAAAATTGTTGCAAATTAGCCCCAAAGATGAGCGCTGAAGATTGAGTTAGTTGCTTATTAAGAAATCGTTTACTTTTGTGTGCTTTCGACGGTAACGCAAGCTTACGAACAAATTCACCGGCGCCAGCATTGAGAATTATTGACAAAATAAAAATAAATATATCAGGCTAGTTATATGAGTTCTCCGTGCCGCATACCAATCGTGCTAAGCCAATCGTTATCGCCACTCAATAATTATCACGGCTGTACAGTATAGCTTAAATATTTCCGATAGTGGCTAATTTGGATTGCAGTGGAAAACACCTATTCATTAACAAAACTCACAAAACTGGAATAGATTCGGAGTTATAAAGCACTGTATATGACTAAAAAAATTAAATTACCTTACCAACGGAAAAATTTGTAATTCGTACATTAACGAAAGTATACTTCATTCGTCGGTGAATAAGCGAACAAAATCGTTATCATCTTTTCTTCATACGGTTAATTAAAAAGAATTCTTATTGAACATACCATTCTTTTAAAATTAGTACATTTCTTTTTTATTCTAAATCGAAATAATACCAAAAAATATATGTTTATATTCAAACGTATTTGCTGCTTCGTTATTGGCCTGTTCAGAAAAGGAGCTGGAAGCGAATAGCCAATCAGAAGCAGCGCACCGAAAGAACCCCAAAACAACCTGTATTTAAACCGACGGATGGTACACCTGCAGATCATTTGAATTTGTTATTAACAGCAGTAAGTACTATCGTCTTTTGAAGGATTCTTCCTGTTGCTGATATTTTATTTTAATTCGCTAAGAATTTCGTTGGCAACCGCAATATCGTCATTAAAGGATTTCTAGTTCTTACGCCTTTCACACGCTACATTAATAAAAATGCTTTTCTTTCTAAGCGGAGAATTTGCGTCAGTCAATTTTGATGCTTGCCGCAAGAAAAAAGACATAATATCATCAGTGCCGCTGGAAGTGTCACAGATGATTTTCGAGTATGTACCGCATTTCCATTTGTCTATTTCGTTTTACTATTCTCTTTCATTCTCTATCTTTTTTTCTGCTTTTGATGTTTCTCTGTTTCTTCCTCAACACCGAAATAAGTTCCATTTTATTTGCAAAATTAAAATTTCTTTCGCTTTCGCAGGATGCTAGACACTAAGTCGTTGCTGAAAGTCAGACTGGTATCCAGAAATTGGCACAGGCGTCTGAATTCGGTAAAAACATTCAGACCAAAATATTTAAGGAAAATAATACGCAAAGAACGTAGAGCACGAATTGCGTTACGGCAATCTTATGTCGCCCGGAATCGCAATCCTTTGAATATGTTCAGTAAGTAAACATAGCCAGACATTTATTCTTTACCTTTTACAGCAACAGCGATAATCTATTTCATAACTTAAGATTAGTTTTCGTTTTATTTTTCAACATATTTTCCACATATCACATTAATCAATGTTTCTTCTAATTTACAGGAAATGCTGCTTCCCAAATCAATACCATGCACAGAAATTCGGCCTAGATGAACTACTACCATTCATCTTTATCTATTTTCTAATATGCACGTTCCTACCGTTTTGTTTTCGTAATACGTAACTAATTATTATAAGAGATTTACCTATGTTCAACTATACATTTAAGTTTATTATATTTATGCTGAAATAAACATCTCTTAAACAAAACCTTTTCTTTCTTTCATTTCAATTACTCAGGTCACTGCCATTGTCGAAATATCCCGCGCTCTCCTTTATCCTCTTAATATACATGGTATATTCTGATTAACGTAGTGTTATGAGTACGATTTTCATATTAAATTGGATGGATAACATTTTTAGAAGATCTAACGAAAAACCCACTTTATTAAAATAACTCTGTTGCAAACACTGCTGTGCTGCAGATCGAATTTTGATTTCACAAGGTACATAAAAAATTTCGCAGACAAATGTGTTTGTAATATATTCTCGACTCCTAAAATGTAAAAAAAAAAAAAAAATAGCAATGAAACCGTATCCGGCAACTTTATCATTGCCATTTTAAGAAAAATAATTTTGGCCTTTCAATTATGTGTTCTAAAAAAACACCATGTAACCTCTTCTCCCGATTATTTCACCGATCAACTTAATAAAATATTAATTATCGGCAAAGTCCTGCCATGCTTAGAATTAAAATAAATTCAGAATTTTTCGCTACGAATCTAAATTTTTCATTAACTGGTTAAAGGCCGGAGTTGGACTGTATCCCACAGCTTGAACCAAAAATTACTCGCTTCATTTGCCATTTATTTTGATATTTTACGCTGCAATCGGAATCTATTTAGCAACCTATCCCCTATTTAAAAGGGATCTCTCGTTAATTAATTTTTAATTATGAATATTATACACGAACATTACATACGTACTGAAGATGTAAAATAAGAACGCTTTTGGTGTGAAAAGCAGTTAAAAACTGTCTGACGAAAAATGCACAAAACTGTTTTAGTTTTCGTGAAAATCGGATTACCGAATTATAATTCCACACAAAAATAACTTATATGGTCTACTAAAGGCGTGCAAAATTTTTGTGTAGATCCCCAAAATTTTAAGTGGGAATCGGGCAAATAATACCAAAAATCACGCTAAAGTACAAACGAATCCTAATTATCACCTGCAATTTCATGTGAATACAGTGTATATACTGAATGTGACGAAAAAAAACGCTTCATTGAAGACCCGACCTTTAAGGGGCGAAAAGGGGGGTTATAACTGTTTTCCAAAGAAACACACACAAACTTCAATATTTTTATTACAAACGGCTTTATCAAATTGTAATTCCGTATGAAGACACCTCATATAATGTACGAAATGTGTGCAAAATTGTTTTCAAATCCGACAATTTTAATAAGGGGAAAAAGAGCGAAACTCAGTCTCTGAAAAAACCAAAAATAACGCTTCAGTCGAAACAAATCGTGATTTCTTGTGTATATTATGTATATATATCGAAGATGTCGAATAAAAGAACGCTGTTTCGAAAATTGAGGGTACAATACGGTTAAAAGCTAATTCCAAAAAAATACACAAACTGTTTAGGTTTTGGTGAAAATGGATTTACCAAATTGTAATTTCGCATGAAGTCATATGGTAAAGTAGAAGTTTGAAAAATTGTTTTGCTTCCCAAAAATTTTATGGAAAAAGAATTGCAGAATCCAATTTTTGAGGAAACCGAAAATTTCGCTGCATTCTAAACGTATCCGGATTATTAATGTGAATTCAATGAAATATATACTGATTCAACTTGAAGACCTGAAAAGGGATAAAAAAAATGTTTCCAAAAAATACATAAACTGCTATATTCTCCGTCTTAAAAGTTCCTATATACGGCATACCAAGAGTGTACACGATTTGTTTCAAGTACCCTAAAGTTTAACCCTACTAAACGCATCACCCCGCTTTGACACAAAATAATGATTACGCCTCAGCCGAAACCATTTAAATTGGTTATCAGAAATGTTGGAATTTGTACATTAAAATCGATTTCAATTCAAGTTATATTTTCTTTTATTATGTTTTATATTTTTATTTCATTATTATCTCATGTTTATGGTTTCTTATTGTCAACATACCTTTACTTTTTTTTTCCTTTCTGTCGGTTTTCCCTGTTCATAATGTGGTGATACGGCAAATAGATAATTTTTTCTTTAACTTCTACGAGGAGCAAAAATTTACATCCTGCTCAAATCTATCGACTCACATTTTAATTTCCACCACACTGCTAAAACAACTCGTTCCACCGGTCATCCCTTCCATTTGTACATGATAAAAACTAATTACAAGACATCGAAATTTTTTAATTTTGCAGGTCACTTGATACATCCGCATCTATCTACGTGTTCCTGCGATATAGGTTACATTGAAGTTTTCTGCTTGCCACCAACTTATGCAATTACATCGGACCTCTTCCACATCGTCATCTCTCCTACTACACCAGTTTATCTGCATTTCGCGAGTTTTCGGTTTTTTTACTTCATTTTCCATTCCCGAATAAACTTATTCGCGGCTTTGCAATTTTTCATAATCTAATTTTTATTCCAACATTCAGTTCCGCTAAATTGCTCTGTTTCCCATTCGCTCTGTGCTTTTAATTTGTGCGATAATTATCAATTTAATAATTTCTTACTCGAGTTGTTTATGCTCTTTGTGTTCTGTTACCACATTTCTGCGACAAAAGCGGTACATGTCCTATTCCAAAGGAACTAATCAAACGAACCGTCGATTAAAATGGGTAAGTGTCCATTTTCGTTTTGCTAATTATCGCAAATAAATTCAGCCTATTGCGAATATTTCGCACGTCGTTTTAGGAATAACTATAATATTTTCCGCTATCTGATCGTTCGGCACTAAACCTTATAACCACAACTGATGCTTACATTCGTAAAAGTGGTGTAATATTATTTCGGAAAAATGCACGCGCCAACTGTTTCAATACTATTTTTGCCATGAGAAAGAAAACGAACTAGGAGATTTTTCGTTAACGAAATTTTTATTCAAAAACTTTATAATGTAATAGACCGCATAAAGGGCAATATTGCTGTATTTAACGGTGAAGTATGGAGATTCGGGACACGTTCTCAGCTATCAAACAACCTATTTTTTGATTAGTAAATAAATTCGTTTCCAAACCGACAGCTCCCCTGACAGCTGAACATTGCGAAATTTAATTCGGTAACCGAAATATTCAAAATTGTTGCAAATTAGCCCCAAAGATGAGCGCTGAAGATTGAGTTAGTTGCTTATTAAGAAATCGTTTACTTTTGTGTGCTTTCGACGGTAACGCAAGCTTACGAACAAATTCACCGGCGCCAGCATTGAGAATTATTGACAAAATAAAAATAAATATATCAGGCTAGTTATATGAGTTCTCCGTGCCGCATACCAATCGTGCTAAGCCAATCGTTATCGCCACTCAATAATTATCACGGCTGTACAGTATAGCTTAAATATTTCCGATAGTGGCTAATTTGGATTGCAGTGGAAAACACCTATTCATTAACAAAACTCACAAAACTGGAATAGATTCGGAGTTATAAAGCACTGTATATGACTAAAAAAATTAAATTACCTTACCAACGGAAAAATTTGTAATTCGTACATTAACGAAAGTATACTTCATTCGTCGGTGAATAAGCGAACAAAATCGTTATCATCTTTTCTTCATACGGTTAATTAAAAAGAATTCTTATTGAACATACCATTCTTTTAAAATTAGTACATTTCTTTTTTATTCTAAATCGAAATAATACCAAAAAATATATGTTTATATTCAAACGTATTTGCTGCTTCGTTATTGGCCTGTTCAGAAAAGGAGCTGGAAGCGAATAGCCAATCAGAAGCAGCGCACCGAAAGAACCCCAAAACAACCTGTATTTAAACCGACGGATGGTACACCTGCAGATCATTTGAATTTGTTATTAACAGCAGTAAGTACTATCGTCTTTTGAAGGATTCTTCCTGTTGCTGATATTTTATTTTAATTCGCTAAGAATTTCGTTGGCAACCGCAATATCGTCATTAAAGGATTTCTAGTTCTTACGCCTTTCACACGCTACATTAATAAAAATGCTTTTCTTTCTAAGCGGAGAATTTGCGTCAGTCAATTTTGATGCTTGCCGCAAGAAAAAAGACATAATATCATCAGTGCCGCTGGAAGTGTCACAGATGATTTTCGAGTATGTACCGCATTTCCATTTGTCTATTTCGTTTTACTATTCTCTTTCATTCTCTATCTTTTTTTCTGCTTTTGATGTTTCTCTGTTTCTTCCTCAACACCGAAATAAGTTCCATTTTATTTGCAAAATTAAAATTTCTTTCGCTTTCGCAGGATGCTAGACACTAAGTCGTTGCTGAAAGTCAGACTGGTATCCAGAAATTGGCACAGGCGTCTGAATTCGGTAAAAACATTCAGACCAAAATATTTAAGGAAAATAATACGCAAAGAACGTAGAGCACGAATTGCGTTACGGCAATCTTATGTCGCCCGGAATCGCAATCCTTTGAATATGTTCAGTAAGTAAACATAGCCAGACATTTATTCTTTACCTTTTACAGCAACAGCGATAATCTATTTCATAACTTAAGATTAGTTTTCGTTTTATTTTTCAACATATTTTCCACATATCACATTAATCAATGTTTCTTCTAATTTACAGGAAATGCTGCTTCCCAAATCAATACCATGCACAGAAATTCGGCCTAGATGAACTACTACCATTCATCTTTATCTATTTTCTAATATGCACGTTCCTACCGTTTTGTTTTCGTAATACGTAACTAATTATTATAAGAGATTTACCTATGTTCAACTATACATTTAAGTTTATTATATTTATGCTGAAATAAACATCTCTTAAACAAAACCTTTTCTTTCTTTCATTTCAATTACTCAGGTCACTGCCATTGTCGAAATATCCCGCGCTCTCCTTTATCCTCTTAATATACATGGTATATTCTGATTAACGTAGTGTTATGAGTACGATTTTCATATTAAATTGGATGGATAACATTTTTAGAAGATCTAACGAAAAACCCACTTTATTAAAATAACTCTGTTGCAAACACTGCTGTGCTGCAGATCGAATTTTGATTTCACAAGGTACATAAAAAATTTCGCAGACAAATGTGTTTGTAATATATTCTCGACTCCTAAAATGTAAAAAAAAAAAAAAAATAGCAATGAAACCGTATCCGGCAACTTTATCATTGCCATTTTAAGAAAAATAATTTTGGCCTTTCAATTATGTGTTCTAAAAAAACACCATGTAACCTCTTCTCCCGATTATTTCACCGATCAACTTAATAAAATATTAATTATCGGCAAAGTCCTGCCATGCTTAGAATTAAAATAAATTCAGAATTTTTCGCTACGAATCTAAATTTTTCATTAACTGGTTAAAGGCCGGAGTTGGACTGTATCCCACAGCTTGAACCAAAAATTACTCGCTTCATTTGCCATTTATTTTGATATTTTACGCTGCAATCGGAATCTATTTAGCAACCTATCCCCTATTTAAAAGGGATCTCTCGTTAATTAATTTTTAATTATGAATATTATACACGAACATTACATACGTACTGAAGATGTAAAATAAGAACGCTTTTGGTGTGAAAAGCAGTTAAAAACTGTCTGACGAAAAATGCACAAAACTGTTTTAGTTTTCGTGAAAATCGGATTACCGAATTATAATTCCACACAAAAATAACTTATATGGTCTACTAAAGGCGTGCAAAATTTTTGTGTAGATCCCCAAAATTTTAAGTGGGAATCGGGCAAATAATACCAAAAATCACGCTAAAGTACAAACGAATCCTAATTATCACCTGCAATTTCATGTGAATACAGTGTATATACTGAATGTGACGAAAAAAAACGCTTCATTGAAGACCCGACCTTTAAGGGGCGAAAAGGGGGGTTATAACTGTTTTCCAAAGAAACACACACAAACTTCAATATTTTTATTACAAACGGCTTTATCAAATTGTAATTCCGTATGAAGACACCTCATATAATGTACGAAATGTGTGCAAAATTGTTTTCAAATCCGACAATTTTAATAAGGGGAAAAAGAGCGAAACTCAGTCTCTGAAAAAACCAAAAATAACGCTTCAGTCGAAACAAATCGTGATTTCTTGTGTATATTATGTATATATATCGAAGATGTCGAATAAAAGAACGCTGTTTCGAAAATTGAGGGTACAATACGGTTAAAAGCTAATTCCAAAAAAATACACAAACTGTTTAGGTTTTGGTGAAAATGGATTTACCAAATTGTAATTTCGCATGAAGTCATATGGTAAAGTAGAAGTTTGAAAAATTGTTTTGCTTCCCAAAAATTTTATGGAAAAAGAATTGCAGAATCCAATTTTTGAGGAAACCGAAAATTTCGCTGCATTCTAAACGTATCCGGATTATTAATGTGAATTCAATGAAATATATACTGATTCAACTTGAAGACCTGAAAAGGGATAAAAAAAATGTTTCCAAAAAATACATAAACTGCTATATTCTCCGTCTTAAAAGTTCCTATATACGGCATACCAAGAGTGTACACGATTTGTTTCAAGTACCCTAAAGTTTAACCCTACTAAACGCATCACCCCGCTTTGACACAAAATAATGATTACGCCTCAGCCGAAACCATTTAAATTGGTTATCAGAAATGTTGGAATTTGTACATTAAAATCGATTTCAATTCAAGTTATATTTTCTTTTATTATGTTTTATATTTTTATTTCATTATTATCTCATGTTTATGGTTTCTTATTGTCAACATACCTTTACTTTTTTTTTCCTTTCTGTCGGTTTTCCCTGTTCATAATGTGGTGATACGGCAAATAGATAATTTTTTCTTTAACTTCTACGAGGAGCAAAAATTTACATCCTGCTCAAATCTATCGACTCACATTTTAATTTCCACCACACTGCTAAAACAACTCGTTCCACCGGTCATCCCTTCCATTTGTACATGATAAAAACTAATTACAAGACATCGAAATTTTTTAATTTTGCAGGTCACTTGATACATCCGCATCTATCTACGTGTTCCTGCGATATAGGTTACATTGAAGTTTTCTGCTTGCCACCAACTTATGCAATTACATCGGACCTCTTCCACATCGTCATCTCTCCTACTACACCAGTTTATCTGCATTTCGCGAGTTTTCGGTTTTTTTACTTCATTTTCCATTCCCGAATAAACTTATTCGCGGCTTTGCAATTTTTCATAATCTAATTTTTATTCCAACATTCAGTTCCGCTAAATTGCTCTGTTTCCCATTCGCTCTGTGCTTTTAATTTGTGCGATAATTATAAATTTAATAATTTCTTACTCGAGTTGTTTATGCTCTTTGTGTTCTGTTACCACATTTCTGCGACAAAAGCGGTACATGTCCTATTCCAAAGGAACTAATCAAACGAACCGTCGATTAAAATGGGTAAGTGTCCATTTTCGTTTTGCTAATTATCGCAAATAAATTCAGCCTATTGCGAATATTTCGCACGTCGTTTTAGGAATAACTATAATATTTTCCGCTATCTGATCGTTCGGCACTAAACCTTATAACCACAACTGATGCTTACATTCGTAAAAGTGGTGTAATATTATTTCGGAAAAATGCACGCGCCAACTGTTTCAATACTATTTTTGCCATGAGAAAGAAAACGAACTAGGAGATTTTTCGTTAACGAAATTTTTATTCAAAAACTTTATAATGTAATAGACCGCATAAAGGGCAATATTGCTGTATTTAACGGTGAAGTATGGAGATTCGGGACACGTTCTCAGCTATCAAACAACCTATTTTTTGATTAGTAAATAAATTCGTTTCCAAACCGACAGCTCCCCTGACAGCTGAACATTGCGAAATTTAATTCGGTAACCGAAATATTCAAAATTGTTGCAAATTAGCCCCAAAGATGAGCGCTGAAGATTGAGTTAGTTGCTTATTAAGAAATCGTTTACTTTTGTGTGCTTTCGACGGTAACGCAAGCTTACGAACAAATTCACCGGCGCCAGCATTGAGAATTATTGACAAAATAAAAATAAATATATCAGGCTAGTTATATGAGTTCTCCGTGCCGCATACCAATCGTGCTAAGCCAATCGTTATCGCCACTCAATAATTATCACGGCTGTACAGTATAGCTTAAATATTTCCGATAGTGGCTAATTTGGATTGCAGTGGAAAACACCTATTCATTAACAAAACTCACAAAACTGGAATAGATTCGGAGTTATAAAGCACTGTATATGACTAAAAAAATTAAATTACCTTACCAACGGAAAAATTTGTAATTCGTACATTAACGAAAGTATACTTCATTCGTCGGTGAATAAGCGAACAAAATCGTTATCATCTTTTCTTCATACGGTTAATTAAAAAGAATTCTTATTGAACATACCATTCTTTTAAAATTAGTACATTTCTTTTTTATTCTAAATCGAAATAATACCAAAAAATATATGTTTATATTCAAACGTATTTGCTGCTTCGTTATTGGCCTGTTCAGAAAAGGAGCTGGAAGCGAATAGCCAATCAGAAGCAGCGCACCGAAAGAACCCCAAAACAACCTGTATTTAAACCGACGGATGGTACACCTGCAGATCATTTGAATTTGTTATTAACAGCAGTAAGTACTATCGTCTTTTGAAGGATTCTTCCTGTTGCTGATATTTTATTTTAATTCGCTAAGAATTTCGTTGGCAACCGCAATATCGTCATTAAAGGATTTCTAGTTCTTACGCCTTTCACACGCTACATTAATAAAAATGCTTTTCTTTCTAAGCGGAGAATTTGCGTCAGTCAATTTTGATGCTTGCCGCAAGAAAAAAGACATAATATCATCAGTGCCGCTGGAAGTGTCACAGATGATTTTCGAGTATGTACCGCATTTCCATTTGTCTATTTCGTTTTACTATTCTCTTTCATTCTCTATCTTTTTTTCTGCTTTTGATGTTTCTCTGTTTCTTCCTCAACACCGAAATAAGTTCCATTTTATTTGCAAAATTAAAATTTCTTTCGCTTTCGCAGGATGCTAGACACTAAGTCGTTGCTGAAAGTCAGACTGGTATCCAGAAATTGGCACAGGCGTCTGAATTCGGTAAAAACATTCAGACCAAAATATTTAAGGAAAATAATACGCAAAGAACGTAGAGCACGAATTGCGTTACGGCAATCTTATGTCGCCCGGAATCGCAATCCTTTGAATATGTTCAGTAAGTAAACATAGCCAGACATTTATTCTTTACCTTTTACAGCAACAGCGATAATCTATTTCATAACTTAAGATTAGTTTTCGTTTTATTTTTCAACATATTTTCCACATATCACATTAATCAATGTTTCTTCTAATTTACAGGAAATGCTGCTTCCCAAATCAATACCATGCACAGAAATTCGGCCTAGATGAACTACTACCATTCATCTTTATCTATTTTCTAATATGCACGTTCCTACCGTTTTGTTTTCGTAATACGTAACTAATTATTATAAGAGATTTACCTATGTTCAACTATACATTTAAGTTTATTATATTTATGCTGAAATAAACATCTCTTAAACAAAACCTTTTCTTTCTTTCATTTCAATTACTCAGGTCACTGCCATTGTCGAAATATCCCGCGCTCTCCTTTATCCTCTTAATATACATGGTATATTCTGATTAACGTAGTGTTATGAGTACGATTTTCATATTAAATTGGATGGATAACATTTTTAGAAGATCTAACGAAAAACCCACTTTATTAAAATAACTCTGTTGCAAACACTGCTGTGCTGCAGATCGAATTTTGATTTCACAAGGTACATAAAAAATTTCGCAGACAAATGTGTTTGTAATATATTCTCGACTCCTAAAATGTAAAAAAAAAAAAAAAATAGCAATGAAACCGTATCCGGCAACTTTATCATTGCCATTTTAAGAAAAATAATTTTGGCCTTTCAATTATGTGTTCTAAAAAAACACCATGTAACCTCTTCTCCCGATTATTTCACCGATCAACTTAATAAAATATTAATTATCGGCAAAGTCCTGCCATGCTTAGAATTAAAATAAATTCAGAATTTTTCGCTACGAATCTAAATTTTTCATTAACTGGTTAAAGGCCGGAGTTGGACTGTATCCCACAGCTTGAACCAAAAATTACTCGCTTCATTTGCCATTTATTTTGATATTTTACGCTGCAATCGGAATCTATTTAGCAACCTATCCCCTATTTAAAAGGGATCTCTCGTTAATTAATTTTTAATTATGAATATTATACACGAACATTACATACGTACTGAAGATGTAAAATAAGAACGCTTTTGGTGTGAAAAGCAGTTAAAAACTGTCTGACGAAAAATGCACAAAACTGTTTTAGTTTTCGTGAAAATCGGATTTCCGAATTATAATTCCACACAAAAATAACTTATATGGTCTACTAAAGGCGTGCAAAATTTTTGTGTAGATCCCCAAAATTTTAAGTGGGAATCGGGCAAATAATACCAAAAATCACGCTAAAGTACAAACGAATCCTAATTATCACCTGCAATTTCATGTGAATACAGTGTATATACTGAATGTGACGAAAAAAAACGCTTCATTGAAGACCCGACCTTTAAGGGGCGAAAAGGGGGGTTATAACTGTTTTCCAAAGAAACACACACAAACTTCAATATTTTTATTACAAACGGCTTTATCAAATTGTAATTCCGTATGAAGACACCTCATATAATGTACGAAATGTGTGCAAAATTGTTTTCAAATCCGACAATTTTAATAAGGGGAAAAAGAGCGAAACTCAGTCTCTGAAAAAACCAAAAATAACGCTTCAGTCGAAACAAATCGTGATTTCTTGTGTATATTATGTATATATATCGAAGATGTCGAATAAAAGAACGCTGTTTCGAAAATTGAGGGTACAATACGGTTAAAAGCTAATTCCAAAAAAATACACAAACTGTTTAGGTTTTGGTGAAAATGGATTTACCAAATTGTAATTTCGCATGAAGTCATATGGTAAAGTAGAAGTTTGAAAAATTGTTTTGCTTCCCAAAAATTTTATGGAATAAGAATTGCAGAATCCAATTTTTGAGGAAACCGAAAATTTCGCTGCATTCTAAACGTATCCGGATTATTAATGTGAATTCAATGAAATATATACTGATTCAACTTGAAGACCTGAAAAGGGATAAAAAAAATGTTTCCAAAAAATACATAAACTGCTATATTCTCCGTCTTAAAAGTTCCTATATACGGCATACCAAGAGTGTACACGATTTGTTTCAAGTACCCTAAAGTTTAACCCTACTAAACGCTTCACCCCGCTTTGACACAAAGTAATGATTACGCCTCAGCCGAAACCATTTAAATTGGTTATCAGAAATGTTGGAATTTGTACATTAAAATCGATTTCAATTCAAGTTATATTTTCTTTTATTATGTTTTATATTTTTATTTCATTATTATCTCATGTTTATGGTTTCTTATTGTCAACATACCTTTACTTTTTTTTTCCTTTCTGTCGGTTTTCCCTGTTCATAATGTGGTGATACGGCAAATAGATAATTTTTTCTTTAACTTCTACGAGGAGCAAAAATTTACATCCTGCTCAAATCTATCGACTCACATTTTAATTTCCACCACACTGCTAAAACAACTCGTTCCACCGGTCATCCCTTCCATTTGTACATGATAAAAACTAATTACAAGACATCGAAATTTTTTAATTTTGCAGGTCACTTGATACATCCGCATCTATCTACGTGTTCCTGCGATATAGGTTACATTGAAGTTTTCTGCTTGCCACCAACTTATGCAATTACATCGGACCTCTTCCACATCGTCATCTCTCCTACTACACCAGTTTATCTGCATTTCGCGAGTTTTCGGTTTTTTTACTTCATTTTCCATTCCCGAATAAACTTATTCGCGGCTTTGCAATTTTTCATAATCTAATTTTTATTCCAACATTCAGTTCCGCTAAATTGCTCTGTTTCCCATTCGCTCTGTGCTTTTAATTTGTGCGATAATTATCAATTTAATAATTTCTTACGCGAGTTGTTTATGCTCTTTGTGTTCTGTTACCACATTTCTGCGACAAAAGCGGTACATGTCCTATTCCAAAGGAACTAATCAAACGAACCGTCGATTAAAATGGGTAAGTGTCCATTTTCGTTTTGCTAATTATCGCAAATAAATTCAGCCTATTGCGAATATTTCGCACGTCGTTTTAGGAATAACTATAATATTTTCCGCTATCTGATCGTTCGGCACTAAACCTTATAACCACAACTGATGCTTACATTCGTAAAAGTGGTGTAATATTATTTCGGAAAAATGCACGCGCCAACTGTTTCAATACTATTTTTGCCATGAGAAAGAAAACGAACTAGGAGATTTTTCGTTAACGAAATTTTTATTCAAAAACTTTATAATGTAATAGACCGCATAAAGGGCAATATTGCTGTATTTAACGGTGAAGTATGGAGATTCGGGACACGTTCTCAGCTATCAAACAACCTATTTTTTGATTAGTAAATAAATTCGTTTCCAAACCGACAGCTCCCCTGACAGCTGAACATTGCGAAATTTAATTCGGTAACCGAAATATTCAAAATTGTTGCAAATTAGCCCCAAAGATGAGCGCTGAAGATTGAGTTAGTTGCTTATTAAGAAATCGTTTACTTTTGTGTGCTTTCGACGGTAACGCAAGCTTACGAACAAATTCACCGGCGCCAGCATTGAGAATTATTGACAAAATAAAAATAAATATATCAGGCTAGTTATATGAGTTCTCCGTGCCGCATACCAATCGTGCTAAGCCAATCGTTATCGCCACTCAATAATTATCACGGCTGTACAGTATAGCTTAAATATTTCCGATAGTGGCTAATTTGGATTGCAGTGGAAAACACCTATTCATTAACAAAACTCACAAAACTGGAATAGATTCTTTGTTATAAAGCACTGTATATGACTAAAAAAATTAAATTACCTTACCAACGGAAAAATTTGTAATTCGTACATTAACGAAAGTATACTTCATTCGTCGGTGAATAAGCGAACAAAATCGTTATCATCTTTTCTTCATACGGTTAATTAAAAAGAATTCTTATTGAACATACCATTCTTTTAAAATTAGTACATTTCTTTTTTATTCTAAATCGAAATAATACCAAAAAATATATGTTTATATTCAAACGTATTTGCTGCTTCGTTATTGGCCTGTTCAGAAAAGGAGCTGGAAGCGAATAGCCAATCAGAAGCAGCGCACCGAAAGAACCCCAAAACAACCTGTATTTAAACCGACGGATGGTACACCTGCAGATCATTTGAATTTGTTATTAACAGCAGTAAGTACTATCGTCTTTTGAAGGATTCTTCCTGTTGCTGATATTTTATTTTAATTCGCTAAGAATTTCGTTGGCAACCGCAATATCGTCATTAAAGGATTTCTAGTTCTTACGCCTTTCACACGCTACATTAATAAAAATGCTTTTCTTTCTAAGCGGAGAATTTGCGTCAGTCAATTTTGATGCTTGCCGCAAGAAAAAAGACATAATATCATCAGTGCCGCTGGAAGTGTCACAGATGATTTTCAAGTATGTACCGCATTTCCATTTGTCTATTTCATTTTACTATTCTCTTTCATTCTCTATCTTTTTTTCTGCTTTTGATGTTTCTCTGTTTCTTCCTCAACACCGAAATAAGTTCCATTTTATTTGCAAAATTAAAATTTCTTTCGCGTCAGACTGGTATCCAGAAATTGGCACAGGCGTCTGAATTCGGTAAAAACATTCAGACCAAAATATTTAAGGAAAATAATACGCAAAGAACGTAGAGCACGAATTGCGTTACGGCAATCTTATGTCGCCCGGAATCGCAATCCTTTGAATATGTTCAGTAAGTAAACATAGCCAGACATTTATTCTTTACCTTTTACAGCAACAGCGATAATCTATTTCATAACTTAAGATTAGTTTTCGTTTTATTTTTCAACATATTTTCCACATATCACATTAATCAATGTTTCTTCTAATTTACAGGAAATGCTGCTTCCCAAATCAATACCATGCACAGAAATTCGGCCTAGATGAACTACTACCATTCATCTTTATCTATTTTCTAATATGCACGTTCCTACCGTTTTGTTTTCGTAATACGTAACTAATTATTATAAGAGATTTACCTATGTTCAACTATACATTTAAGTTTATTATATTTATGCTGAAATAAACATCTCTTAAACAAAACCTTTTCTTTCTTTCATTTCAATTACTCAGGTCACTGCCATTGTCGAAATATCCCGCGCTCTCCTTTATCCTCTTAATATACATGGTATATTCTGATTAACGTAGTGTTATGAGTACGATTTTCATATTAAATTGGATGGATAACATTTTTAGAAGATCTAACGAAAAACCCACTTTATTAAAATAACTCTGTTGCAAACACTGCTGTGCTGCAGATCGAATTTTGATTTCACAAGGTACATAAAAAATTTCGCAGACAAATGTGTTTGTAATATATTCTCGACTCCTAAAATGTAAAAAAAAAAAAAAAAATAGCAATGAAACCGTATCCGGCAACTTTATCATTGCCATTTTAAGAAAAATAATTTTGGCCTTTCAATTATGTGTTCTAAAAAAACACCATGTAACCTCTTCTCCCGATTATTTCACCGATCAACTTAATAAAATATTAATTATCGGCAAAGTCCTGCCATGCTTAGAATTAAAATAAATTCAGAATTTTTCGCTACGAATCTAAATTTTTCATTAACTGGTTAAAGGCCGGAGTTGGACTGTATCCCACAGCTTGAACCAAAAATTACTCGCTTCATTTGCCATTTATTTTGATATTTTACGCTGCAATCGGAATCTATTTAGCAACCTATCCCCTATTTAAAAGGGATCTCTCGTTAATTAATTTTTAATTATGAATATTATACACGAACATTACATACGTACTGAAGATGTAAAATAAGAACGCTTTTGGTGTGAAAAGCAGTTAAAAACTGTCTGACGAAAAATGCACAAAACTGTTTTAGTTTTCGTGAAAATCGGATTTCCGAATTATAATTCCACACAAAAATAACTTATATGGTCTACTAAAGGCGTGCAAAATTTTTGTGTAGATCCCCAAAATTTTAAGTGGGAATCGGGCAAATAATACCAAAAATCACGCTAAAGTACAAACGAATCCTAATTATCACCTGCAATTTCATGTGAATACAGTGTATATACTGAATGTGACGAAAAAAAACGCTTCATTGAAGACCCGACCTTTAAGGGGCGAAAAGGGGGGTTATAACTGTTTTCCAAAGAAACACACACAAACTTCAATATTTTTATTACAAACGGCTTTATCAAATTGTAATTCCGTATGAAGACACCTCATATAATGTACGAAATGTGTGCAAAATTGTTTTCAAATCCGACAATTTTAATAAGGGGAAAAAGAGCGAAACTCAGTCTCTGAAAAAACCAAAAATAACGCTTCAGTCGAAACAAATCGTGATTTCTTGTGTATATTATGTATATATATCGAAGATGTCGAATAAAAGAACGCTGTTTCGAAAATTGAGGGTACAATACGGTTAAAAGCTAATTCCAAAAAAATACACAAACTGTTTAGGTTTTGGTGAAAATGGATTTACCAAATTGTAATTTCGCATGAAGTCATATGGTAAAGTAGAAGTTTGAAAAATTGTTTTGCTTCCCAAAAATTTTATGGAAAAAGAATTGCAGAATCCAATTTTTGAGGAAACCGAAAATTTCGCTGCATTCTAAACGAATCCTGATTATTAATGTGAATTCAATGAAATATATACTGATTCAACTTGAAGACCTGATAAGGGATAAAAAAAATGTTTCCAAAAAATTCATAAACTGCTATATTCTCCGTCTTAAAAGTTCCTATATACGGCATACCAAGAGTGTACACGATTTGTTTCAAGTACCCTAAAGTTTAACCCTACTAAACGCATCACCCCGCTTTGACACAAAATAATGATTACGCCTCAGCCGAAACCATTTAAATTGGTTATCAGAAATGTTGGAATTTGTACATTAAAATCGATTTCAATTCAAGTTATATTTTCTTTTATTATGTTTTATATTTTTATTTCATTATTATCTCATGTTTATGGTTTCTTATTGTCAACATACCTTTACTTTTTTTTTCCTTTCTGTCGGTTTTCCCTGTTCATAATGTGGTGATACGGCAAATAGATAATTTTTTCTTTAACTTCTACGAGGAGCAAAAATTTACATCCTGCTCAAATCTATCGACTCACATTTTAATTTCCACCACACTGCTAAAACAACTCGTTCCACCGGTCATCCCTTCCATTTGTACATGATAAAAACTAATTACAAGACATCGAAATTTTTTAATTTTGCAGGTCACTTGATACATCCGCATCTATCTACGTGTTCCTGCGATATAGGTTACATTGAAGTTTTCTGCTTGCCACCAACTTATGCAATTACATCGGACCTCTTCCACATCGTCATCTCTCCTACTACACCAGTTTATCTGCATTTCGCGAGTTTTCGGTTTTTTTACTTCATTTTCCATTCCCGAATAAACTTATTCGCGGCTTTGCAATTTTTCATAATCTAATTTTTATTCCAACATTCAGTTCCGCTAAATTGCTCTGTTTCCCATTCGCTCTGTGCTTTTAATTTGTGCGATAATTATCAATTTAATAATTTCTTACTCGAGTTGTTTATGCTCTTTGTGTTCTGTTACCACATTTCTGCGACAAAAGCGGTACATGTCCTATTCCAAAGGAACTAATCAAACGAACCGTCGATTAAAATGGGTAAGTGTCCATTTTCGTTTTGCTAATTATCGCAAATAAATTCAGCCTATTGCGAATATTTCGCACGTCGTTTTAGGAATAACTATAATATTTTCCGCTATCTGATCGTTCGGCACTAAACCTTATAACCACAACTGATGCTTACATTCGTAAAAGTGGTGTAATATTATTTCGGAAAAATGCACGCGCCAACTGTTTCAATACTATTTTTGCCATGAGAAAGAAAACGAACTAGGAGATTTTTCGTTAACGAAATTTTTATTCAAAAACTTTATAATGTAATAGACCGCATAAAGGGCAATATTGCTGTATTTAACGGTGAAGTATGGAGATTCGGGACACGTTCTCAGCTATCAAACAACCTATTTTTTGATTAGTAAATAAATTCGTTTCCAAACCGACAGCTCCCCTGACAGCTGAACATTGCGAAATTTAATTCGGTAACCGAAATATTCAAAATTGTTGCAAATTAGCCCCAAAGATGAGCGCTGAAGATTGAGTTAGTTGCTTATTAAGAAATCGTTTACTTTTGTGTGCTTTCGACGGTAACGCAAGCTTACGAACAAATTCACCGGCGCCAGCATTGAGAATTATTGACAAAATAAAAATAAATATATCAGGCTAGTTATATGAGTTCTCCGTGCCGCATACCAATCGTGCTAAGCCAATCGTTATCGCCACTCAATAATTATCACGGCTGTACAGTATAGCTTAAATATTTCCGATAGTGGCTAATTTGGATTGCAGTGGAAAACACCTATTCATTAACAAAACTCACAAAACTGGAATAGATTCGGAGTTATAAAGCACTGTATATGACTAAAAAAATTAAATTACCTTACCAACGGAAAAATTTGTAATTCGTACATTAACGAAAGTATACTTCATTCGTCGGTGAATAAGCGAACAAAATCGTTATCATCTTTTCTTCATACGGTTAATTAAAAAGAATTCTTATTGAACATACCATTCTTTTAAAATTAGTACATTTCTTTTTTATTCTAAATCGAAATAATACCAAAAAATATATGTTTATATTCAAACGTATTTGCTGCTTCGTTATTGGCCTGTTCAGAAAAGGAGCTGGAAGCGAATAGCCAATCAGAAGCAGCGCACCGAAAGAACCCCAAAACAACCTGTATTTAAACCGACGGATGGTACACCTGCAGATCATTTGAATTTGTTATTAACAGCAGTAAGTACTATCGTCTTTTGAAGGATTCTTCCTGTTGCTGATATTTTATTTTAATTCGCTAAGAATTTCGTTGGCAACCGCAATATCGTCATTAAAGGATTTCTAGTTCTTACGCCTTTCACACGCTACATTAATAAAAATGCTTTTCTTTCTAAGCGGAGAATTTGCGTCAGTCAATTTTGATGCTTGCCGCAAGAAAAAAGACATAATATCATCAGTGCCGCTGGAAGTGTCACAGATGATTTTCAAGTATGTACCGCATTTCCATTTGTCTATTTCGTTTTACTATTCTCTTTCATTCTCTATCTTTTTTTCTGCTTTTGATGTTTCTCTGTTTCTTCCTCAACACCGAAATAAGTTCCATTTTATTTGCAAAATTAAAATTTCTTTCGCTTTCGCAGGATGCTAGACACTAAGTCGTTGCTGAAAGTCAGACTGGTATCCAGAAATTGGCACAGGCGTCTGAATTCGGTAAAAACATTCAGACCAAAATATTTAAGGAAAATAATACGCAAAGAACGTAGAGCACGAATTGCGTTACGGCAATCTTATGTCGCCCGGAATCGCAATCCTTTGAATATGTTCAGTAAGTAAACATAGCCAGACATTTATTCTTTACCTTTTACAGCAACAGCGATAATCTATTTCATAACTTAAGATTAGTTTTCGTTTTATTTTTCAACATATTTTCCACATATCACATTAATCAATGTTTCTTCTAATTTACAGGAAATGCTGCTTCCCAAATCAATACCATGCACAGAAATTCGGCCTAGATGAACTACTACCATTCATCTTTATCTATTTTCTAATATGCACGTTCCTACCGTTTTGTTTTCGTAATACGTAACTAATTATTATAAGAGATTTACCTATGTTCAACTATACATTTAAGTTTATTATATTTATGCTGAAATAAACATCTCTTAAACAAAACCTTTTCTTTCTTTCATTTCAATTACTCAGGTCACTGCCATTGTCGAAATATCCCGCGCTCTCCTTTATCCTCTTAATATACATGGTATATTCTGATTAACGTAGTGTTATGAGTACGATTTTCATATTAAATTGGATGGATAACATTTTTAGAAGATCTAACGAAAAACCCACTTTATTAAAATAACTCTGTTGCAAACACTGCTGTGCTGCAGATCGAATTTTGATTTCACAAGGTACATAAAAAATTTCGCAGACAAATGTGTTTGTAATATATTCTCGACTCCTAAAATGTAAAAAAAAAAAAAAAATAGCAATGAAACCGTATCCGGCAACTTTATCATTGCCATTTTAAGAAAAATAATTTTGGCCTTTCAATTATGTGTTCTAAAAAAACACCATGTAACCTCTTCTCCCGATTATTTCACCGATCAACTTAATAAAATATTAATTATCGGCAAAGTCCTGCCATGCTTAGAATTAAAATAAATTCAGAATTTTTCGCTACGAATCTAAATTTTTCATTAACTGGTTAAAGGCCGGAGTTGGACTGTATCCCACAGCTTGAACCAAAAATTACTCGCTTCATTTGCCATTTATTTTGATATTTTACGCTGCAATCGGAATCTATTTAGCAACCTATCCCCTATTTAAAAGGGATCTCTCGTTAATTAATTTTTAATTATGAATATTATACACGAACATTACATACGTACTGAAGATGTAAAATAAGAACGCTTTTGGTGTGAAAAGCAGTTAAAAACTGTCTGACGAAAAATGCACAAAACTGTTTTAGTTTTCGTGAAAATCGGATTACCGAATTATAATTCCACACAAAAATAACTTATATGGTCTACTAAAGGCGTGCAAAATTTTTGTGTAGATCCCCAAAATTTTAAGTGGGAATCGGGCAAATAATACCAAAAATCACGCTAAAGTACAAACGAATCCTAATTATCACCTGCAATTTCATGTGAATACAGTGTATATACTGAATGTGACGAAAAAAAACGCTTCATTGAAGACCCGACCTTTAAGGGGCGAAAAGGGGGGTTATAACTGTTTTCCAAAGAAACACACACAAACTTCAATATTTTTATTACAAACGGCTTTATCAAATTGTAATTCCGTATGAAGACACCTCATATAATGTACGAAATGTGTGCAAAATTGTTTTCAAATCCGACAATTTTAATAAGGGGAAAAAGAGCGAAACTCAGTCTCTGAAAAAACCAAAAATAACGCTTCAGTCGAAACAAATCGTGATTTCTTGTGTATATTATGTATATATATCGAAGATGTCGAATAAAAGAACGCTGTTTCGAAAATTGAGGGTACAATACGGTTAAAAGCTAATTCCAAAAAAATACACAAACTGTTTAGGTTTTGGTGAAAATGGATTTACCAAATTGTAATTTCGCATGAAGTCATATGGTAAAGTAGAAGTTTGAAAAATTGTTTTGCTTCCCAAAAATTTTATGGAATAAGAATTGCAGAATCCAATTTTTGAGGAAACCGAAAATTTCGCTGCATTCTAAACGTATCCGGATTATTAATGTGAATTCAATGAAATATATACTGATTCAACTTGAAGACCTGAAAAGGGATAAAAAAAATGTTTCCAAAAAATACATAAACTGCTATATTCTCCGTCTTAAAAGTTCCTATATACGGCATACCAAGAGTGTACACGATTTGTTTCAAGTACCCTAAAGTTTAACCCTACTAAACGCTTCACCCCGCTTTGACACAAAGTAATGATTACGCCTCAGCCGAAACCATTTAAATTGGTTATCAGAAATGTTGGAATTTGTACATTAAAATCGATTTCAATTCAAGTTATATTTTCTTTTATTATGTTTTATATTTTTATTTCATTATTATCTCATGTTTATGGTTTCTTATTGTCAACATACCTTTACCTTTTTTTTTTCCTTTCTGTCGGTTTTCCCTGTTCATAATGTGGTGATACGGAAAATAGATAATTTTTTCTTTAACTTCTACGAGGAGTAAAAATTTACATCCTGCTCAAATCTATCGACTCACATTTTAATTTCCACCACACTGCTAAAACAACTCGTTCCACCGGTCATCCCTTCCATTTGTACATGATAAAAACTAATTACAAGACATCGAAATTTTTTAATTTTGCAGGTCATACAATGGAATAATTAATACTATAATTGATTGGTTAATCTGTAATAGATTAATTGTAAATTTATCAAAACTAAATCTATGTTGTATAGTTCTCATAATTACTTGGCAAGTAAAAGTATAAATCTCAAAATAGCAAGTAATATGGAAATTGATAGTGTTGTATATTAAATATTTAGGTATAAGATTTGACGGTAAGTTAATTTGGATTTTGCACCCGTCGTTTATCGCTAGTAAAATAAGGTAGTAAAATTTTTTATTCTATTATTTATCGCAATCATTAAAATTTACTCGGTCATTTCATATGGTATCATTTTTTGAGGGGTGTCGCTAAATTTCATTTAAAATCCTCAAAACTCTATAGGAGGCAGTTCTACAAATTATAAATCGTGGTATGAAAAATATTTCACTTATTCCGTTATCGAAGTTAAGTGATATATATATGTGTACATAAATTACAGTTACCTATGTACGTGATTGCAAATAGGAACAAATTTAAGATTGCTTTTAAATCTAGTTCAACTAGGACTGCTAAAGATTATTACGCCCGGATTTCCAGATATTATAAAATTCATACAAGAATTCAAATACAGTATGCTGGAGCTGTTATGTATAACTCTTTACCGGCAGATGTAAAAACTTTATTAAGTAATCCGAAACTCAGGCGTAAATTATTTACCTTATATTTATGTTCTAGTACTTTATAAATAAATAAACAAATTGAAATACAAATAAATGGATTTATTAATTGAAAAAAGAATAAAATAAACAAATAAAAACTGGAAAATTAATTCTTGCAATACTTACTTTAATTGTTGCAGTATGCGTGGATGTGTTTTTGTGCTTAAAATACTTTCGCGACTTTTGGTATGAATGTACATATTATGGGATATTATGGTGACTTATGAAATGTAAAATGTGAGGATTCAATGAATGAGTGGTATATATGACTGAGTATACTTATTCTTAGTTGATAGGTTAAGTGCTTGATGTAAATATACCAAAGAATATTATAATTTTAAGGTTAAAAGTTTATATAAAACCTTATTTTTACTTTTTATAATATTATCTTCTCGTGCGTATCTATTGTACTCCACTTCTCGCACATTTTTGCGCACGCGTGGAATTTTAAAATAAAAATATTTGATTTGAGTGTGAATGATATTCCCGGCAGCAAATATAAAAAATTCCGTGGCGGGATGTTTTATTTCTCTGTAAAAAATAATAAAAGACGCTACCTTTTTTTCTTTAACTCTCTGCAATAAGTACAGCAATTAGACTAGAAGTGCGATTTGTTTGTTTAGATCGTGTAATGGAGCTTTGATGATTTCAGTAACGCAAAAAGAGAAGTAATGGAACGCGACTTATTTATTACACTTACGGCTAGTGATGTGCAATATAGTTCTTTTTGAGGAACTGGTTCTTTCGGTCTAGTTCTTCGAAAGGAATTAGTACCTGGAATCAGATTCTGGAATTAGACAAGTAAATGTAGTGTAGGTGGTCCGTGAACTAACTATTAAGTGGAAAGTATTTTCAAAGTTGTGTAGCGGTCCCGGATGAATATGCGAGCACCGATCAATCCCTTTTCGGATGAAAAATAAACTAAAAACGTTCTGATTCGATTTCGCATTTATTTTACAAAAAAAAAAAAAAAAAAAAAAAACGAAAGTGATGATCGAATTACGCGGTAATAACGGATGTAGAGATCAAGATTCGTTAGCCTGCGAAGACACGATTAGCGCTACAAACGGCGAAAACTAATTGAAGAAAATTGAAGAAATTATGTTCTTAAATCATAATTTGTAGTTTTCTTTTAATGCATATTTTTACCTAATATTTTTTATGCCCTTATAAGTTTATTTTTCTGTTTATCATAGGTACTTGTATATATTTTTATAAATCAATTTCATTATTTTAGTTACAATATAGTTTTAATTGTAAATTTTAATGAATGGGATAGAAATCCGTTTGCTTCATAGTCGCGGTACGCAATGACTACACTCATTAATTCATTATAATCACGCTGCTTTGGATCGAAGGTTCTTAGGTTGTGGAATCGTTCCGACCAAATAGTTCGGTCGGTCAGATAGAATGAGTTAACGAGAACGATAAATACAGTTTAGTTTTCAATCGTCAGAGGTCCTTTGAGGTCGGACAGTATGAATAAGTTGTGTATGTGCGAAGTGCGTGTACCTATATTTGATTCTACCGCGTATGCCGTGTAACCGTTCCTACAATAAATAGTTCGGTGTAGAAATTAAATAAGTTTAGTTCCGTTATCAGGAACTAGTTCTTATATTTCCTTCAAAAGAATCGTTCATTTTAATAGTTCGTTCGCGAACTACAGGCCTCTACTTACGGCAGAAATTAATAAAATGTTATTTAGAGTTTATTATTTACCATAGTAATCACATTTTATTTAAATTTTTATTCATAAACTTTGCGATTTTGAATGCACTAAAGATATGATCACCACCGATAACACACTGAATTATCGTTTTCAATTTAACGCTTTTTCGCAAAAAAATATCAATATTTAATGCTTAATTTGTTGTTCCTATAACATCATGTGACAACAGAACTGTCAAACTGAACGTCACATCGTGACGCCATTTTAGCCATTTTGTTTTAATGTTCCGACTTCTTCGATGGATTTTTCTAAAGTTTTCTTTCATACAAACCTTGTCCTGACAATTACGAACACAACGAAAAACAAAAAAACAGCCAAATCGATCGGGCTGTTTTTAATTTATGATCTTTTATACATGCGCAATTGATTTTTTTATATATACGCTATTAAAAGAGCCCATCGAAACTCGACGAACGACAGAATTCACCACCACGACCGAACACCGAAGAACGACAAAGAATACCGCGTTAACCTACGTTTGTTTACATCATAGTTGCATAAACAACGCATACCGGAATAATTTTTTTACTGTGGCGCCATCTGTCAGAAATCGTCTGTAATCAGTGTTTTGGCCAGGTGGCCACGCTTTCGATCAATTTTTGTTTATTTTATAATTTATTTATTTATTTTTTGACTTTTAACTAGCCTACACTATTCCCCCTGACCCAATAAATAAACTGTCCAAATTTCATAAAAATTGGATGGATAGTTTCGGAGTCCATAGAGGACAGACATACATACATCCATTTTTATAAATGAAGCTAAACCGATAGATAAAGCTGACGATGCTACATACCTAAAATATAATTTTTCTAATAAAAAACGCATAGAAATATACTCATTAAAATCAACGTTGGTGCAATCATTGAAAACATTTTCCAACCATCCGGAAAGCGAATTCGAAGAGCAAAGTTGTATGGGAAGAGATTCATAAATGTGTCATAAATTAGTTTTAAAATATTTGATGTTTTGCGAATATGTGTATAAGATTAAAATAAAGTTAAGAAGTTACAAAAAATGTACCGAGCGAAGCTCGGTCACACAGGTACTATACTTTAAAAGAGGAACATTATGATAATTCATACATTCATATTTTAATTAAGGTCTCGGTAAACCTAAATTCTAATTGCAATAATAATTAAAAACCGCATTAAAACATTCCTGATGTTTCCAATTTTTATCGCATCTAAAATGACTCACTTTGCCATTTCAATTTCGTGCACCGGAACTGTAATAAGTATTAATGTTGTTTAAGAATAATCGTGATACCCTCTTAAGGTATATTTTTTATTGTAAATTGTACTATCTTTTATGCAGTAATTATTTTTTACTTTGCATTTTTATTGAATTGTTAGAATCCGAAGTCCGTTTTTTTTAAAAGCTGATCTAAAAATTTAAAAATAATAAACGTAAATTCTGTATGCCTTCAATTAATGAATTATAATTGATTGGCGTTGAAAACAGCTTCCTTTTTTCTCGAAATTTTACTTATAATTTTGAAATATTACTTGTTACATTAATTTAGTGTCTAAAATAAACTTGTGTAATATTTTTAATTTTTAACGATTCTAAAATTATTTACGAAAACAGTCGAATATAATATACCGATATATATATATACATATATTAGAAAAAGTAGTAACGCCAGATTGCTTCTTAAGCTCTTTCTTCAATGATACTCTGCCACGGACTATGTTACTGATTTTAGCTACACTAAAGTCCTCAAACCATTCCAGTTGTTAATAGTGCTTTATTTTTCTTTTTTTCTTTTTTTTTTTTATTTTTCGGCGCATCAACCAAGGACATTAACCCAGCACAAATGAAATTTTATAAATTCCAATGCGGGCTATCGGGATATTATACCCAAACGAAAAATAATTAATTAACCACTTACTAATGGTCTTGAAAATAGGTACATATATCACGATTGGTATTATCAAAAGTTTTAATTATCTCCAAAAAGTGGCTACTAAAAGTTGGTTGCTTCTCGCCGGGCCCCTCTGTTTACATTATTTATAAATATCATAAATTCCGATTATTCGTGGATTTTTTTTTTTTTTTTTTTTTTTTTTTGGAGTTTTGTTATGTGTTGAGTCGATCGGTTGTGCTCTCGTGTTCTTGTTTTTTGTTGTTCATTCTTATCGCTTATCTCTACGATTAGTACGAGTTACATTTTATTAATTTGTCTATCATCGCTATCGCATATTGGGGAAAACACCACAATAATCATCATCGGCCAGCTTGCTAAAGAAGAACAGGGAATAATTATCTCACACACTGATAACTACAAACTTCGTGATTATCTTCTTGCAATCAAAGATTTGGTAGGCGGGGCGAAGAATATTCTAGCCGCTTCTCGAATTAGTAATCAAAGAATCGCTATATTTCTGGCAAATGAACAGATCGTTGAAACGTTTTTAAAGATTCACGGTGGCGTACATCTTGATGACAAATTTATCATAGCTCGCAGAATTAAAACGCCGGCGAGAAAATTGATCATCTCAAATGTCTCGCCAATTATACCTAATGACTTATTGGAACAATTCATTCGGGCGCAACTAAAGCTGCAACCGGTGTCCAATATGTCTCTCCTACGAGTTAATCCCTCTGATGAACTGTTCAGCCATGTGATCAGCTGGAGACGTCAAATCTATGTAAAACCTGAACCAGATCAGCCAGTTCTGCCGACATCCTTTCTATTCCCATTTGGTGACAAAATGCACCGAATTTTTCTTAACCTTGATGAATATACCTGCTTCAAATGCAATAGTAAAGGTCATAAAGCAGATGACTGTAACATTCCACAAGCCAATTACTTAGATGATATACTAACAGAAGACAATGATCCTTCAAATATAAAGTTAAATGCATATTCTCCTGGTCACACAGATCTCATAGCAACTGTATCAGCTAATGAAACACAAAACGTCGTACAACTGGCTCCTATAACCACACAATCGATTCAAACATTCATTGAAAACCCCAATACAACAGAGAGAACAAAACGTGCCCTATCAGACAATTCGTCCACAAAGACTCAACTAGATGAAGACACAACACTCATATCAATGAAGCCGAGTTACAAAACGAGCAAAAAAGCTAAAACGGGAAAAAGCAGATCACAACGAAACCCGACCGCCACACTTCTCGGGATTCAAAAACACAATCCGATTCAGAAGTAGATAAAATACAACCAAGTGATACTGAAGAATCCCAGCAACATCACGCATCGCACAAATCACTTAATCTAATTTACGAGCCTCTGAAAAAGAACATCTATGAAAATGGACCGAGATATCCGCTGTCTCTGCAAAATCTTGCCCTCTTTATAGATAGGTGTAAACCAGCCAAAATTGTGTATGTTGTCAAGGACTTCACTAGCGACACATTAGAGGACTTGTTTCCATGCTAGATGAGAACTATCAGTTCCTAACTGACCGTGGAACTAAAGCAAAATTTACCAAGATTATGACGGTACTAAAAGATCAAGTACAGTCCATTCCTAACTCAAACCCAACAGTTTACCCAAAGCCATCGGACTGAGCGACCAAACATGGAAAAACAATCACCGCAAATTGTCATATAAACAAACATAAATGCAGGAAAGTACATTTATTTCGTGGAATTGCAATGGCATATATCTACACCATGAAGACCTTAAACTTATCCTATCAGAATGTAATCCGTCTGTCATTTGTTCCCAGGAAACGCATCTTAAAAACAAGCAAAATTTCCGTATCCCTGGCTATAAAATAATTTTCACTACAGTACATGACTATGCACATAGTGGCATATTAATAGCTGTTAAATCAAAATATTATTATGAAATAATCGAGTTGAACACTGGGCTACTAGCGTTAGCAGTCAAAGTTTGGTTTAAACAACCAATTACAATATGCACTGTGTATTTTACAGAGATAATTAGTACGGAACATTTCTTTACATTGATAAAGCATCTGCCTAAACCGTTCATAATATTAGGAGATATGAACGCTCATAGCCCTATGTGGTCAAGCAAAAAGCCAAATTCAAGAGGCAAGATCATAGAAAATGCAATTAACGCGTTTAACCTCACATTGCTTAATTTAACGCAGCCAACTCATTATAACTTTTCTTATCGAACATGGTCAAATATTGACTTAGCCTTGTGCTCCCCTCAATTGAGCAGTAAAATACAATTTTATGTACATCATGACCTTGGTGGAAGTGATCATTTTCCGATTATTATAAAAAGCCAGTTACAACCAGAAACTTCTACTTATCCCGGAAATAATGTAAATCTGTTGCCGAAGTATGAAAGAACCAACTGGTTAAATTACAAAGCTCGATGTTCGTTACAATGTTATACCATTACACTGGGCAATACTGACACCAGTGTGCAGACGTTTACAAACGCACTCATCGAGCAGGCAAAAAGATGCTCACCACCTAATAAAACTATTATACAAACTGGCAGCGTAAAAATCCCTTGGTGGTCTAAGGACTGTGCAACTGCAATTAGAAACAGACGGAACACTTTAAAAGTCGAACCCGAATTTGGAAAACCATCTGAATTTTGGAAGACTACGAGCAAAAGCCAGGTATATTCTCAAACAAGCAAAATTAAACTGCTGGAAGAACTATGTAGCAACCTTGAATCCTGGTACACCGACCAAAGTTGTGTGGAAAAAAATTAAATCCATCGAAAAGTCAACGCCATACTTTACACCGACATGCATAAAAATCAGTAGTAACAAATGCACTAATATTGATAAAATAAACGCCGCGTTTGCAGAATTTTTTACAATGTCAACTAAAGATGAAAATCAATTTATAAACAATACAGAATTATCCAATACTGGTAAAAATGCTACTTTTGGTCTTAACTTTACCAGCAACAACCAAGAACCATATAACCAACCTATCACGATGGAAGAACTACGTACTGCCATTAAACGTACTAAACCGAAAGCAGTCGGTTCGGATAATTTTCACATTTATCTTTTAAAATATGCATTTGACTTTATATTAAAAACTCTGCTTGTAATTTACAATCAGATATGGTTCTCAGGTAATCTCCCATTGCAATGGAAAAATGCGATTATAATCCCACTACTCAAGACAAATAAGAATCCAACACTACTCGATAGTTACAGACCAATATCTCTTACATCAGTTCTATGTTAAGTGTTAGAAAAAATTATCAATGGCAGACTACTATGGGAAATCGAAACACGTAATTTATTTACAAATATTCAATATGGATTTCGGTCAGGACGATCTACCATTGATCCGATCCTTGCGTTACAGCGCTCCATAAGTAAAGCTTTCTCAAACAAGCACCACTTATTAGCCGTCTTTTTCGATTTCAAGAAAGCATTTGACAACATATGGAGATACAAAATTCTTTTAACCTTACACTCCTGGAACTTCAAAGGTCGCCTTTGTATGTTTATTGCAAACTTCCTCTCTGATCGCCGCTTTCAAGTAAGATTGGGATCCGTTCTGTCTGATCCGCATACGGTACGGACAGGAGTTCCCCAAGGATCCGTCCTCAGCCCAACACTGTTTAATATCGCGGTAAATGATATTGTAAATCAAGTGCAAAAACCTGTAAAATCACTCCTTTTTGCAGACGATTTATGCATATTTCTTCCATGCACTGATATCAACTTAGGAGAAAGCGTTCTGCAGAGCACAATTGATAGACTGCAACAATAGTCAGAAGATAACGGCCTTTGTTTTTCAGCAACAAAAACCATAGCAACCCATTTCTGTAGACGGAAAAAGTGCTATCGCATAGTAAGCCTAACCGTCAATAACAACCGTATAGTATTCATAAATAAAGTTGAAATATTTAGGAATGACATTTAACAGCAAACTCCCTTGGAAAGCACACATTAACGCATTGAAAACTAGCTGCGGTAAAAAACTAAACCTACTGCGGAAGCTATCGCATACAACCTACGGCGCAAGCAGACATAATCTATTAATGCTGTATCGTACCCTTGTAAGGTCCAAAATGGATTATGGTGCACCCTATGCTTCAGCTAACATATCGACCCTAAAATGTTTGGATACTATCCATCATACCGCTTTGAGGTTGGCAACTGGAGCTTTCCGAACCTCCCCGATACCGAGTCTACTATGTGATTCAGCGGAGTGGCCATTAAATTTGCGACGAACTTATCTAACCGTGCTGGCTTTCAGCATCATAAGGAGCACAGAGCCAAACTCTCCAGATGATACCACTGAGAACCAGAACGGAACAACAATTGATCACGTTATGTCCATTCTAGATCAGCTAAACATCCAAATTCGAGTACTGGCCCGGGACCCGATATCTCCTATACCACCATGGTGTAACCGAGCCCAGGACGGTATACAGAACTTTGAAAATTCGGAAAGCTCCGTTAAAACGATTAACAAACGTGCGTCAACTTCAAACGTAACGGTACCGTTTACCGACTTTAAACATCAGCTTAAATGCCATTTTAACAACATTTGGAACAGCGATTGGCAAAAGTTACCAACAGGAAATAAATTACGCTCCATAAAATCGTCCACGAAACCATGGCTTTCCTCAAACCGAGAAAGCAGAAAACAGGAGGTAACGTTATGCAGACTACAACTTGGGCACACTCGCCTTACACACTCATACCTGTTAAATAAAGAACCTGCACCCCGCTGTCAGACATGTGATTGTCAGCTGACCGTTGAACACCTACTCATTAAATGTCCAGTTTATGAATATTATCGGAAACAACATAGATTACCATCGAATTTAAAAGATTTGCTGTGCGACGAAGAAACCGTGCTTAACCAACTATTTCAGTTTCTAAATTCTTCTAATTTATTAAAGTTGTTATAATTTTGGTAATCCTTGTTAATTTCTCTTTATTTTCCTTTTTTTCCTTTCTTTCAACTTTCATAAATTATCTCGCCTCCGTTTCTCGCATAGTCTCCTTCCTTCTTCACTAAATCGCTTCTCTTTGGCTGATTCTCCTTTTTGTCCATTGGATCCTGAAGGTTCCCAGTATGTTTGCGATGCGAATCACGTGCTCTTCGAGTGCTCCGGTTTATCTCGCGAGCGTGAGTTACTTTATTGTCATCTTTTAAAGCTTGGTCTTCCTGCTCCTTTCAACGCCTCTTATGTTCTTTCTCTACCTACTATCTCTGTTGTTCCTGTCCTAGGGGTGTTCCTTAATTCCATTGTCGACAGAATAAAAATATAATTTCTATTCTATTCCATGTATCTATTCCTTTTTGCTGGGCTAATGCTCTTTGCTAGCAAACCCAAGGGGGGTAAAAAAAAAAAAAAAAAAAACTTTCATAATTTTGTAATTTCTTGCCGTGTCTCTAGCCTAAGTTGCTGTGTACGACACGTAAAATAAATAAATAAATAAACATTTTTTTTTTTTTTTTGTTATTTACATTTCGCAGAATATTCAATGGTAATTGGTCTCTAATTTGAACATATATACTTGAAGCCCTTTTTTTCTGGCATTGGTCTGATAATTTTTATTTTAAGTCGTTGAAGAAGAGCGTATTATTTTATCGGTATGTTTTTGTTTATGTATTTTTTAATTCCTTGAATTCTAATTTTGTTTTGACCTACGACTTTATTATCACCGGCTTTATTAATCAATAAGTCCGATAGCTTCTAACACAATTTTAGTTATGGAAAATGAATTTTATTCTTTTATTTTTTGTAATACGAACTGATTACAGCAATAGAGTTATTATTTGTTACACGTTGCCAAAACAGTTTAAAAATTTTCCGCTATTTTCTTTAAACAGTGAGCTAAAATTCTTAATAATAGTATATCCATGGAATTATTTGTATTTCCGTTAGTACGGTATTTTTCCGATCTTTCGGAACCTATTTCTTTGTTAGTACTTGAACAGCGATGCTATTAAGAAAGAACATGTTTTAAAATTGTTCACTGTTATGTAAAATTACTCAGAGTGATTTATTACGGGAAAATTAAAGGAACCGAATAAATAATGAAAAAGTATGCACGTTTTACATTTTCCTGCTCTTCTAGGTGAGAAAATGTCATGTTTGAATTTAACAAAAGTTCTTAGTGGTAATAAACATAACTATTGAAATAAAACTTGGTAAAATAGGATTTTAGTAAAAAAAAACAAAAAACAAAAACGGAAATGACATCTTGCGCAATCAAAAACACATCATTGTGAGAGAAAGATCGATTATTGATAATTCTTAAGAGAAGTACGTTTAAATTATTGAAATTTTCAACATTAATTTGGTCATCTAAAAAACACGAGTCATCCTTCTGCTTTTCTTTACTAAAACTCGGTGTCCCACTCCCCTCACATGATGTGCTTCTTAAATTCTCTCATTTTATTCTAATTCTGCTATTCCCGTCGCCGACTTATTTTTATTCCCCCGACCTTCAAATGTTTAAAAATATAAAAAATTGATTTTCTGCTCCTTGCTATTTCTTCGATTAATGCCCCTTCGTCGTTTGAAAACCCCATAAAAAAAAAACAAAAAAAAACAACGCAATTTTCTATTTAAAATAACTTTAAAGAGCCCATTTTATTAAATTTTCCAAAGACAAACTGAATAACTGGGGGGAGGCAATTGTTCGTAAAAGGAAAAAAAAATGCACCTCGATTATAACGATCGAAGATGGGAAGAACGAAAACTGTTGCTGTTTACGATTGAAAGTTGGCAGCGACAAAACTCCCCATTGTTTATTTACCTGACGAGCACGTGCTTCTGACGTCATTCCACGTGTGACACGTTTTCTCAATTATATAAAGGAAACGCTTTCTCATCACGCACAGGCCGTAATAATTTCATTCTTCGATGAGGAAAACATTTGTTTCAGACTCGATAATTAAATAATCGTGTATGTGCACCATGTTTCACTTCAGTCGTTGATTACCGTAGCCGTAATAGATCATAATAATAAATGCCAGTAAGAATTACGTTGTAAATTTTGATAATTTTATACAAAATATAGAAGAGAAAGAGACAGAAATGAAAGCAAGAGAGGTCAAGGGGCACATAGCTCCTTGTAAGGCCAAAATGGCCGAGTTTACATATATACATACATATATACGTATTTATGTATGTACATGTATGCAGAAAGATAATGTAGCAATATAATTAAGAAAAGAATTTGCTACGACATATGGAAATAATTGCAGAGAACACGAATTGTTAAAAGCGGTCGAGTTTTCCCGTAAGGAAATAAAGAGACCAACGGAGATCGGTCAGGTAAATTTACGGAATAGTGCAAAACCTTACAGAAGTATCTTCATCCTCCTAAATTACTTTGCTGTTAGTCTTATTTTCAATTTTCAACGTATAAATTGCTCATTTAGTCGCCTGCGATTGTAAAAATTCGAATTATTGGAATATTTTCATTGTAGCGCAAGAGTGTTTCCCCGAACATATTCTTTTCTCTGAAGTCCATCTTTTTTTTTTTCTTCTCCTGATATCGTCCATGAACCGTTTTTAACTGCAATGGTTATTACAGAACATTTACCAGGGTGAGGAGGCGACTTCACATTCTACCCAGTAGTAGATTATTAGCTCTCAGAAACCCAAAAGGAATTTGTACACGCGTTGGGTCATTTGAGAGGATGGTTGAAAGTGTAACGCCGGCAAACGCCGAGCGGGCGAACGCTACACATTTTTGCAACAGGTGTTCTACAGAAGGGTAGGAAGGACCGGAACGGAAATTACATCGGGGGGGGGGATACCTTCAAGTACATGATTATGTGAGACCGCAGTAGTCCAACCCGCAACCGATTAAAAACAGCATATTCCCGAGTGTCAAGGTGAAGAGGAGGAAGCCATGGATCGGTTGTAAGTTTTATACTTATCATAAACGATGGTTTCCTTTGCCACTGGCTGGCCCACTCAGCCATCATCGTAGATCCATCTTTAAAACACTTTTTGAAATCTAAAATAATCAGAAGATAATCAAAATATAATTCAAATTTACACAATATCTCGTTTAAAATTTCAGCCGTGTTTCGTTCGCCAGAACAATGAACCAAAATGTACCCGATGAGGAGTCATTTCACTCAGTAAATATTGAATCTGTGGTGTTCTTGTAATGATATAAAGCAGTATTGAATATTTGAAATTTACAAAAATAATAAAAAGAAACGGTATTTTGATACGACTCCGATTCTTAAGTGTATTTTAAAATAATTATTAGCGCGTAGAAATATTTGAAGAAAAAATTATTTTTTTTGTAACTATTTTAAGAAATATACGGCATAAATAAAAATGCAGAATTTGTCGCCTTTTCTGATGCTCTTCTATCGTTAAATACGCTACAGAAACACTGATAACATTTCAGAGTTATCTGTAAAACTTTAGAAAACTTATTTCGACCGGCTGATCTCGAATTGTCAACTGAAAAGATCGAAATGATGATTAGTAAAATTCAAGTGATTAAAAACCTTCAGTACGTGTAAACTGGCATGCGATAAAGTTATTTCTATCGTTAAGAATTTTAAATACTCCGGAGTGATAATAATAAATTGTGAATTTAATAAAGAGTCTGGTACGGCAATGATAGCATTTACACTGTCCACTTGTTAGACCGATACATGTAGTAGTAATAATAATAACAAATAATAGTAGTAATAAATTTAATAAAAATTACATAACTGATAAAGCTAACGAAATTTTTTATATGTTATTAGGTCATTAAAAGAAAAAAAACAAAACATGAATCTAACGTAGCGGATGTTAATTGCACTATAATGGTGTTTTTTCGCTATACTTCTTTTTCTTCCATCTGTTTTTTTTTTTTTCAGTTTCTCCTTTTTATTTCTTCAAAGTCTATACATTTTTTTAAACTTTTTTTTCAATTACGTTTTCCTTTCAATAGTCGGTATATCGATTTTTGTTTCGTTCGATCTTTTTCCGTATTTAAAAATCACCTTTATCACATATAAAGAAAAACGAATTTTATCGCTTTTACCTTTGAATTTAGTAGAAAACATTTATCGATATGATTATAAATAATGGAAATTTTACAACGACATGACCGAGTTCAGTAGCAGTAAATCTTGAAGCAAATAAAAAATCATAATACTTTATTAGATATCAGATATACCGAGATGAACCGGTTGGTTGTTGTTATAAAGACCGAATCACTCACCGTTTTCAATGTTGTTATAGCCGATTTTTACCATATTCCATTATTAGCGACAAACTCATACAACTCGAAGGTTTTAAGTTTATTTAAAAACATATTCGTAAAAACTGGTCTTTCCCCCCCTTTGTTCCGAATGTAGCGATCCAAAGTATCTTCTTCTAGATTACATCTTTTATCTATATTTTTCGTTTTCCTATTCTGAAAAGGTGGCTAGCGGAGTTCTTATTCTAATCATGTTTATTATGCGTCTTTTAAAGACAGTATTTTATATATTTTAAATTAGAGATTCTCCGATATTCCGTATCTCAGTCTCGATTCCATCGGTACTTATAGTATATTAAATTTTTTAAGTTTCTTGGCTAATTCCGTGAAATTTAATTACAAGTAATTATTTTTGGAATTAGAAAAACTGGCCAAAAACCAGGTCATTAAAAATATTCATATATGTATATATATATATATATATTTATTGGTGGTTCAATTTCAATAGTCGCTTTTTCTCAGAAAACCCCGAAGTACCTCACTAAAGGTCGGATTGTCCGATTGTTCACTTATCTTTAGAATGGTGCTGCGAAAAAAACGCACAGCGAATTAAGTGCACACAAGGAAATGATGTTGCGGTCATACTTCAAGATTTTATACCTCAGGTTTTTGTAGGGAAATTGATTTTTTTAAATTTTCAAACTAGATGATAATATCTTCTTAACTTCTAGTCGGACTGTGTCAGGTGCTCTGAATAAGTGATTAATCTTTAACATCGCCAAACGATCAGTCCATCTTTGTTTCTTCTAAATTTCCTATAAGCGCATCCATTATAATGTGCTGCAAGCTTACCCCCTTGTTGGTTATTAAAACTTCCATTGAAACATTCACAAAACAGAGTTTTAACTAAATAACTGCGATAACAGAAATGGCACACTGAGACTAGTGACTAGGAACTAGGAGAAAGTGGTTGTAACCGGTTTTTACTGGTAGAGCATGGTGTAACTAGAGTTTCACAGGTGTGCTGCCGATTTTCGAATTTCACACATTTCTATGAGTGCGCTTTATTCACTCTCTTTTCACATCACCGTTTAGAAAGAATCGGTCGCAAAGTTCGACTGTATTTCTGTCCTCCTAAAAAGTCGAATTCAACCGAGATATACGATCAATACGAAAAAAGCAGCTAGCTGTGACTCTCCGAAGCCGATTTTCTCCGTATATTGTACTTTATTTTTATTTAAATCGATTAAAGATTACTGGGAAATTTCGAAATTTATCCTCTTCTTTCGATTAATTATTAATCAATGGATCATGAAATACGTTTATTTTTTCAGACGATCGTTCACTGTTGGCCCTAATTTTCGATAGCTGAACAGGAAATGGGTCTATTCAACGTAGACACCTGCCCCGGTCATCATCGAAAGCTCGATTTCCGAGGGGTGTCGGCAATTTAAACTACAACAACGTTATTCCGATTTTGCGGATTATTCATTTTTTTTTTTTTTTGGGAATGTCAAGCGGGGACTACACACGGAAATCGCAATAGAAAGAGAAGTTATGTCAGTTGCATTTCGATCTGGTCACATATTAACAATGTAAAGGACTACTAGTATATTGGCAGAGATGGTGAAATGGAAGCGAAGGTACATTATAAGATGCGTAATAATTATTAGAAAGCCCGCGAGCTTTAATAAACGAGTACATCGAAGATGACGTTCGACAGTAAGTAAACACTCTAGACGGGATATCAACGTTACGAAGAATGCTTCATTTAAATACGAGCAATATGGAGAAGAAACTAAGAGAAAAACGAAAGAAGGACAATTATGGGTTTATGTATGCTAACGGAGCTGACACTAACACGTATCTGTTTTTTAAATGAACTCATTTTTCATTTTTACACCTGTCCGGAGATAGAACGTTGTAGTATAATCGAAAATTCCTTGAACAGTAATGTCCGACATTTCCCCTCCCGCGCACAATAAACCGTATTTTTTGATTTAAACCTTTTTTTTTTAAATTATTTTTACGACTTGTTGATTCATTGAAACCTTAAAAAAAAAAAAAATATATATATATATATATATAAATATATGCGAATACCCTCGAAAAGTTTATAGCGATTAGGAAAAAACAAAAACATAATACAACAAACTTTATCAGAAATTTTCGATTCGGGAAAGCGAATTGTATTTTTTATCAACTTCCGAAAAAAGAACGTTATATGTTCGCCGCTGCATGTCTTCGTGCGGACAAATTTTAATAGTACTCTCCGTTCACTGGGAAGTGAACCGGCCAGCTGATGGTACCACATAAGTACGACATTCAGTGAACGTTTAAAGTAAACGTTTACAAATGATGAGTCTTTTTACATAAGTTTTTGGTATATAACAAAGAACACATGAAATATTCTGTAAATTGGAAAAAAAAGATTAATAAGGCAAAAAATTAACATATTTTATCGATGTTAACTAAAATTTGAATAAAGAAAACGGATTGGAAACAACGTCATTTACAAGTTCATCATTAACATTTCGTGCCTTAATATTCGCTCTTATAAAATGTTTTTGGAGCTACTACCTGGATTGACCACAATGATATCCTTCGTTTATTAGAAATTGTACCGGTCAGTTCAGTGCTGGTCGCGTATAAGTACAGCGGTAAGTACCAGTGCCTATTTTTATTAAGTACTCATTAAAATTTAAAAAAAAAAATAGCATTCCGAGTATATTCCTTAATGTAGCCGGATACAAAAATTTACTAAAAAGCTTTTTACTAGCACACAGGTAAAATATGAACCAGGTGAATTTTTAAAAATCAAACGGGCCGCGAATACGAGTAACCTAAAGTATTACCAACAAGTGTGCAGATACGAAATAGGATGATGTATTTGAAATCTTCAAGAAGGAGAAGGTGTGATATTCGATACTCGTTAATCATTATCATCCCCAGCTCTTCATGCGATACAGAAAGTAGCGAAATTTTAGTTTTCGTTATCGCTTAAAAATATTTACATTAAAAATTTATGAAGTAATTAAAAACATTTTTATGTGTAACCAACTTCAATATTTTCTTTAAAAATTCAATAAAACCGTACTAAAAGGTTTTGTTTTGCACCTAAAGGGGAGAGACGTTATGATTATTCTTAAACGAAATTCATACCTTAATCAAATTCTCGATTCATAAAATTCAAATTGCGACGAGTAATTAAAATCCGCATTAAATTTTCGATACTCGATAGAAAACGAATTTATCATTATACTAATTTCTAATATGGGGTTCTTCAATTCTTCGATATACCTAGACTTCAATTAAGGTACGAACGTTATTAAAGAATAATCATAATATCCGCTTTTAATAAGGGCATATGTCGTCTCATGTATTAGAGATTGTTTACTTTTTTCTTATTAATCACTCAGAGTAAATCTTAAAGTGTTGTTAAACTATTTTATCGAATTTTTTGCACGGCTGTTGGTTTTGAAATGATTGTTTTTTTTTTTGTTTTTTTTTGTAATTAATTTCTTTCCTCGCTAGTAGAGCTTATTTCGCTGTTTAGGCATAGAATTTTTCTGTTTTCGTTTGGTTTTGTTAATCGACGATTCCGTTATCAAGGCTTGTTTCAACATTTTGATCAAACTTTACTCACGCGATTGCTCCGTATCAGGGTGGACTGCGTGCGCACTGAGGAGAACGCGATAAACGATGAAAACTATATTTAACCGCGGTGGTGGTCGGTTGCGCGCTCTTATCGCATTATCGTTATTATTGTTTATTTATTATTCATCGTTGGGGCCATCGTCGTCGTCATTAAAAATCATTATTCGGGGTAACACTAGCGCTTTAACTCGACTAACGTAATCTTCACAAAGTTCTCTTCTCGTCCATTGTGTTTGCGAATCGTTTAATGTCGCGTGACGTGACGTGCTCCAACTAAACTCCGCAGATCGGGAATTATTTGTTCCGTCGTACAGCGAAAAGGTTATCTCGAATCTCGCACAGAAGGAGCCACCGATTAAAATCGTCGTCGAGCATCTAATCTTAAAAGTCGCCCGTCGAACCGTAGCTCACTCTATTCACTCCGATGATAAGACGCAAAACAAAGCCAACGCGAAATAATTAATTTTTTGCCCGCGTGTTTCTATTAACAGCGTCGTCCCCCGGCTTATCACGATTACTTCCTATCGACGCTGGAATAATTCAGAAACGATAAAAGAAAACATCGATGACCATCGATGTCACATCGAGATGAGGTTTACGTTAATCGCCAGTAGCGCCGGACCGTTGTAACAGCTGTTCGATACGGTGGTGAGAAAACGCGCGATTTACATACACAGACGTTGCTCTTCGGTAGCGAATTGACGTCGAAATGGAGAATGTCGCAAGTCCGAAACATGTCGAAAACAAACCATCCGCGTACGATCCGAAATATGACCTGAACAGACAGGAAAACGTGATGCCACCCTCCGTACGTATTTATATTTTCATATACATTTTATTTCCGTACGTTAAACATTCACCGTAGTTGAAGCTTGAACGACAATTGCCCGCTGAATAATTTTCCTATTTGCCGGAAATAATTCCACTCTTTCACCTGCTTCTCCGACAATTGAATTTCTTTCCCGAAAAACACATTTACCACCACTAATCTAAGGATCGGCTAAATTTTTCCGCGGATCTAGATTAATTTTCGATTTTTTTGTCGGCACCTCGTGATAAACGGCATTTCGTTTCATTCCATTGACGATACAGTTTTCGTCAACAGAAGGTCCTCTCGGAACGGACATTTTTACGTCCGACATGGTCCCTCTTTTGTAAGTGAAAATGAATTTGCGGTAACTCAAGTTTTATTTAAAACATTTTTTTCGGAAAAATCCAAAAAGAGAATCGGATCAGTGTGAAAAGTTCTTACCGGGTGACGCGAACTAGTCTTATTCGCCACTGTACGCGCTGTTAATTTTATGAATAAAACGTCATTTTAACTTCTCATTGCCTATTCCTTTTTTTGAACTGTTCGGCTAGGTCGAGATTAGCGCAAAATGATCCACTTTGCTTCTTTGATTTATGGGAGAAATGTGCACACGAATTTTCAAGTTCTAGTTTTCATTAAGACTATTTTTCAACATCTACTTTTATTTCTCCTACGTACGCTTTTCTCATCACTTGTTTTCTTGTTAATTTTTTTTCTTCACTGTTTAAATCGACTTTTTAAGAGAACACTAAATAATCGATTTAATAATTGAGACATCTGGGCGATCTTTACTACATGTTCCAACATTTGGGGGAAAATTTAAAAAAAAGTGTTTTGCCTATAAAATACAAAATAACCTGCTGTTTTATCGATTTATATATATGTATATATAACTCGGCCATTTTGGCCTCTTGACTCCTTTTGCTTACATTTCTGTCTCTTTCTCTTCTATATTTTGTATAAAATGATCAAAATTTACAATGTAATTCGAAATCGGTCCATATGAATAACATAATCACAGAAATCCTATAAAATATAACAAACGTTACATAAAATTGGAACATTTTTCGTTACATAAATTTGAGACATTTTTTCTAATGGGGGGGGGGTAGTCTAAGAATTACATTGTAATTAGTATGTATATATGTATTTCAGTTTAATGAGTTGTCTATCATCTAAGAGGAATCTTAAACTTTTTCTATTAATAACCGACGATTAATCGGAGGTGTGTTTTCTAGCGCATTTCCGAAACGACGTAATGAAAAAGCAAAATAAAGGGTGACGATTATGAAATACTGTTTTACTCGGTAGAACGAAAAACGTTTTGCTCGTCTTAAGCTTGCCTTCCACTAAATATCCGTCTAGTTATTTTCTGTAAATCGGAAATTTTAACGTCACAGACTTTTTCGTTACTCGCTGAAAGCGTTGTAGTGAAAAGTATTGCCTGTGTCATTCACGATAACTAGGTAAAGAGTGCGCATCGTAGTGACGTAATCTGGAGACCAGTGCCGATTTAACGATACATCCTCGCGTTTATCTATTGCGCTTCAGACTGCGCATTAAATTTTGCATGTTAAAAAATAGTAAAATTACTGCAACTTTTAGTAATTATTTTTGCTCGCAGAAAAAAGATAAGGTCAATAAATGTTTAAAGCTTTTACAGTGAATACTCAACGAATAAATTGCGAATACAACTGCGTAAAAAAGAATTTTGAATTTTCTTCCGATGATGGTCAGTGTAAGCTGACCGAAAAACGTTAAGCAGACAAAAATTCTTTTTAACGCAGTTCTATCCGCAATTTATTTATTAAAGATATATAACGTCAGTTCTTTTCGTATAGTAATTTTCGAATAGCATTATTTAGACAGAACATATCGGCCGCCGGGGGATGTAAATCTTCTTAATGAGCGAGGAAACGAGACTAGTAGTCACGGTGCTTCAGTAGTCTCCAGTGACGTCACGACGCAAAATGATATGCCCCTGACATTCTCTGGGTATCTCTCGTGTTGTCTTGACTGCGAACGAGCAAGCAGTTTTACATTTCCGCTAAATTTCGCGTCACCAGTTTTTTCAAGATAGCCGCTCACGTTGGCCAATGAAATTTCGCGTTGATAAAACGTCGTTTGCCTTGTCAAATAAATTGAAATCCTGCAAACTTGATTGAGAGAGTCGCAAGCGAACACTATCAGTTAAGTAAATAATCAGCTCGAAATTAAACAAATGATAAGCGATAAAATAAAAGAATTTACGGTGTATTTACACCTTAGCGCGCTCAGTAATTATCTTTCTTTTTAATCTTTTTCGTAATCGATCCGCGTGCACACCGTACGCCGATGTTTCCTACTCGGTAGAGACTCCTCCCGTTGAAGTTAAATCTACTAAACTTTTGCAGCGTCTATAGCAGCCCCCCCCCCTACCCCTACACCAATGATTTATAAAATTACAAAAAATATCGCAAGAATTGCTTTTTCCTTCTTTTAAACAATTCCTCTTTATTCGTACTATTATATTATTGTTTTAAATAAAATTATTTATTCCGCTTTGTTTCTTTTAGTTTTTTTCTTAGTTTTTTTTTTTTGTTTTTTTAAATTGTAGCTCCCCCCCCCCCGTGGTCTTATTAAAATAACCAGCTGTTACAAGTATTTGTCAGTGTAACTACTAACGATTTATTAAAAATTAAATAAAAAACACATTCTAATTATTTACAAAACAAAATATTATTCGTATTAATTTAATAAAAACTTATAAAATAAAAAATGAATATTTAAAATTATACTCGAAAACATGTTAAACGAATAAATTTATAGCCCTGAATTGTGCAGTACTTTGTAAAGACCACTTAAAAGATGCCGTTTCCAAAATTTCTTTGCAAACAATGTTTGTTGTTTTCCCTGCTGTCGCTAAAATATAGGAGGGTCGGTGCCGCGTGAGCAAGAAACACGTGTGAAACAGCTGGTTAAACCAGCGACCTTTTCCCCTGCGATTTCTTCTCATATACTCGTAGAAAAAACCGGTGTACTCTTTTAAATCGAAGCGATTATTAAGAACACATGTGGTATACGCGATATAAACATCCCGTTTCCCACGCTCTACATTCCGTTAGAATTTTTCGCAATTCAGTTAAAGTCCAGCTTCATTGCATAACTTTAGAGCCGAATAACAAGTAAGGTAATCTTCAGAAAGCTCTTACCTTAGATGAAAAACTAATTTAAAAAAACTTGAATACGCGAATAAATAAAAGTGAATCAGTAAAGATCCAGTTAGTAATAGAAAAAAAGTAATTACAACTTCAACTGTTAAGATAAATAACAGAAAATAGTACTTCGGTTTACACCTAGACTCAACATGGAAGTAACATACACACACACACACACACACAGAGGATAAGAAAGAAGAATTAGATAGTTGTGTTAAAAAAATATATGAAGAAATAGCGTACTAATTATGGGTTGCCCAACAAACGTTCAACATGCGCATATATATTAAAACCTATTTGGATCTACGCCGTAAGCTTTGGGAGGCTAAGTTAAACTTAGAAACTTGAGGACAATGTATGCTACACAAAGTAAAATCGATTCGCAAACCAAGGATCCATGGCTATTTTAACCTTGCATCAGGACTTGGGCATTTTGTAACAGATGTTAAATTTCACGAACACATACAGCGAAACCCCAACTATCTCGCTTTACGACTACTAAATACTGCTAGTAAATCTAAGAACATTATCTACGATCACACCTATCAGGCAGCATCACATTACTCAATTTTTAAACAGATATTAACAAATGGCTTAGATAGTACGATAATAATAAGTAAGTAAAGTAAGTCCCATATCCTTAACAGGACGTCGGGGATTGTGAAATTAAGCTTTTCATAATGTAAAAAGCCCAACGGTACTAATGAGAGTAGGGGTCCAGTTCCTTTCTCTCGGTGGCCTTTACCTTTCCAGACTTCTCTGGTACCCAATTATTTCAGGATGGGTAAACCTATCAGCGACTTCAATCCGGAACGAGAGAAGTCTTCTACAAGAAAGAAAGAATTCAAAAATTCAACCGAATAATTAGGTTTTTTTTTGTCATCATTGACGCGTATTCGATAGTTTTTATTTCAGACCGAATGTCATTAATTATAACCGGCCGGTCGTTTTTCGGAGTTAAATTGGCTCGTATCCAAGAAAAATTAGGTAATCCCTGCTACAGGAATAAAAATCCTATCGAGCGTCTGCAGTAGTTTTATCTAGTTTGGTAAAGTTTCTTCTCCAATTTTTAACAATGTAGCAGAGAACTCATGTGAATTGTTAACAAACTGTTGACCTTTCAGTGTTTGACTATTTTGACTATACCTATTTTATTTGGTTATTTCTGCAAAGTCCGTTCCAAAATGTATCTCCCTGCTGCTTAAAGACTATAGTCAAACATGAAAATATGTAAGCACAAAAAATCTGAAACACAAAATTTTAAAAAATACACAACTAGTTTCGAATATTTATGTTCATTATCACGGTGCAGAAAGGGGGGGGTATATAGTAAACACAAATAATAACATGATTATAGAAAAAGCCGATAGCGACATACACTTAAGGTCGGTAGTCAAATATTTTAAAAATATTATAGAAACGAAAATAAAATAAGTGGTAAAACTGATTAACTATTCTCTTTTATGTATCAGATTAAACGACGGATTCTGTTTAAATGTGTTCAGTGATATTTTTGTATATAAAAATTTTCAGCGAAATTCAGATGTCGAACGTGTGTTGAAATTTTTAATAAGCGCATGTCGTGTGCAGAAGCAATTGTGACTTCTTCTTGAATTATAAAATAAACGGGAAAATGTAGAGCGGTCACTTTAATAGGCGGCAATATGCTCTCTGTATCTAATTTTGAAAGATCGATTTTATTTCCTCGCTATCTATAATTTTTTACAGGTTTTGCATTCTAAAATTATAATGCACATTTTCATCCGAATTTATGTCGGAAAAGTGAGTATTACCAACGTAATTGTTATAAATACTGCCAATTTACAAAATTATTTAAAATGAAAGAAATTGTCACACATCGGATAACACAAATAATAGTATGTATAAAAAATTACGTAACATTATTCATATTATAGGATGAAAGTATATACAACGAATACGATAAAGCTTCGGAATGTACAGCGTACAATGGAAAACTCGTAAAAAAATTACAAATATAGGCGACAAACAAACATGTCTTTCAAAATTAGATACAGAGAACAGATAAAAGTGCTATTTGACCCATTTGACCCATTTTACCCGTAATTTTTTAACTTGAAACAGGCGCAAATTTTAACACACGCTGAACATTTGAATTTCGCCCGAAATTGTACCAAAATATAGAGATAAAACATTGAATATATTTAAAGGAAATCTCTTGTTTAATATGAAATAAAAAAAGAAGATAATAATCAGTTTTACTATTTATTTTACTTTTATTTTATTGCCTCAATAAATCACCATCAATGACACAACGTCTTGTACAAAGGCAGCTCTCTATTCGTAATGCATTTGTCAATTTGCATAATATTATATTCTGCACGGGGCGCTGTTAAGTCCGTAAGAAATTTTCTGACAAATGATACTGATATTCGGGGACAGAAGTTTTGAAAAGTTTTCTCCAGAGCATCATCATGAGAGCGAACGAATGCGGCCTTTAATTGAAGTTGTCGCTGCTGCTGACCTCCTCCAGAATCACGTCCCTGGTTTGTTTTTTTTTTTACAATTTTATTAATATAATTTATACTATATTGATTAGTAACGAAGAGCATTTTTTTGTAATAAAGTATTTTTTCGAAATTTGTAAAATACTGATTGGCGATAACGCTGACACTTGCGAAAGAGGACTTGTGCTTAAGAAGTTCCTTGGTGCTTGGTCACTCCATGTTGTGAACCTTCTTATTGAGCTGGCCACTCATCAGGCAGGGAACAACTTGGATGTGACTATGTGCACCGGGAATCTCTTGACCTCTGTCTCTGGTTAGACTTTGTCTTATGACGTCCAGTCAGATCATGCTCTCATAATGTTTGGCCTGTGTTCTCCCTCCGGTTACTCCACGGAGAGGCGGCAGGGCCGGTACCAACTTGCAAAGGCGGACTGGGGACGCCGCACAGGCAGCAGCGTTGGTGGTGACGCTGATGAAGAAGCTGAGTGGATAACGGAGACGATACATTCTTCGACGATTGGGACTATCCCCCGTCGCCGGAAGTGGTCTCCCCGTTATGCCAACTGGTGGAATGACGAGATCGCGAACTTGCGCGCAGAGGTGAATAGGGCCAGAAGACGGTACCAGAGGTGTACACGTACACCACTGAAAGAGCATAGACTCGGCGAATATCGTCAGCTAAAATCACGGTTAGTAAAGACGATTCGCGCCCGAAAAGAAGAGTCATGGCAAAAGTTTGTGCAACTTTTTTTTTTGACTTTCCTTAGGTTCATAGCACACACTCTATGATCCAGGGTGTAGTTTTGTTGGAAATTATTAGTCGATTATTAGAATTGCTCGTGAATATAATTTTACTATCTCAGCATTGCACACCACAAATAAACAAATGAATACATTTTTTTTTTTTGAAAAAAAGAAATACCGACTTCCGGATTTATTATAAAAATTTAATAAAAGTGCACTAAAAAGTAAGAAATAATCACTCCCGATTAGAAAATAGAATGATATTATCGTAATTCTTATAGAACATTATAATACCTTAATTAGAGTCGGAATCGAATCATATTAAAATCATAATTTAAAACCTCATTAAACATTCATTAAATTATTTCTAGATATTGTAATATGAATTTAATGGCGACTCTAATTAAGGTATTATAATGTTCTATAAGAATTACGATAATATCCATCCTAAGTTATATTACTCTGAAATATATTTTCCAATCGGGAGTAATTATTTCTTTCTTTTTAGTCCATTTTTATTAAATTTTTATAATAAATCTGGAAGTTTTTTTTTTTTTTTATTATTTTAAACATTTTATTTTACAATTTGTAGCATTGTACTTGAAATTTTTTCTTGCTAAAAATCAAGTTTTCGATCACGTTACTCTCGCATATTTTATGCTTCCAAAAAAACAAAAAAAAAAAACAGATTTCTTTAATTTAAATCGCTTTTCCACGAAAAACAACAAAAACTACTTTTCCAATGTAACTTTTTTTTTTCCCCGTCATCTCAATTATTACAATCTTAAATAAGTAATAAATATAACAACTAGGAAACGAACGTGAAATAAAAACTTAGCCGAGCGACTAGTTTTTAAGAATACAGCAATGTACACATGAACAGTTTGCACGAGATTTGCAGGTTTACAGCGTTTGAGCGCTACATAATTTGAGTTCTTCCGCCAATAACTGTTGGATTACTGGATTCCTATGATCCCGAAGCCGTTCGTAGTGCGCACTTACGATCTCTGGAATAACCTCATCTACATACTTCAGATCTAAATCTCCGTGCAAGTCAGTATTCCTTTGAAACCATGCAGCTTTGGCTATCATCCGTATAATTTTATTTTGAGCCCGCTGTATGATATTGCGGTTGCTCGTTTTGACATATCCCCATAATTCAATACCATAAGTTCAGATTGGCTTGATGATTAGTTTATAGATTAAGCACGTATGATATAAGCTTAGCTTCGAATGACGACCCAATAACCCCAGTAAAGTTGCCTAACCTTTGCCTTTATTTGCTCTTTTTTAGCTTTAATATGTGGCTACCAAGTGAAACGAGTGTCCAAATGGATGCCAAGATATTTAGCCGAGTTGGATATTGGTACTTGGATGTTATTTATATAAACGCGAAGGCGAATGTCTATTAGACGTAAAGCAAAGATTACACGAACTGACTTTGCCTCGTTTAATTTAATCCTCCATTTTGAGGTCCACTGAGAGATTAAATCTAACGCATTGTGTAATTTAGCATTTTTTTACACGTTTGTAGTATTTTAAATCAATCGCCTCTGTTATACTAATAAAGAATATGAAAAAAAAAAAATAATAATCCAAAAGAGCCATACTTCTTCACGCTTTTTGACAAATTCTTAGTTTATATTGATCGATTTTCATCGGTGAGCATGGCCTGAGTGGTACACTTTCTAATAGAAAAAGAATCAGTAAAATCGGTCATATGAATATAAGTTATGCACTAACAAACATAAAAAAACAAAAATAAACGCGATCCTTCTTTTTGGAAGTCGAAACAAAGCTACATTTCCCCATGGTAATTTGGCAAATTGATAGTATTTTAAGTCAATGCCTCCGTTATACTAATAAAAAATAAGAAGAAGAAAAAATGATCCAACGGAACTACATTTTTCCACGTTTTCTGACCATTTCTCGGTTTATATTCACCGATTTTCATCACTACTCATATTGGGTACGTAAGTTGAATAGTACTCTTTCTAATGGACAAAGAATCAGTAAAATCGGTCCATATGAATATGAGTTATACGCGAACGAACATTAAAAAAACATACCTAACGAACGTAAAACTTCCTTCTTTTTGGTAGTCGATAACAACGGAAACCGGTAAATATTCTATCCGGCTGCGCTAAATCTCACTTGAACACTTGAAGAAATTTTATTTTGTTTAATGAAAATTACAGAAATGTTAAATATTAATTTAACCGATTCTTTTTTACCAGCTGGGCTACTACCGGGGTTAGTGGCGGAAAGTAGGTAAATCATGTAAAGTGGTTAAGTTTACTGCTTGATAAAGGTAAACGTAGCAAAATATGCTTGTTTTATTACGCTCTCAGGGATGCCACCATGAAAATTACCGTGGACGTATCAAATTATTATTATCTTTTATTTTCTTTTTTATTTGTTGATTAATTTAATGATAATTATTAATTAATCGGGTGCCAGAGAAATTTAGGAAAGTAAGGGCGACCGAGGGGAAAGAACTGGCTGCCCTACTCTCACTAGTGCCATTGGGCTTAAGATATTGTAAACCTTAACTTCACAATTCTCGATCGACGTCCTTTCAAGGGTATGGGATTTATTTTACTTTACTTTAACTACACAAATTTTACTATCAATTGGCTACTGGAAATACACAGTTAGAATTATATATTAAGCAACGATTTTAAGTGACTAGAATAAAAATTAAAATTGTTCGTATCACTGGTCGGCAAAAATCCGATGCTCCTTAAGTTAGTAGTTACCTGGTAACTTTACGATCGATACTTAGACACACAGGTTGTATTTTTTGACTGACATTAACAGCAAAATTATACCTACTTGTTGTTTCGACTATTTACGGTAATTCAATTAGACGACTTGACTAATTTCGCTCTCTTTTGATACCTGCTTCGTGAGCGAAGACTATTCTGATGGACGAGTGACATTTAATTTAAGAAAAAAAAAAAAAAAAAAAACAGATCCAACTGTGAAAAATCTCAACTCGATCTTTTTTTTTTTTTTTACCTATTCCCGAACCTTCGGCTAGGGAACATTTATTAATTTAAATATTTATTTATCACAATAATGGAATCAATGTAACCCATCCAATTAAGCATTTGTAATATATTAATTTACATTTTACACTTCTTTACAATATCCTACTGTATTTCTACTATTTACTTCATATGTACGTACATTTTTTTTCCGGAATTTGATTTCTTCAATTACAAATTTGGTTATATTCGTTAAAAAATGTTGTACTCGACCCGATCTTTCACTTTTTTCTTATTCCCTTTCCAACTTCGAACTATCGAAATTGACCACAGAAGATTAGCGCTTCACCCTGTGATAGTCATTGATGGGCTAACTTGACCGAAAACAAGATTTCTCAGACACATTCACATTCTTTCTCTCATCGTGTTCTTCGCTATTTATTATTTTATTTTATTTATTAATATTTTTTTTTTCATGCCTATGTAGTGAATTGCAGTATAGTAAATACCCTCAAGTACACTTTGGTTCGTATATGTAGAGTTGTTATGATATCTATGTGTCCCCCTGTGTATAAAAATTGTCTGGACAGCAATACAATAGCATCATTGTTCGCTTTATACAAAACCGGTAAAAAATACTCTTATTAAAAAACTAATTTCTATTGCTATTGTTACTGCTACTGCTATCGTTATTATTATCGTCGTTCCTGTCGCAGTTATGTTTAACTGACTAATATTATTGTTAGTACAGTTACTATTATTACATCGTTATTATTCCGGATATACAGCGGAGACCAATAGTTAAATCAACTATCAAATGCGGGAGTTATACTGGTTCGGGATCTGTCTTGGATTCGGGTCATGTATAGGTTTAGCCAGCTGAAATGATTTGCTTCCAGAAGTATTAAAATGGTTCTCTAATTTAAACCGTAGCGCCGGGCCCCTAGTACGTGGCGAACCTTAACAATTTCGCAACTCACGCAGCGTTGCCAAAGATATTTCTAATTAATACCCGGTGACCGAATTCTTTTCGAATCTGTTTTGAAATTTCAAATCAAAGTATTAACCACTTTCAGAAACATTTAAAAGTGCACAGTGTAAATATGCGTGTAATATGAACACTGCATTTTTCTATTAGTATTTTCACTTTACATTAAATAAGACCAAGTTTAAAATTTATTAACCGGAAATATTATTTTTTAATTATCACTCGTATAACTCTAGCAGCCAGAGTACATTTTAATCGGTGTAATAATCAAACAGTTTATAGACTAGTTGCAAAGTAGGAAAAGCATGGTTAAAATTAACGGGAAACTAAGTTTACAGGTAAATTTGGCATATAGGATAGGTCAAGATACAGTTTTATCTCCATTACTTTTCCTAATTTAAATTAATTCACTCGCAAACTATATCAAAAATTCCATTGTTTACACTTGATGATATATAGCTTTGGTTACGGAAGAACACTCGAACTGTCGAAAAACTTTTACAAGATGTTAATATGTTAAACAGGTGGGCCCGTGATAGAAATATAGCACAATAAATTGTACCAAGTCGAGAACCACGTATGCAAGAACTTCTCTAGCAGATATAGAAACTGTGACCCTAAAATAGTATTGTGCTCCATACAATATTCACACGTAAACAATAAAAATACGCGGAGTTGTACTTGTGATCGCTTAAAATCTGTCACCAAATATAAACATCTCGGCTTAACAATAGATCAAGCATTGATGTGGAAAAATCATTTTGAGGAAATAAACAATAAAATAAGACAAAATATTATTCAGGAGCTCTATATAGATTAAAACTTACTTTACTCTATATAAAATAAAACGTTGTACGGTTATTTTTCGTATCCATAATTATGCCCGGAATTGTGTATACGGAATACAAGTGCGGGGAGAAGCAAAATAATACGAGCTAAAGAAAATAAGCAAATTGCAGTGAAGATGTCTAAAACTAATTTGGCTCCACTGGGGAATGGGTAAAAGTGACTCTACTTGGTGAAGGGAAAATAAAGAGTAGTCTCCGAAAATTACTTTTTTTTTCTTTTCTATGACATGTTCTACGAATACAAAATGCATAAAATACACCAGCATAACGCTAAAGAACGGGTAAAAACAAGAAATTCTAAAGGTACACATTTCACCCGGCTCAAAGGAATAAATAATAAAATTGAAAGTATCGGCAAGTTTATACTTACGAAACTAATAGAAGTCATACCTCAAGATAATATACATGAGGAAAAGAAAATGGGATTGTAGAAAAGTTAAAACATAGTTAATGGAGTGCTATGAAAAATGGGCTAAGTATGTACTAAGCAATGCATATATATTCCTTCTGCTTGTTGCATCCTTTTCTTTTAAAGCAATTAAGTATTTTTTTTTTAGCTTATACGTTTGTTTGCAAAACGTAATAGTATAAAAAAAACTAGTGGTTAGCGTTCATTCGCTTCTGATGATGGTCAGTGTAAGCTGTCCGAAAAAGCTAATATAATTCTTTCTAACACAGCCGTAATTTATTTATGATGAATATTTGTATAAAATTAATCTTTGATAATAAACGTTGATAAGTGTGTTGGGCACCCACAGTATGAGCCCAGCGAGATTCACAACTTATTCGAAAGATTAAATAAAGAAAGAGGAATATAGTTTATTTCGGAATAAAGGTTCAGCAAACAATTCGAAAACTTCCCGGCCCGGAACTATTCAGAGGATAATTCGATTCAGCGAACAACAGTTGATTAATTTGTCGAACTTGGCGGACAATGTAACAATCTGGCTGCCGGCTAAATTTAAATCAAATGAATAATGCGTCCGGTAAATTTTGTAACAGAGAGTTCGAAGCGTGTGAAGAAATGTTTACATAGTTTTAAATGCTCCAACTTCTCGCTGAAAATTCGCATCAACGCTCGCGTCCTCATTAAATATTTTTCTTTTTTGCAAATGATTATGTAACTTTTATTTTCGGCAATAATTATGAGAGTTAATATATATATATTCACCTCCGCCGTTTATGATCGTCGGAACGCAGCGACTGTTTCTTGTAATGATTACAATTTAAGGAGCAACGAAAAATCCCTGCCATTGACCAGTCATCAAAATGATGTGATCGGAGACACTACTCACTCCATCACCGCCTACTAAATATGAAAATAAAATCTACAACATTCTACATTGTACGTACTCACACATTCTGAAAACGTTGAACCCTAAACATGTGTGCTTCGTTTTATTAGGACCACAAAATTTGGCAAGCCCGCCGTTTTATACGATCGCCACTGTGATTTGTGAAGACTTAAGACATCATACACGGTTAAAGAAAAAGATACCGCTAAAGTCTGTTTCGTAAGTGCAACAATATTCGTACTCTGCTTATTCTTCTGAAATATGGTGTGCCTGTTTATGTGGGAGAAAACCTAAACTATAAAATCACCGCCAAAAATTCATAATCTAGCAAACAACGAATGCGTAAATTGAAATAATTGCATATTCCTCCTTTATTTTTATTATTATTATTAATAATATTAATATTAATATTATTATTATAATGTCGATTGATAAATAGCCTAGGCAAACGGGAAATTATTTAAATTTACCAGCGCATTCCGTAAAGTGTGCTACACATGTACAGTAATAAGTGAAATATGTAATAAGTTTTTATACGATAAATGATGGTCGATAACGAAAGTTAGTGATAAAAGTCGATAAATCAAATAATAAAATTAAAAATAAACGTATTTATAATTTAATTTTAAACGTAAAATTATTAACTATAAGTATTTTTAATAATATGTCTCCAGCATTGCTTAGTAAATTAACTAATATCTCTGCACATATTTTATAGCAGACATATGAATTTTGCCGCTATTTGTACACTTAAAATATCGTGAATATGATAACCAAAATGACATTTACGTTCGCAAAAATTTTATTATTCGCTTGGAAAAATTCGCAGTCAAACTTTTCCAGAACATGTTTAAAAGTTAGAAATTCGAATACAAAATTCTGCGGACGTCATAATTAAGAAATACAGATTAATCAGATATCGTCGTGTTCTTCGGATTTTTCATTACCCTCCGTTAAAAATTAAATTACGATTGTATATATTTTACTTTATTAATTTATCGACTTTTATTATTGATTTTCACTATCAGCTATCATTTATTCCCTCACTATCTTAAGCCGCAATCCCCCTAACAGATACCGTGACCACAATTCACATTTTTGCTATCTGCACTAATTTTCACCATCGATCCCGATCGACGGTTTCTATCGCATCGGTCCATCTGTGGTATCTCCTTGTCACCGAGATCGTTTCCCTTCCGTTTCCCCGTTGTAAGATGGAGTTCTTACGCCGCATTACACGTTCAAAAAATTCCATTATTCTAGTTAGGACTCTTGGTTGATCAGTCTGTTTGTAACTTGGAACCTTTTTAGAATCGACGTATTTGTTTGTTTGGTTTTCCAGGATGTCTTCAGTATTCGCCGCCATGTACAATCGATTAATGTCCAAGTGAACGAAAGATTTGTTTGCTCAGGCTAATTGGCAAAAGGAAAAGTATATTGTCTATTTTTGAAGAATTATCTTACCGATTCCCGTCTTCGTTATTTTTGTGAAAAAATTATCGATGTTTCCGTATGTTGCATATTTTGCTTTCGATTAGCGCGTCTTTCAGGCGGCTAAAATAGGTTTACAGCAAATTTTCAAAAAAAAAAAAAAAAAAAAAAAAGGATCGTGTTAAATCGGATTGCTTTTTTCTTTTTTTTTCTAGTGGCAGGAGAGCGGAGAGCATTGATGATAAAAATTACAATAAGTTATATTTGAATGCGATCGAGAAATGAAAATAAAAGAATGAAGGCAACACTGTATGAAGTAGGGGAATTAATTATAACACGAATTATCAGTGAATCGACACATTTAGAAGACAGATCGGAGCACTTGAATATAGGATATGGTATCTCAAGAGAATGTACATGCTTAATTATGTAAGGAGAATGTCTGTAAAATGACAAGATTATGATGAAGAGTCAACTGAATAACAAAAAAAGAAAAGAAATTATTAAGTGTCGTATAGAAGGAGAAAGTTATGCAAGGGCAACAATGAAGATAAAGAAATTTAAAAAAGGAATCGGTATGCGATTCTGTGAGAGAAACTTTAGATGGAACTTTTTCGATAGTACGATTAAGTGTGTTTTTTTTTTTTTTTTTTTGTTCCCATTAATGGGCATCGAGGAACAGTCTCAACCGTTCCTCATTTTCCTCTATACCAGCATGGTTTCGTATCCACTAGTTTGAAATGAGTCTGGAAATACAGAAAACTGAACGAATTCGAAGGATGGTGTGAGTATAAGATGGGTGAAGAAATGAACGTGAGATTACGGAACACTTTTATCGTATCTCGAATTATTGAAGATGTGTAAAGAAAGATATACGAAAAGGAAGAGGGGGGGGGGGGGATACGACGGGCTAAAAGAGGTTTAAATATTTCGAAATGGATTTTTATTCGGTTTATTTATCAATTAGGTTTTAGCGTGGGAAAATAAAAACAGTTTGGCCTGTGGTTTTTCGAAAGGAATCTCAATTCATTGCTCTTCTCATTACCGTGAAGTCGAGAATATTATCGAGAGAAATATTTTAAAAATTCCTACAAAAACCAAATGTCAACATTTTTTATCTGCCTATTTTTTAAAACTATTCGCCAAACATTGAAATATCTTTTGCTAAGATGAAACTTTGACTATCCATAAGGGGATGTTCTTGAAGTTCTGAGTGTCGAGACTTTGTCGAATTCCGTAAAGTGGCGCCTACAGAAAGCTTCAGTCTCGATAAACATTGTTCTCCAAACATATAGTTTTGCTTAAGCGCAGAATTATGAAGTGTGCACACAATGAAGTAGAACACTCAAAATGAAGTATCCGAACAACTGTTATCGCCTGATAAACTTTTTCAGCTCGTAAATCAGTAATATTTCAGGAGATTGCATATCGTGTTCGTAATTGCGGTGTAAAGTAAGCGTCGTTAATTTCTCCCCGTTTATTTTTAAAAATGACTTCCAAAAAAAAAAAAAAAGAAAATGAGACTAATGAAAATACATTTAGGAGTCATATTACTACAGCTTTTAATGTGTTGAAGGCATATCGTGATGATTTACATATATATCTGAAATCAATTGTACAGAGACGGGCTTAAATTATAGTGCGAAGATCAATGAGAAATGCGATCAGCCTCATCTGTGAAGGTGAGTTTGATTAGATTCGGTGAGCAAAACAGTTAAGACTCACGAGTGTATCGCGTAAAGGCAAGATGGGTTTTAGCGATCTTGTCGCAAAATGCTAAAACGTGACTGATACGGGAAAGGATACGACATTCTGAAATTAGGGCGCTGGTGAAAACTTTAGTGCATCGATTAGTAAAACAAAGTGGAAAAATACTTTGCTATTAAGAAGATCTGCTAATTTGAAAGCCGCGCTGCCAGTTAACGTACAAATTGGAGAACTTGGATGTGTCGGACATCCACATCGAACTGCTGCAGTTGCGCGGTGACTGTTTTAATTTTTTAAACTGTTTCCACAGATAAGATGCGAATTAGGATTGTTTCTGAATGACTGTCGCGGTTTGTCATCGACATTCGTTGAAAAGGAAAAGAGCCTTACTGGTGATACCGCACTATTGTAGAATAAGGCGATCACTGTGTTGCAGCGTGATGGTTTTCCGAACATATTTTGGAAGTGATATTGGTTATACAATTACGAGATCTCTTTTTTTCCCGCTCAACTAGATATTGTATATGAGTATAGACTATAGAGAATACTAGAGCGATATAGTAAATCAGTTACTATTAAAAAACACGGTAAACAACTCAAACCCATACAACCCGTTAGGACTTTACAAAATAACATGCAATACATGTGATAAAATTTATATTGGGCAGACCCGTCGAAATTTTAATATCAGATATAGGGAGCATGTTTTTAGCGCGGCATATTGAAAAAGCAACTCTAGTGCAGGCCACTCAATAAGGAACAAAACATAGAATAACGTTACAAATAGAACAAGATCTAAAAAACCTTAAAAATAATCACAAATTATAACTTGTTTTATAATTTTGTAATAGTGATAATATTTCAACGATCCATTTCCTTGCTTTTTATATCGATTAATAACAAACAGACTGTTGTTTTTAGGAAATATTATAATTAAATTTTACATATAAATTACTACATGTTTCGGTGACAAAGATATGGTATCATGAAAATACAATGTCGAAATTTTACGCTGAATCATACTATATAAGCAAAAAAATAAATTAATAACTTTAAAATCAGGTAACAATCAATTAATACATATTAATATATAGTTTTAAAAAAAAAATAAAATAAAATAAAAAATCGTTGACTTTTTTTATTTTAATTGTGCAATATTTATCAACAAGTTTCGATTTTTAATCTGCGAATCGATTTCAGTTATGCCACTTTAATCGTAAACTCCAATCTGCTGTCACTCAAACTCCCTCGCATATCTTATCGTTTCCGTCTATCTCCGTTGCTCCTATCCTCAGTTCTTTTATTCTATCAATATTTGACACCGACTCTACATCTGATTCTTTTCCCTCGTTTCGTTTCTGGGCGAAGATCCTTTGTTGACATGCTCAAAGGGGGGTTAAAAAAAAAACAAAAAAAATCGTAACCTGTAATTCGATAATTTCTTTGTTTTCATTGTTTACATTTTTAATTTTGTATTACATAATACCGTTCTCGTGAATATGAAGCGCTCTGACATTTTTTTGATTTTTAATAAAGACTTCTGTGTTTAAGATTTCGTAATTTTTTAAATATTATCTAATGTATTATAATTATGTTACGAAAAAAGAAAAATAATAATAATAATAATAATAATAATAATAATAATAATAACGTTGGATGGTGGATATTGTTTTAATTTGTACAACGGGCAGTTATCATTGCATTTAGTCGGTAAATTACTCTTCTACTATGTATAGTTTAGTCTGATCACTTATCCGAACCGTAGTCCTGTTTTGACGTTATTAAAATAAATCTCAGTCTATTAATAATTAAGGTTGTTCTAGGTGTAATAATTGCTGAACGACAAACGGGTTTTGACGCTTCATCTGTTTCGAAAATTAAATTTTTCAAATTTTTATTCCTTTCCGAAAATGGAAGACATTGTTCGCTTTTCAAGGCACCGCCTTGTTCTTCGATAGTAGTAGCACGATTCGTTGCAAGTTCATTACGCTAGCGCGCGTTACCATCTAAACAAATGACATGTCCTCAGCTGATCGAGTTCAGGGGTGACTGTGTTCCATAAAAAAATCGCCTTGCTACCTCACACTTGGAATAGGAAACTGTTTAAAAAAAAAAAAAATCGAAACTCTCAGAAAACCAATTGATATTAAATCCGGTACCGAGAGTAATACACTTACATTGCCGTTTTTCACAGCTATCGATAAGTGCTTAAAAAAACGCAGAATTAACGCCTAAGTGCGTTTTTTTTTAAACTCATTTCAATAACAAAAAATAGGCAATTATTTTACCGATTTTTATTTCGTGCTTAATTATATTTTTGTCGATGTCGGTTAGCTTAGTTTTCGAGAGTATTCGATCTAAGCCGGATTAGGTTGGCAACTCGCCGTTTACACTTCAAATGCAAAACAATTGCCAGCTAGTGGCCAAAGCTGACAAGATCAAAAAAAAAAAAAAAAAAGAAGAGGGAAAAGATATTTTTTTTTCTTTTGAATCCGCCTAATGCTAAAGGCGCGTCTGCACCGAATGGGCGTCGCAGATTTCATGAACGGTTTTGTTTAAACGTGTTTCATACGAATCGTTTCTTTTTAACAAAATAGTGTGATGAAAAGTGAGTTTTGTTTTTATCGTTCGTTCCGTTTCTGCCTGTTGTTTAATAAACGTCGAAATCACAAATGCTTACTTTGCAAAAAAGCGAAATGGTTCGACTAATCGAATTCGGTTTAATTAAAACATCGACGGAACTTGTTTCGATTTCTTCAACTCGGGTCGGGAATTAGACAATCTCAACTTTTTGAACTGTTTCTAATTTTCAAAAAAACACGCATGTTTTCACAGACCTTCTGTTCGAGTTTTCTGTTTTGTAGTTTTGTTGACGAACCGGATGTAATTTAGCGACATTACTCCTAAAATGGTTGTTCACAGATGCAGATTCTACACCAGTGGCGCGAATACTTCGGTACTTCTGGGCATACGGCAAAGTACCAAAAACAAATTGAAAAAGAAAGAAATCTGCTGTTAATTCTCTAGCAGCAAAGATTAACTTGTCTAAACGGATACAGTTTTTAGAGCTTGCCAGTGAAGAAATACGAGAAGTCAATGCGAAAAAAAGTGCTTAATGTTTTAAACGATTTCGTCGATGTCGAGTAATAGTAGTGAAATTTCGATTTTGGGATTCGCTTGGCTTTCAAAGCTTTATTTATTATTTATTTATTCACGCGCCATATGCGGCAAAATGAAGGCTAGAGACGCGAAAGGAAATTAGAAAAATTGCAACAAAATTTACAAAATTGTAACAGCTTTAGTAAGTTAGAACATTCTGGAAATTTAAATAATCGATTAAGAACGGTTTCTTCATTACACAAGGTTTCGTTCGGCAGACTCTACGAATATTTCCCCCATATGAGCCAACCACTAAGAACGCTTTGAGAAGCAAACACATAACATCAGCGTAAACAGCTGATCAGATATCGAGCGTTTAACGGACTGGGTAACACGTGCATTGTAAACCGCGCGTTTTTTTTGTTTTTTTTTTTTTGATCCGTACAATGGACACTGGAGATGCGCAAATCAACTCCGCTGGAGCAGTTTTGGGTACATATATGTGTCCTTTCCGACTACAGACATACATACCCGCTTTCATAACTCCAACTCCGCCAAAGTTCCGTATATATCATGCCTAGTGTATAATCACAATCTTCGCTGCTTATTCAACTCGAATTCGGCGTGGCACACCGGACACACGAGTAACGGAACACCCTTGGACACACTTTTTTCGGAGTTGAAATATATATTAGATCATTCTGCCAGAGGTAAATCCGACTGCGTGTCCCCGGTATGACATTTGTTCGTTGAGTGACGTCAGTCGGAGTGGAGATATATTAAATCACATCTCGGAGATATGTTCGAACACAAATATGTATATATACTTGCGAGGATATAACTGGATCCAGAGCAGGGATGTTGTGGATGCACAGATTTTTTGACATCCGCAAATGCGGATATTAAGCTGTTTAAAAGAGATGCTTAATTTTGGTGTGAATAAATCTAACACAATGGTAATTTTAATACTTTTTTTTTTTTTTAATCATACTTCTAGTAATGCTTATTTTTTATAATCACATTTTTAGTTTATTTTATAATAAAAATTTTAGTAGTAAATTTAAAAATTGATGCATTATACTTAATAAAGAGCAATGTCCTTTTCAGGTTTTAATTTGATTCTCACAGAGGTTCGTAAATTCAGCTTGTCAAAGGAATGCACGTCCTTGTAAAGTGAACGATAAGGCGGGAATAGAGGTGAAAAATATGAAACATACTAGTTTCAACTCAGGGGCATTTAAACAATTTTTCGATCAGCTCTCATACAAATCTCATCATTGTCTCATTATTAAATTGAAAAAGTGAAAACTACCGAGTCGACATTTCTCAAATGTAGTTAATTGACAATTTGCATTAGATTCATTTAGCAACAATTAAACTGTATTCATAAAACGAGACTAATAAATGAATATTATTAAAACTTGTTCATCTCTCTTTTTCTTTTTTTTTTTTTTTTTGTCTGCAATTGTTTTTGTCATTATTTGAGAACTGACGAAATTGTTCCGGGTGCATCGATTTCAGATGATTTTTTAAAGGCGTAGCTGTACGACTCTTGCAAGAGTTCGTTTTACCGCATATTTTACATCTTGGTCATGTTCATCTGGTTTAAAATAAGCTCAAATTAAACTTCGCGACGGTGGTGGCATTGTGGGCTAATTTATAAAATTATCACAACAGATTATCCACGGCGGAAAAATACTCAAATAATAACGAGGTAAATAAAAAAACGTCCGTACAATAAGTGCATCTAAACGCGTTGTGATTGATTTACAAAATTCAAACTGCTAAATTTAAACCATTGAAAGCTTATATACAATGTTGGTTAGTCCCTTATTGATTAATCAGCGAAATACGATAACGCATGCCACTCGCTGACCCTACCCACAATTTCTCGTCGTGACATGTGACAAGTGGCATGCTCAACATCCCCAAAAGTCCGCATTGATTATTGCGGATGTGGTTTTGAAGGTCAAAATCAATACGGAAGTTCCGTGGTTGCGGATATCCGCAACACCCCTGGTCCCCAGAGGGTATGCCTAATGGACACGATCCGCCACTGTTACCGCGCCATTAGCGGTGGCGATAAAGAGCACTACATCTAAGTGACCAGTAAAACATTAGCAGAAGCATATAAAATGTTTCCAATGATAAGCCGTTTCGTTTCGAAATATTCCTGAAATTTATTATGGAGTTTGGTGCGATCAAGCAACATCGCATTTTCTTCGTCGAAGTTGTCAGCATTTTAATTTTGAATTCGCCTAAAAGAAATTACGCTAAAAAACTAAAACTAGTTGCATTCGTATTTATTTTAAAATATCGTTTTGAAAAAAAAAAAAAAACTTAAAATATTTCTCTTTAATTACAGTTGCTATACATATATTATAATTGTTTTCATACATAATCATAAATTTATAAAAATATTATTTTTCGCATATATAATATTATTTTTAACATTTTTTCAGTACTGGCCTATTTCACTTGACATGACTTCTTACCCTGGTAACTCACTCGACACGTATTTACCATCTTGCAATCGAGACAATCTATTTTATTCGTGAGAGAATCATTTAACTCGGATTGATAAACGTTCTGTAGAAAGTTATCTTGGTATTCGAAAAACAAGTACGCACCACATTAACCTTTTGTTTTTTGTTTTTTTTTCATTTGACTTGTCAGTGAGGGACCTTGTGTGGAAAAGGAAAAGACAGGATGATATGGGAGACACGATATGGAGTAGGAATATCAATTCGCAGCAAATTGGAATAGAAAGCAGAACGCTTGACAGAAAAGGATTAACACTTAATAAACACATTATCAGCATTGCAAGCATACTCTCTTCGTTTTGATGTATGGAGAAGAAACCAACGAAAAAAGAAAACGAGTGGAAGATAGTATGGCTCAGGAGATAACAACAGAACGACAAAGTAAAGGAAATAAAGAGAACAACGGATTGACAGGAAGACTAGGTTGAACAGACAGATAGAAAGAACACAATTGTTAGAAAAAGAGGAAGCGTAAACATCCGATATCAAAATCTAAGATGAAAACTTTTACACAACGGAAGGAAATTAGAGGATGAGATTTTTTCAGAAAAGGAATGGGAAGAAGCAGCGACCCGAGCCAAGGAGTCCACCGCTTGATTACCAAAAATGCCCGAATGGCTGGGAACCCGCAGTAAATATCAATATAAATGAAATGGAGGGAAGAAAGAACGTGGATAAGCGTATACAGAGAATAATAAAATCACTGGAATGATCAGGCAGGTTCAGATGGCCTGAAGGGCGTACATGGAATCTGATACAATTAAAAATTTAGAAGAAAAGCGATTTGAGGAAATGAAAATAATGAAACGTAAGATAATCATTAATTCGTTTACGGATATGGAACAGAAAGGAGGCAGATGAAGAGATTCTCTGGGAGGATAAAAGAGGCACCGGCACTACTCGACCTCTTCGAATAATCTGTAAATACGGTTACATGAGATGGAAATTGAGAAAAGCGCTGTAGAATTTCTGTCTAATTAAGTATATATAATTTCTGTAATGTAAGTTGTTTGAATGTTGGTATCAAAACGCCGAAGTAGATCATCAACGGCTAATCAATAATTTATATTCATTATTGTTCGCGTAAATTAATTTACTTAACGGCAAAATTTTAAAAAAGAAGAAAAAAGAAACTATTTTAAAAAACAATTTACAGAATAATAATAAGAAGTATCAAAATAAAATAATAACAATAATTTATCGAAATTACGTTTCACAGGCATAATTGAGGTGAAAAGCTACTTTTTTTTTTTTTTTTTTTCACTCTGACTGGTCTCAGGATACTAACACAAGTGAATTTTTTCTATATTCTTAATTTACAAAATCGGAATTTGAACCAGGACCCTACTCGAATGAAACACCACTGCCTGATCAACTGCATCACGCTATCGTTAAAACCAAATTAGTAATTACCGGTTTTTTAAAATTTTTCTCCTTTTTTTTTTTTTTGAAGCGCTTTCGCCACGGACATTAACCAAGTGAAATTTTTAAAAAGATCAATGTGCAACAGCGGAATTCGTAGCAGAACCTCCCTCAAAACTAAATACCACTGTCTAACACCAACTTGCCATGGTAGCTGGCTAACCGATTTTTTATTATTATAGATTTGTTTAAACGTTGAATAAAGTGTGTGTTTCTTGTTTAATTTGATATTTCCCAATAACGTTGCAAATAGTCATTTTGGCGATAGAGATGGCCACTTCGGTCCCGGGCAAGGGAAATTCTCGCTACTCGTAGTAGAAATGAATGAAAACGCAATCGCCGTTGACACAGCTAATCTTATCGTAATTTTCAGTCTGTTTTAATTGGAGTTTTTCATTTCTTCTTTCTGTAAAATAAAAGCATGCTGTTTTTATATTCCCGCCAGCTATTTACCGCATGCAGATGAACCCCGAAACAAAACAGACGCGCGCTACATTTACATATGTGCCCTGAATTTAACGAAGCAATTATTTTTTATTACATTTAGCGGCACATTCCTTTCTTCTCTTCTTAATAATTAACCTAATTAAAAATTTTAACTACTAAAATCCTCTACAGCTACTGAAATAAGTAAATCAAAAGCCGTAGAAAACATCTACATGAACATGAATTTGATTGCAACCTCCCTTAATTTACTGTCCACCATTAATAAGAGTATAAGGGATCAGCGTTATTTTTGTTTCTTTTCCGGTTTTTTTTTTTTTTTTTTTGGAACCGTTCAAACTTCATTAAATAACTCTAAATACATCGTAATTAGAACATAAAAATGGAGTAGAAAACGTGTACAGTCCGGCGCACGGCTAAAGCCATTCTCGATCTGGTGTTTGCGCATGACAGCCGCAGACCCTGCATCAAAACAGGCATGTAAATATAATAGAAAACTTATCTGACAGACAGAGTAAACAAACTTTCAGGAAGCTTTATAAAAGTTTAGAAACGCCTTTTAGAAAATAAGCACAACAAACATTTCTGTTCCACGCAGATAGCGTATAAAGCTGTTTAAGAGTTCTGTAAAGCGATTAGGGCCTCCGTATGATTATTTCGTTCGATCGCAGAAAGGCTCGTTACTTTTTCAGCATACTCGAAAACGGTATTTTTGGACATTTTATTTTCAATTATACCGCAACAACCGTGATGATGGAACTCCGCTAATTAAATCATGATTATTATAAAAAATATAATAAACTTTTCAACGGTTCTTTTCCATTTGCGTTCGATCGCTCTAGACTAATATGCCATTTTAGATCAAATCCTCCTTCTAGGTTACGTATTGCATGACGATCTATCTGGAAAATTGTCGAAACTAATATATACTTTTTAGTCCAACGTTTTTTGGAAAATTTACCAGCTTGCCGTTGCTCATTCCTTGATTAGTTCATTCCTTTCGTCAATTGCTCTGGGTATACGTATTTTCACTGATTAAATTCAACTTTAAGTCCGTTGAAAAGCTTCGGGAAAATTAATTCTGTTTATTATCCGCATTTGATACGACTACAGAGTGTGTGATCTTACAATAGAATTATCCTCTCTTCCAGCACACATTTTGTGTTCCTTAAATACTTCTTTTAGAGGAGGAAATGTATGGGATTCTGCGGATTCTGGTTTGTCTTCATGTATATTGATATCCCAAAATGTTTCAGCTATCAAAGCTATTTAGGCTCCAAACAATAGCGACTCCATACCAACTGAAATTAAAGAGATTATGCATCGTAATTTCCACGTAGATTTCTGGTTATGTAGAGGTCTTTTAAGCAATGAAAGGTGAACCCAGCTGCTAAAGAAACCTTATCTAGTCCGATAACACCTTTAAATGGTGCACTCCCTCAACTGAGATTAACAGTTTTCCAAATTCTCCAAAGAGCTGAATGAACTACGGCTGAATGAATTACATTAGTATTCATCACTTTCTGTGGAGCGTTCTGCTTTGTATTCCTATTTGTTGAGGCTTCTTATATCCTGTCCTTTCTTTCCCCACGATCACAAAAATCCTATAAAATGTAATAAACGTTACATAAAATTGGGACATTTTTTTCCAATAGGGGTAGCCTAAGAATTACGTTGTAATTAATATATATATATATATATATATATATAGATATATAGATATAATATAAAGGGTAAATTAAACTGTTTTTACATTATCCAATATAAAATATACAATAAATCCAACCAAAAGAAAAATATTATTTTTACTTATGGACTATTAAAACAATCTTCGGTGAATACTTAAATATTTCTGCCTTTAACATATATTATTCCTCGAGACATTACTATCTCTTCGAAACTGCGGTTAGTATACACAGCTGTGTCGGCTATATAATTACGATACGACTGGAAACATTTTTGCCGAACTCGTATTACTGTATATTAAATGCGTTTAATGTAGTAAAACGATTCAGCTTTCTAATTCAGAAATTAAGTTAATCGATTATTTTACAGATTTTACAAGAAAACAAGAACAACTGGGATTTAGAGGCGATACTGAAGGAACTGGGAATGGGAAAATTTCAGTATATAAATTTATTTCTGTACGGCATTCCTTTGCTGTTTTGCAGCTATTCCTACTTCAGTTTTGTATTTACCGCGGCTGATCTTGATTACAGGTATGTTAAAACTTTTTATATTGCCCTGTATTTATTTAAGTTCGCGCGAGTTAAATCCCGTTTAATTGATGGTCCGTAGTCTGTTTAAACTAAGAAAAACCAGCAACTATAATGACGAGGAGAAGATTATATAATGTAGGACACGATAAACTTGGAAAAAACGGATTAAAGATCAGCCGCTATATCCGTGTGCAAATAATCCAGTACAGCTTACGTTTATGGTGAAAGTAACTTTTAAGATAACAACTTTTTAGAAGAATAAAACGCGCTAAAGTACTTTCTTCGTTGTACACTCCTGCGAATTATGACATTTCCAGATTTAATAGAAAAGTCATGAAAATTCCGGCCTAAATAAAAATATTTTTTAAATTTTCCGGATAATATAATTCCGTACGGCCGAAATTTAAAGCATTCCCCATTAATGTAAATCAATTCTTTAAATAATTTCCTCGCGTGCGAAATATATAGAAATATTCCATTACGGAAGTGAAATCACGCATTATAGGGATTTTTTTCGTAATTTATTAATTTATCTGATCGTTTCGGATTCCGGAAAACACTCTACTGTTTCGACATTACAGAAGAAAGATGCCTGTATGCTTATTATGCTATTGATTACTACGATCCCTTTAATTCTGAATAAAAACTACCTTATATTTTAGTGAATCGGATAGTAATAGAACGTATTTATCACTAATAATAACTGGAGAATAACCAGTCTCGAAAATCTTATTATTAATAAACAAATACATATAAGTAATGATTACTTTTAATTTAAAGGTAATGCTACTCAAAACACAGGGAAAACGAAATTAATATAGCAGAGTTTTTCAGTAGTAGAGCTGTTTCTTTAAATTAAGTAATTACTACTTTTCATTTTTACTTTTAACTTTGAAAGAGAAATCGTAATTGATTTTTTAACTTGTTTCTTAAATTTGTAGCTAGTGATTGTTCAAATTCTTCGCATTGTCCCATTGGTAAATGTTCCCAAAAATTTTGGAAGAGTCGTTATTAACTACAATTACAATAATGTTCATTACAAGCATCGTTCAATTAGGTTTTTAGTTTCCGATAATCCTATTTTATAATTAATATATTTTAAGGGAGCGATGGAAAGACGCGTAAAAGGAAGAAAGAGAATGCTCCAGCACAGTAAGAGACCGGATGATATTATCAACGACGGTTTTGATGTTTTGTGAGGGAGAGAAGAGTAGGATATTATCGGTAAAGAAAGACGAGAAGCAACTGGTAGAAGGGAGGTGACAGAAAAGATGTAGATGGTAAAAAGAGGAGGACTAAAACGGAAACCTTGCGGGTGACCGAGAAAGGTATTCCTCGAAGACTGGAACAAAGGTGAAGTGAAAAAGATTACGCGATTCGACATTAGATTGACGCGGCAAGAATAGTGGAAATGTTACGGAATGTTGATTGCTAACGCACTATCTCTAAGAGTAGGAAGATGCGCGTTATCAAAATGCACTAAAAATACAGACGAGTGTAGCCACGCTAAACTGCTTATTAACGAAAGATTGTTATATTTTGCTGGATCTAAACCCGGATGAAAGCCAAACGTATTGGAAGGAAGTACCTCATTAAGCTCAAGCTAGCAAACAAGGCGCGTTTGTTGGGTACATCCCAAAACAATTTTCTGAGACGTAAAGAAGCGATTTTTTTTTGTTTAGGAAATAGACACATTCCGGAAAGGATTCCAAAAGGGAGGAGTAACTTCACTATAGAGGAAGGAATTAAAAATAGCAGGTAGATTTGTAAAAGCTCGAGATCTAATAAATTCCTACGGACAAGATAGAGTATCCCGCCAAAACCGAGAGTGGGGCTAGAGAAATTTTCCTAGCGGATATATTTTAACTCGTTCATATTAAAATCGAAAATTATATCGTACGGAAGAGAATCTCTTGCAGAAGGGTGAGAACGCAATTCACTGGCGTTAGGAACACAAGCAGGCGCAACAGAATCGATAAACGACAATTACCGTTTGATTCACACGTAGAGAGATCGAATGTTATTTATCAAATTTAAAAAAAGGATTTCATCAACACCTTGTTAGCAGTAACCGACATGTTATTTAAAATTAAATCAGGAAATTAAAAAAAAAAAAAGCCGGTCTCTTGAAAATTTTATAGGGTTTTGCCCCACATTTTGAAAGAACTGCAAAGGTTTCTTTAAGCGAGTTATTTATAAGAGTTAATTTCTTTCCTATACAGTTCTTTTTATATTTTATTTTATAAATTAATTGCAATACGATGTTTTTGGGCTTTATTTTATGGAATTTCTTAACAAGTACTTTAATATATTCTCTGTTTATTCCGCTAAGAATTATTACTTCTGATTACATTTACTTTTGAATTATTGACGCAAACAGTTTTAATGTTTCAGTTCATTTTTCAGATATATCATTAATTATACTTTCAGAATTAGCTAATTTAAGTTTAGCTTTATAATTTAACATTAATTCGTAATTTAAATTATTAATAAATTTTTCCACATTCGTCGCAGATGGTTTTATGTTATGGATAATATTCGAACGTTATTGGCAATATTCGCGAATTATATATAAATACTAAGATTTTTATGATCACTTAAATGGAAATTCTTTGCGGCAACACTGGATGTAAAAAACTTGAACTCATTGCTTAATACAATAGAATTAATTCAACTTTGTTCGGTATCATTTGCAAAGGTATATTTACATTTAATTGTTGTTAATAAGCAAATTACCTGAATAAATAAAATTTTCAAATTTTATGTTTCTTTGGTTGCGATAAAAATTTTCACTTTTCATTATTTCTAATCTTGCATTGAAGTCGCTAATAATTGTTATATTCTGCTGAAAATTTTCTTTGATATTTTTAAGTAAAACCGTAAATTGTAATTCTGAGTCTCTGTTTAGAGGAAAATATACTCCGAAAAAAGTGCTGACTTTAATGCTTTCGTTAATTGTACGAGTAAAATTAGAAATTACGCTATCTTGTTACTATTAACAGCAACAAATTTAGTAAATAACAGAAAATACTTAGAATTTACATTGCCGTGTAAATGAAAATCGGAGATAATAGAATTCTTTGGATATATTATAATGACAGTAATATTTGTCCGTCTTTACAATGATTTACATTTTGCGATATTAGTTTAAGATCAGCCATGGTTAATATTAAATTTTTAATTTCATTTACCACTTTTTTATATAACGGAGAGAGTTACAAGAGAAAGATGTGAAAAACGGTTATTACATTTTGTTTCTAGGTTTATGTTTCTTCTGATCTAAATTCATTCATTTTATGTCCAAAACGTAGACATTTAAAACAACGAACAGCTGGAATGTAGTTATACATTCTGCATTTAATCCAATTTATTAAGCACGCAACCAACTTCTATTAAATTGTGATACGAAATGGAATAAAGTTGCACAAAAGCACGCCATTTGCCATTTTTAGTATTCTTCAACGTTACCTTTATAGGATCATGTCCAGTTTTGTTGTTAATTGCCCCATGCATATGTCAGATTCGGTAGTGGAACATGGTCGTAGCTAGAGGCAGACAAAGGTGGGCACTGCTCACCCTAAAAAAATCCCTTTACCCCCTCTAGAAGAATCGTCTAAATGTCACACAGAGAAAAATTTGAAGTGTGTAGAAGTACACAATGTACTTCGAAATTGATACCGTGATTATCACAATAATTTCCTACACGCATGTAGGCCACCTATCGACGCTTTGGACACTATTCTACTACAGACTAAGTAGACTAAGTAGACATCAGTATTGGCTTTCGATTATTTAAAAGCTCCCTCAGTGACTCCTTTCAGACCGTACTCACTTAACGTCGGAGTAAGTTGCACTGTCTGAATAAATGATATATATATATATATATATATATATATTTTTTTTTTTATATGCACAACAAGTTAACACATGTAACATTTGTATATATAAATAGCATCTGGTTTGTCCGGCATAATATTCTTGTACTTCATTTTATTTCATTTATATCTTTAGTTAAAATTTGTATTGTTTTATTTTTTGTGTTATTCTGTTTCCTTTTCAGATTTCATATTTCGTTTGTAATTCTATATCTAAATGTTTGAATCTATTATTCTCGTTAAATAGCGCATTTGCGGTTTTCACAGCGATAAAAATAATAATAAAACGATTTGATTTAGTTAGATTATTTTAGATAGTCATATGATAATAATTTCCACTGCTCGCGCAGTTATTTATAGTAATAATTTTGTTACATTACTATTTAAGTTTGTTCACAGAATTAAATAAATTGATTCAATTTGACTTGATTATTATAGTTATTGTTATCATTATTATTTTTATTTTTGATATCATTATTAATGTTAGGTTCCAGGAGCTTAGTTGGGTATATGTTGTCATTACTACTAATCGTATTGTTGTTATTGTTAATTGTTAATAATTTTAGCATTACTATCGCAATTACTGGAATTATTTTCTGATAAATCAGTTAGCGAAAGCTGTAGTTTCTTTGATGGGACAGAAGCCACACTGGGTGAAAGGGGCGTAGCTGATTTCATCGCAGTCCTGTAATGTATATGTACTTTAAATTTTTTATAACCACACTCTGCTACCAAATTATGTTTTTATAATGCATATACATTACATAATTTGACATCCGGCACACATTTGTTGCCGAACGATTAATTAAAAGAATATATCTACATTAACCTAACAATGAATAAATAAAAGAAATATAATAAAATAACTGAAAATGTATTTTTCTATTTTATAAAATTTATGATTACCTCATCATATTAATATATTATGTTTTGCCCTGCCCGCCATTAATTAAATTTTAAATTCCTTCGAAACAACCTCGGTACATCCAACCACACTTTATGTGTTTTAGTTATACATAATTTTCATAACTTTTACAAAAAACAAAATATTATTAAATTCAGCACAATTCATATTCAACTTCTTCGTTCAACGTTTTTCAAAAAAATTCCATTATTTTCTACTCCTAAAACCACATTTTCGATCATCATTGTCTCAGAGGAAACAATGATGATCATGTGATTGACATAGACTAATTAATATATATATATATATATTTATTTTTTATTTATTATTATTTTTTTTAAATATATATATATATATATATATATATATGTATATATTATCAAATTTTTATTTTTATTATAAAAAAATTATCAAAAATTTCTATTACTCATGTGGCAAGTATCTGTCTCGCTACACCCCCTCCCTTTGGATCATGTCTTACAATTTTAATTTGGGCATGATCCAAAACTACTTAATTAATAGCGTGCTATGGACTACAAAAAAAAACATTTTACTATTATATTTTACATTCATATAAAAGATTTAAATGCCCTGTTAATATGTAAAGTCTACTTAAAATTATATCTACAAACAAATCTCCTTCAATTAAAAATATGATGTTATAATTATTATTGTTAAATTTAATTTCTAACAAAACCTGTTTTTCCACTCATCTAGTCTTCTTAGTGCAGGCCAGTAGGATCTGTACATTTGCAACTGGTACTGTGGAATACTGTTGTGGTACAGTGTAAGAATATGTAGGTTGTAAGTCATTGATGCTAATTCATATCTTTGCATAGAGTATTCTTGGGGCATAGTGATGTAATCAGTGTACATATTGCACAGACCAGTTATGATGACGTCCCTTTCATTCTTTAGAACCAACCAGCGCTTTAACATGCACCTTAGTCGTCGTCTGGACATTGTGGTAAATCCACCCGGCATGCAGGCTATATCGTTCGGTCCAATTCTAGCTAGTGACGTAGGAACGATCGTTGGTTGCCATTGAAATGGAACTTTCATCTCACTAGTTGTCAATAAGATCGGTTTGATTCTGTGACACGATATTTGTTCAACTGATGGTGTAGACAAGGTGTTACATTGTTTCATTCTGCTTGAAGGAAAATGGGTGAGGTCCATCTGTTGTTCCTGCTGCGGGGCTATGATCCATTGCTAGAAAACACTTGTGAACAGTTGATTTCTTTTTGGTCACCGGATTGTCATATTCAGATTTTGTTGAAGGCATATGCATGAACTGATCAACAAACAAAACATTACTCTTCACTTCTACAGAATCGTCTGATTTCCAAAGCTCCTTTGCATTTTTCTCCAATTCTTCACCTATAATTGGAGTGCTTTCAAACATATTCTTTTCAGGGCCAGGTGATATACAAAGTTCCTGTTCGACGCATTTGCTGATATATATGTCACATGGTTTACTGGACATTTCGCATTGAGGTTCAGCAATATTATGTGATATATCACCCAGGTCTGAGGAAGTAAATACTGCTACAATCGGATCTTTTCCAATTAAACTGCCTTTTGAATTCATTTTCTGTTTGGGGCTGGTGGTTCCAGCTGTACATAATCCCTTTTCCTTTGTTACTTCTTTATCCTTCGGTATTTTTTCTTTTATCCCTTCCATTAATATCATAGTAAGTCGTAAGGACTGCTCAGTAAGGTTTCAAACCATCTCTTTTAACTCTTGCATTTCGTTTCGTCCCTCATCGACATCTTTTGAATCTGACTCTTTTGGTTTTTTACTTGTGGTCATCCGTGTTTCCATGATTGACAATTATTTACTATTAATGCACTAATTAAATTTTATCTTACTTTTATTGAGGAGTGTGGTTGGATGTATGTTGGATATTCCAAGGAAGAAAAATTTCAAATAACAAAAAAAAATAAAATAAAATAAAAATCTTCAAATAAGGGGATTTCCCCTCCGCATATGGATAATTTTCAAAATATAGGACAATTACCCATGACTGGCAAGGCAAAACACAAATTATGGTAAACTATAACATTTAGAATAAAACTATATATATACATATATGTAATGAATACATGTATATAAGGAGAGCATATTAAATTTTCTTTTGTGCATATTGTTTTTATATCATATATAAAAAATACAATAAACAAAATTAAAATACAATAAAAAAAAACTTGTGACAAGACTCCCCATGTATTGTAACGTTACTGTTATTTTAAAAGGATTCCAAAATGTACGTGTAATTTTTTAATTCTAACATTGTTGACACAAAAAATGATTTTAAATTTCTTTTAAATAATACAGTTGTAATTATACAGTTTAGATTTGTGTATTAATACTTAAACTATATCTATTTTGTATGCTAGACACTTAGTTGTTTTTAAATTAATCAATAAACACAAATAAAAACAAAGAATTTATAGTTCACCATGTTGGTTCCCTTTATGCGAGTATTTTCGGTTTCATATGATTTAATGTAAGTTGTCGTACAGATAAAAAAAAAATTTTAATTGAAATAATTAACTGATGTTATTAAACATTCTTCAATAATTAAATAGAAAAAAACTATTTTTCGAACTAAAGTGTAAGCCAACTGGACGAACTAGTGTAAAGAACTAGACGGAGGAAAATGAACTAACGTAATCTTTATCGGAATATATATATATAGTTTTACATCTATGATTTATAATGCTAGATCTATTTAATAGTTGCGTTTACGCTAAAATCTATAAAAATAAAATGCCGTTTAACATCGATGTTCTTTTTGTTAACAATGTATATTTTACATTTTAAAATTTCGAAATAATTTCAATATCATACCAATAATACTTATAATCAATTTGTATTTAAATTTTGAAATATTCGATTAATGTAGTAAAATTATAAACACTATATTACAACGAATTAAGTTTGTTTAGATGTTATCGTTTATGTAACATATAATTTCATTTTAAAATGTGAAATGAAAATTACGTCTAAAACAAAAGATTTTTATAAAATAGATTGATCGAATATATTATAAATATCAAAACTTATTAAAAGCAATAAAAACATAAAACGTTTTTAAATATTTGTTATTGTCGCATTATTAACAATTAACGCCAGAAAACGTAACTAGGTATATAGGCGTTTTAAATTGTTAGGTGTAACACATTACACCATATTATGATCAAATCATTTTTTATATAGAATAAAAATATGATACGACATTACCATGTAATTAATAATAGAATTTAAAAAAAATGAAAATATACAAATTAATTTAAACAAAGTAAGCGCACGGCATCAAGTCACGTATAGATCGATAATTAAGTTTCGTAAAATTTTAATTTAAAAAAATAAAATTATCCAATCGAATTGTATTTACATCGTTAACCATTTAAACATGTTAACATTTAAATAAAATTTATATATGTATTTATATTTTTTCGTATACATACGTCCGTGGATGTTTAATGAAATTAAACCATCGTAACCACGCTCTGCTACCAAATTATGTTTTTATAATGCATATACATTACATAATTTGACATCCGGCACACATTTGTTGCCGAACGATTAATTAAAAGAATATATCTACATTAACCTAACAATGAATAAATAAAAGAAATATACTAAAATAACTGAAAATGTATTTTTCTATTTTATAAAATTTATGATTACCTCATCATATTAATATATTATGTTTTGCCTTGCCCGCCATTAATTAAATTTTAAATTCCTTCGAAACATCCTCGGTACATCCAACCACACTTTATGTGTTTTAGTTATACATAATTTTCATAACTTTTACAAAAAACAAAATATTATTAAATTCAGCACAATTCATATTCAACAACTTCTTCGTTCAACGTTTTTCAAAAAAATTCCATTAACTTCTACTCCTAAAACCACATTTTCGATCATCATTGTCTCAGAGGAAACAATGATGATCATGTGATTGACATAGACTAATTAATATATATATATATATATATATATATATATATATATATATATATATATATATATATATTTATTTTTTATTTATTATTATTTTTTTTAAATATATATATATATATATGTGTGTATATTATCAAATTTTTATTTTTATTATAAAAAAATTATCAAAAATTTCTATTACTCATGTGGCGAGTATCTGTCTCGCTACAGTCCATCGGAATATCCTTAGCCTTAAGCAGTATGGAGAAAGCAGAAGCAAAAAAAAAAAAAAGAGAGACAAAAAACAAAAGAAAATTCTAAAAAAAAGTCACTAATGAAAAATGATTACATTGAGGGAAAAAAAACTTATGTAAAAGTGAAAATTTTATTTTTGAATAAATAAGAAGAAAAAAAAAAGAAAAAACTATTAACCCCAAACAGAAAAAATGTTCGACCATGGAAGACTCACCTGAGCCGAAGAAAAGATAATGTAATCGTTACCAAACTCCGGCTGGGACATACACAAGTCACACATAGTTACCTACTGCAAAAGACACCGGCTCCAATCTGCAGCATATGTAACTCTGATCTTTCTGTTCTCCATATCTTCATAGAATGTCCTCAGTTCAATTCCCTCAGATTAACATATAGCCTTTCCGCCTCCTTGTCTAATATCCTTTTTGATAACTCTACTATCCTTTCGAACCTAATCAGTTTCCTGCACCATGTAAAGCTATACTACGCAATATAAATTCCGTAATTCGTTTATTTAACACTTACATCTATATTTATCCGTGCCTCTAGCCGATAGTTGCTGTGCATGGCACGTAAATTTAAATAAATAAATAAATAACAACGAACTCAGACAACAAAAAACGTCGTTCTTCTAGAGTAACTTATTACAAAGCAGGACTGTGCCTAGAATTTTGAAGGGGAGGGGGAGGGGGTTTCTTCGCATATTTATTTTATAAATAACAATACATTTTTTACTAATATTCATACTATTAATAATTTCTATTATAAAATATGCAGCATATTTTTTCTTTTTTCTCATTTTTAACGTAAGAATATCCTAAAAAATTATTAATATTTATTTTAATTTTTTGATTTTTTTCAGATTTTTGTGTATTTGTAATAACTATTTCAGTTCTAATGAGGACCCCCACCCCCACCCCCGGACACGGCTTTGTTACAAAATATGATAAAATTACCTATTTCACATTTGATATATTAAAATGTTATAAAATATTCGCCTCGCGGACTCCGCCGTAAAATTTATTACTTCATTTTCGATAAAACTCATCTATCTATGTTTCAACAATGTCGCTTGGGATGGGAAACGCTCAGAGAACTGAGTTTCAACATTCTGTTAACAGAAATTTGGATACATAAACGGCAAATATCAAAAATAATCCCTGAAAACTTTTTAATTATTTCAACAATTTTTAACAGAAATTCCCTTTAGTTTCCCTTTTCACGTTGTTGCACTATTTAAGTACTTCGCCGTGCATCACGCTCTAGTTAATTTCAAAAATATTTTTTCGAAGTTAAAGGTATATGCAATATCGTAACCGAATTAAAAGTATTACAATTCGAAGTAAAAAATACTAGGGTGGTTCAAATATAAACCGGAATTTCGTCATAAAATTTTTTAATTTATACTTACAGTGCTCATATTTTTTACAATTTTTCGAGATAACCCCCCTCGCACGCTACGCACTTTTTCCACCTCTTCGGCAATTTTTTTATTCCTTTTTCGTAAAAATCTCGTGGCTTGTCACATAGCCATTTGCGCACGAACGATTCCACCTCATCGTTGCTGTCGAAACGTTGTCCACCAAGTGCTTCTTTCAACGGGCCAAACAAGTAATAATCACAAGGCGACAAATCTGGACTGTAAGGAGGATATTCAAGTGTTTCCCAGCCCAATTCGGCCAATGTCTCCATCGTGAGCCGAGCGGTGAATTTCTGTTCAAAATTCAAAAGTCTTGGCACCCATCTGGCTGCAATTTTGCGATAACCTAGCCGATCATGAATTATTGTCTCAATACTACCTATGCTGATGCCCAATTCGTCGGTCATATCGCGTACACGGACGCGTCGGTCAGCCAAAATGAGTTGTTCGATGGCTTTGACGTGTTCATCTGTAATGCTGGTTTTTGGGCGCCGCGCATGTGGTATGTTTGACACCACTTCACGTCCTTTTCGAAACGCGGAACACCACTCGTACACTTGAGTTTTGGAGACACTCATCCCCGAACTGTTCGCGTAATTTTCGGTAAATTTCCAACGATTTTACGTCGTCTTTGACTAAAAAACGAATAATGATGCGTTGCGCAACAGACACTGGTACTTCTTTTTCACTCATGGCTCTAACTACACTAAAAAATGCTTTTTTACAAAAAATAAATACCAACTTCAAGGTTTATTATAAAAATTTAAAAATGCACTAAAAAGTAAAAAATAATTACTCCCGATAAAATATATATATCAGAGTGATATAACTTAAGGTGATATCGTAATTCTTATACAACATTAATTTTTTGGAGTTGGAATTAAATTCATGTTAGGAACAATTTAATCAACATTTAATGCAGTTTTTAATTATTCTTTTAATATGAATTTGATGCCAACTCCAAAAAATTAATGTTGTATAAGAATTACGATATCACCTTAAGTTATATCACTCTGATATATATATTTTATCGGGAGTAATTATTTTTTACTTTTTAGTGCATTTTTAAATTTTTATAATAAACCTTGAAGTCGGTATTTATTTTTTGTAAAAAAGCATTTTATTTTTTACTTTTTAGTGCATTTTTATTCAATTAAATTAAAACATTTATTTCCACGGTAAAAACACCAAAAGCTACATTTCCATGGTAATTTGCAAATTTATAGTATTTTAAGTCAAAAATCTAATCCGACGGTGAAAACAATCATGAATGAAAAGCATCCAAAAAGCTTCAATCTCCCGCATTATTAAGGATAACTCAAAAACTATCGGTCGGACCTTGATCAAATTTAAATGGGACCACATGACAAACGCCACCTTTCAAATAAAAGAAGAATCATCAAAATCGGTTCATCTAGAAGAAAGTTCTGTGGTAACACACATAAAAAAAAAAAAAAAAAAAAAAAAAAAAATACAGTCGAATTGAATACCTCCTCCTTTTTTGAAGTCTGTTAAAAAGTGAGCTTACGCGGTTCTAATTGCTCTACACGCTTCGTAACAAACCGGTCTAACTGCCAGTGCAACCACTTTTTCCACAATAAATTTTTCGCGCGTTTATTTAAAAATTCCAGTTTATATTTGAACCACCCTCGTAGATGAATTATGACTGTTAATCATTTATTAATTTGTCGAGAAAGCAGCGGTATCTGCTTTCAGTATCGTCACACAAAAATAGAATAGTTCCCCTTTAGACTACTAGATAGCACTGCCATTGTGTGGTTAGATTTATGAAACAAATATCGGAAACTTTCACTTGTCTTACCTTAAATATTACAATTTAGTATAAAAATGAAATACTAATAAGTGAGTTAGCTACGAAGTGTACAATCTGATTCGCACAACTTAATAAATGAATTGCCAATTTTATTTAATCTGAACCATTTACAATTGCAATGAACCTAAAAATAATATTCGAGTAAATTCCCCTTATTCTATTTCTTTTTTGGCTGGCTAGCTTGGCCTATCAGATAGTGGAGTTTCATTGGAGAAGAGCTCAGTACGAACTGCTGTGTACGGCTAGAAGTTGAAAATAAAAAAAAAAAAAAGAAGCTATTGTTGAACAATTGTTCGCAGTTGAAGAACCGAAAAACACGAAAGAAAAGCGTATATTTAACGAATACGTACTTAAGAAAAAAACTTGCAATGGTTATAGAAAAAAAAAGACAACGTCTATTACTATTATAATCTCGGGACACGAAACAACAGAATGTTTCGCGGGAGTGTTTTCTTTTGTTATTTCGGTAAAACCCCGCTCAACTGAAACAGAGAACTATTCCAAATACTGCAGCCATTAAATCTAATCGTAATGATCTTTAGGAGCAATAGACTGTAAAATCGTATAAAATAATGTTTCAGATGTTTAATTGCAGAATGCGAAAATGAAACAAGCGCCTATCAGACGAACTGGATTTATTCAGCCATTCCAGTTGACGCTAACGACCAGCTGAATAAATGCTTCCGATATTCGAGCAACAAAAGTTATTGGTCGCAAACGAAACGGCCTATAGTCGAGTCGTGCAACAATCAAATGTTTAATAAAAAAACGCTCACCAAGTGCGACAAGTGGATTTATACGAAAGAAGAAACGTCTATAGCTTCCGAAGTAATTTTGCGCACTTTGCTAATTACTTTTAAATACGTACACTATTCTACATATATCGGTATATACATCAATATTTTCTACCAGTGCTATATTTACGTTAATTTTATAGCGGATTAGTGTGAGGCAAACCCTAACTTTAACTCGTCTTACATGAATATTCTCAATTTAGTGGCAATAAAATGCGACTAATTCTATATTAATGTTTATAAAATTAATCTATTTTATTGTCATCATTATTTTGCAAATTATCCTCCCGACATATGTAATTAAGACTTTTTGTATTTTTATACGGATGTTTTTTATCAACTCACTATCCTACATGACACAATTATTTGTATTTCAATACTGATCTTTTTCTTGATGTGCTAATACTTTTGTATTATGCCTACTCGGATGTTTAAGTGTCATTCCTCGTCGCAGATTGGGAATGTTTCATTTGCTAAATACGCGTACCTACTTCTCTTTTCTCTAATCATTTCGAATAAATATTTTTTATTAGTGATTTTGTTACATCCATTTCTATTTTTCATTTATCAATCTATTTAATTTGTTCCATTTTCCATTTACTCTTTGTCATTATTATTGTTTTTTTGTTTTTTTTGTAAAAGGTATCTTTTTTTTTTTTTTTTTTTTTTTTTTTTTATTACTCAATTAATGAGCCACATAGCTACACAGAGGGCTTCACGGCTCAATTAGGAAGGGAATGAGATTAGATGAGATGGAAAAGTTTGACTTGTTTAATGAAATTTATTGTTTTATCTATGGAGTTGGAGGAATCATTACGAGCTAGAACACGGCTTGAAGGAACATGGAGAGAGAGTCGGAGAGGAGCTGTCTTTAAGCATGTGAAAATATGATCAACCGTTAAGCCCTCTTTGCCACAATGAGGACAGTCGGGAGGGAAAAGATTTGATAAGAGATGGGAGTGAGTAAGTCGGGTGTGTCCAGTGTCCAGTACGTAGCCGAGTAATCACTATCTCTTCTTGACGTGACTTTCGGTTTGAGGAGTTCCACGGTATTGGCTTTTCTTTGAGGTCTCGAAGCTTATTACTTTCTATGTTATGCCAATACTGCTTCCACATAGAGAGTATTAGCTCTTTATGATGTTGTTTGAGGTCTTCGGCAGTAGGACGAATAAGCATAGAAATTGAACTGTTGAGTTTGGCAGACTTGGCAGCCAAATCCACCATATCATGTCCAGGAATTCCTACATGGCCTGGGATCCAGATGAATTTTGTTGAAATAGACTGTAGATGCATAGTGTTTAGAATCACTTTAATGCGCTGAGCAATTGGGTTTGATGGAAATGGATCTTGTAGTAGTTGGAGTGACGTAAGAGAATCAGACAGGATTATCAGGTTTTGTTGAAAGTGGCGTACGAAATATTGGAGACATAATAAGATAGCTGTTAGTTCTGCAGATAGGATAAATAGACGGTTGCTTAAGCGATGTGAGAATATTTTTTTATTTACAGAGTACGCACAAGCCACTCTTTTTTGGGTTTTAGAGCCATCGGTGTAGCATTGGATGTGGTTAGGGTATTCTTGGAGGATTAGTTGTAATTTTCCCAAGATTATATTTTTATCAGCTGGTCTAAGAAGTTTTGATAAATCCAATCGGATCTCAGGGATTTGAGAGACCCACGATGGAGGTTCAGAAAATATGGTTAAGAGAGGGTGGGTGTTGTACTTTTGACAGGTCAATTTTTGGTGCCTGATCATTATATGATTTGGTGAATTGTTTGGGTTAAAGAGATAGTCATATATAGGTATACTGGGGTTTTGGGCAGCTGAGATAACAAAATTAGAGGTAGAGAGTAATCGACGGTAGTGGAGTGGGGGAATAGCTGTTTCCGCACATAGACTGTCTATTGGAGTAGTGCGGAACGCTGCTGTAGCGATTTGGAGAGCTGTTGTCTGGATTGTGTCTAAAAGTTTTAATGCTGACTTATTAGCTTGGCCATATATAGGTGCTCCATAATCGATTCTGGCTAGCACAAGAGATTTATATAGTTGTAGTAGTCTACCTCTATTGCAGCCAGTTATTGGGTTAGCTAAATATTTCATCACATTAATTGCCCGTTGGCATTTTGCTTTCAAATTTTTTATGTGTGGAAGCCAGGTTAATTTCTGATCAAAGTGTATACCTAAAAATTTTGTATTATCTTGAATTAATATTGGTTTTCCATATAAAAGCAGGGTATGGAACTTGGGCGCTGGCTTTCTTTTTCGAAAGATTACTAAATGTGTTTTTGTGCTAGAAAATCGGAATCCAAGATTATGTGTCCACTGAGATAGGCGATTTAGGGTTTCTTGTAATAGTCTATGCGCTCTTTGAGGGTTTGAACTTATGATACTAATACTGTAGTCATCAGCAAATAACCGTTGTGTAAGTGGGAAGTGAACATTAGTCACAATATTGTTTATGGCAAGTAGAAAAAGTGTTACACTTAGAACTGAGCCTTGGGGGACTCCGTTTTGGACTTCATATGGCTTAGATAAAACACCATTTATCCTGACAGTAAGGGAACGGTTATTTAAAAAACTTTGGAGTAGAATAGGAAGGTGACCACGAAGGCCACATTGGTGTAATAGTTGACATAGGTAATATCTCCATATCCGATCATATGCTTTTTCAATATCAAAAAATAGTCCATATAAACAGGATTTATTGGTGAAGGCCTTTTGTATTTCACTTTCGAGGTCACAAACCGCTTGAATTGGAGATCGATTTTTCCTGAAGCCATATTGATAGTTAGTGATAATATTATTAGATTCAAGGTACCATACTAAGCGTTTATTGACTATTTTTTCCAGAGTTTTCCCAATAACGCTGGTTAAAGATATAGGGCGATATGATTGTGGGTTAGATGGGTTTGAGTTGGGTTTTAAAATTGGGATGACAGTAGCTGTTTTTCATTGAGGTGGATACTGGCCTGTTGTAAAAATTTCGTTAAACACTTGAGTGAGATATGATATAGCTTTAGGGTGAAGATTTTTTAGCATAGCAGGATGAATTTGATCTGGGCCTGGAGCCGTATTTTTGAATTTATGGATAATGTAATTTACTTCTTGGCTTGATATAGGTTGGTTGTAGTAATAATTACCAGAATGATAGTGGAAATTTATGGGTATTAATTCAGCTTTCTCTTTAATAGTGATAAACGATTTATCATAATTTTTATCTGATGACACAGATGAAAAATGATTCGCTAGAGTATTAGCAATATTAAGGGGGTCTACATAGATTTGGTTGTTGTGTTGAAGTTGGGTGATAGCAAAAGTTGTTTTATTGCCTGTTAATCTTTTTATACTATTCCACATGGCTGCAGAAGATACAGGCTGGTTTATACTAGATACAAAATTTATCCAACTCTGCTTTTTGGAGTAGCGGATGAGTATTCTGGCTTTTGCTCTAAGTTTTTTGTATTGTATAAAGTCTTGTTGACACATGCTATTTCGAAATTTACGCAGGGCTTTGTTGCGATTTTTTATGGCCAATTTTATTTCTTCGGACCACCAAGGTACTTTTCGGGATTTAATTGAGTTAAAAGATCTGGGTATGGAGTTCTCAGCTGCACGAATCAATAGATTAGTGAAAGCATCAACCGAATCTGCAATGATTGTAGGACACGGAAGTTGATCTATGTTGGCTGTAACATCATAAAACGAAGACCAATTTGCTTTGGGAATGTTCCATTTTGGTATAGATCCTACTTGACATGGTTTGTGGTGTTCTAAAGAGACCACTATGGGATAATGGTCACTATCACAAGGATCTGTGTATGCGGCCCATTGGAGTTTAGGTGCTAGAAAGTTTGAACATATTGTTAGATCAATAGATGAAAAACATCCGTAACTTGAATTTATGTGGGTTGGGGAGTGTTTGTTATTTAAGAGGATTAGTTTCGAATAATTAGCCAGCACATGCTCAACTATATTGCCTTTAGTGTTAGAGAATTTACTGCCCCAAAGTGAATTGTGGGCATTGAAATCACCACACAGAATGAGCGGTTCTGGGAGGTAGGCTAGAAGTTCTGTTAGAGACCTAGTAGATATATTTTGAGTTGGTGGAATGTAAACCGAGCAAACTGTAATTGGTTTTTGGGATATCTGTGGGATAGAGATAGAGACAGCAATGTTTTGGATTTCTGTTGGTGTTTGTATGCTAGTCGCTTGGAATGAATTTGATGTAAATAACGCAGTTCCGCCCTTAGCATAGGAACTGGTAGGATTATCGTGTCTAAAAACGGTATAGTTTGGTAGGTTTACTTGGGATTGTGGTTTAAGGTGTGTCTCTTGGATTGCAATTATGTATGGTTTATGTTTATAGATTAATTGTTTGAGTTCAGCTACTCTTTGAAAGTAACCGTTTACATTCCACTGTAGACAGACTGTCATTGTATATAGCAACGAAGTTTAACTTATATATATTACACTATATATGTTAGTACTTATATTAAGTAATATTAAAAATAGATGATCGCTTAAGTTGACAAGTTTGATTCATTTGAGTCCAATTCTTGTGCCGCGTCAGACGTCGGTGTATCATGGTGACTTAAAATTCTAGTCAATCGGTTTTTGAGGCCGCGGTGCTTCACATTAGGCCGCAGCTGAACGATGAAAGGAAAGATTTCTTCCGGATTTTGATAGTAATTGGCAATGACTCTATCGGCCATTTTTGTTTTGGTTTTTAATATCTCCATAAGGAGTTCGAACATATCGTTTTCCGTACTTCCTGCAGGGATAACTTGAGGCGATTCATGGAACATCTGTGAGATGGTGTACTTTAGTTCTCCATCGAATTCGCTATCCGTATTCTTATTTTGTTGTGACTCATGTTGGGAGTTTGTCTCGTTTCTTTGCTGATTGAGATGTTCAATGAGGGTTTTTTTGATTTTCGTAAACCATATTTTCATGCTACGGTCTTGGAGGAAAGGCCGGTTTTCTTCGATCATGTTGATCAATCCTGCGAGATCCGATGTAAACTCAGCAGCCGTAGTAGGGATTTGGCCGTTGTTTCTGCACATATCGATAAACAGTAAAAAATTTGAATAAGCTGGTATAGGGTACATATGTTTCTTTGTTTCGAAATTTTCTTTAATGGGTTGTAAGGCGTCTTTTATCGATAGTACTGTTGGTTGGTGCTGAAGCTCTTTCTCGTCGTTTGATGAATCACTTTCCTCTTGTTTTTGGAGAGAAGGATTTTTGCTGGTATTTTTCACTTTTTTCTTTACCGGTTTTTTGTTGGCTCCGACATCTTGCATTATCGGTCTGCTGGTCTCACTTGGAGTCGATGATGCGTGGGATAGTGGTCGCTTATGGTTGTTAATTGTCTTTTTGGGTGCCATCATATCCGAGGTTATGTATGATTGATCTTTAGGCGCTGACGAATAATTAGTATTGGAAGGTATTTTTGAATTGTCGTTGCTTAGATTTACAGGGGTATCCATAACATCTTGCCTGTGCAGTATATGTTGTATTGATTCATTTATTATGTTTCTGTGTTCTTTATTGTCGTCTCTAGTTTCTAGCTGATCTTTTACATCAGGAAATGGAGTGTCGTCCAAATATGGGCAATCTTCGATTTTATGTCCCATTTTATGGCATTTGAAGCATGCTAACTGATCGAAAGTTAGAAAAATTCTGTATGTTCTCTCATTATGTGTAATATTAAAAGAGTTTGGGAGCTTTATATCAGACATATTATTTCGGACGTAAATTTGTCGGCGCCAGCTAACAACATGTGAAAATAAACTGTCACTTGGATTGACTCTTAATATAGATATCGATGACGCTACATCCAGTAAAAGTTCATTTTTAAGGTAATCTTCTAAAACACTATTTGGTATTACGGGAGAGACGTTTGAAAGAATAATTTTTGTTGACGGTTTTGTAAGCGGTTTAGCCTTAATGAAGTTATTTCCGATTTTAATTCCTCGATATTTGGTTAGAAAGTTTTTTGCTATTTCTTCATTTGACAAAAAGACGATTACTCGGTTATTACTAACCCTAGAAGCTGCAGTAATATATTTTGGTCCTCCGATACGATCTTTAAGTGCCATTAGATAGTCTCTTATTTTCAAACCATCGTAATGATTAAATATGATTCCTTCAGATTCAGTAGGATATTTAAAATCTTTTATCGGCGTTATTCTTTGTTTAACCATATTAGCGTATGTTGTATTGTTAGTGATATTTTGCTCAGAAAACGGTAGAGACAAATTTAACGGACTATTTTTAGTATTAGAGTTTAAATTAATATTATTGTTAGTATTATGTAATAACGGATTGATTATACCGGTAGTTGATGCAGGTATCATTGTTGTTGCTGTTTCGGCTGATAAGGATGTTGGTACTAACGTAGATGATGGTAATGATGTTGATAGATTTTTGTCGGCTGCTAGCGACATGATGCTAACAGGACCGACGATAAGCGAAGTTTACTTTAATATACTCGTACTATTATACAGTTAACGCGCAACAATGAACAGACTGATAACAATAGAAACTCGTAATTGAAAAGGTATCTTTAATATTACCATTTGTTGAAAAAATTTATCTCCCATTAGTAATTGTAATTATAATGCGAAGCGATAATAAAATTTGATTTGATTATTCGAGAAAATAAGAAAAACTACGTGTGGCGTATAAACAAGAAGCCGAAGCTGAAATGCAACAAAAAATCATAAAACCAAATAATGAGTATGGTGGGAAATATAAATCAAACGAGATATTCGATTTCGAAAGGCCGCTGTAGTGCAATAAAAATTGTCTCTCAGCCGAGATTCCAATGAAAAACTGCTATCAGAGATCAGACAAAAATGATTTTTCAAAGACAGACGGAAAGATAATACTGTATGATAAATCAGATTTTAATGGAATCCCAATCAATGTGAGATTACGTAAGCTACCAACAAAAGAACAAGTTCGGAATGCAATAAAAATTATTAAAAAGCAACGAAGCACCAGGTTTAAATTCAACTACATATTTTAAATTGTTTTTTTTTTTTTTTTTTTTTTGGCCTGAACAATATAAATTCATTTGGAAATTGTTGTCGGGAAATAACCAACTGTTTATATATTCTTTTTGGTGGTCTCGCGTGAGCTAAAAAAATTGTACCGAAAGATTTTAAATATAAAGACAAAAATAAAACTGACTGACTACGGTGCAGGCTTCGTCTAGATCATAGTCGTCTTCCGGCATCTTCTTTTCGCTTTTCTATGTCCTCTTCTCCTTTTTGTTCCTTCCATCTGGATGATTCCGATCTGATCTGTGACACAAATCACATCTTCTTTGAATGCGCGTCTATATCTACAGAACGCTCTCACTTCTATAGTCAACTCCTGAAACTCGGTTTGCCTACTCCATACAGTGCTTCCTTTATTCTTTCCTTTCCATCTCCGGCAATCATTGCTATTATAGCGTCCTTCATATCTTCTATTTCCAGTAATGTTCAATTTTAATTAGTTTCTCCCCTTCTCTCACTAACACAAAATTAGGTTGGGTAATGCCCTCGACTGGCGATCCCAAAAAAAAAAAAAAAAAAAAAAAAAAAAATATTATAACTATAAGGGCACAAATCTATTTTTTTTTTTTTATTATTTTATTTTATGGGCCCGTCAACACAGGACATTCACCCCCAACACAAAAGATTAGAAGAATAGAAAGACATATAGAGTGACAAGTTATATCAAAAAACGATTAAAGACAGAAGAAATTAAGGCGGCTAACAAGGGATGGAAAAACGAGAATGTAGAGGGGGCACTGTAAGGAGTAGGGATGCCAAGGCTAAGCCAATTGGAATAAAAGATCGTGCGTTCTGAAGTTCTACTGTGCACAAGTAAAACCTTTTTGGTACATTTCTTTAAGAAAAATTTAAAGCGCTTTTTTACTTCTTCATCTTCCCAAGGAACAATGTAGTTTCCGTCAAATTCAATCGACCATGATATTTTCCTCAAGATTCATACTTCAAAAAGAAAATAAAGAACATTCATTTGCATTGAAGTAAACAAAAGTATTTGATTCCATCAACAGTGGAAAACCGTATGGCACTGTTTGAGAGCTGTCATGTCATCTGTCCATCAAATGCTGGCGACCAGCGTAACTGTTGCACGATCAAAAACAGTGGCCCCTGTTTTATGCTATTCGGGGAAAACTGAAAAAATTTGAAACTAGGATTTGCGCCCTCACTGATCAACCTTTATGTAAACTTAATAGACGGAAAAAGTTTACCTACCGACTTCGATATCAGGATTTGAGACTAAGTACAGATTCAACTTTAACCATATATAATGTGACTAAATATAGAACATAGCATATAATTTGTTCTATAGACTCAACAATGTTCAATGAGCGAACGGCATTGGCTACAAGCCGAAGAAACTGTAAAATTTACTGTCTCACGATTAGCTGTGTCATACAAGGATTCCGAGCTTAAACTTTGATAAAACCGAAGTAATGCTGACTAATGCGGAAATGCAACTGCAATTAATTTAAACGGGGACAGCTCATGTCCGCTAGACGTTATACCTACGTCATTAACAAGAATGGTGTACACATTAGACACCCTAAATTTTCCTTCTGACTTAACAATGCCAGTTATAATGAAGTGACACATTGAATTTCAACAACAAGGATTTATCATTAAAACCGTAATAATGGGGTGTATCAATCAATTCTAATACCGGTTAAGCTGTTGTTGCCAGCAAAACATGACTAATAACGAAGAGAAAAGCAAAAAAATGTTACCGGCGTGATATCTGCACTATCTTTGGAAAGTTTGTTTGCGTAACAGACACATCGTTCTACACGCACCAATGAGGCAGCTGCTTGTAGAGAAACAGTCAAAAGGGTAGAACGTGTGGTACATACGGATTCTGATCACATTTCCATATAGCAAAAAAATGAAAAAAGGATAAATGGATGGGAGTCATTATAGGAAAGATAACCCCAGTGGCTAAAAATATTTCAAAAGGAAAAAACCTTGTGTTCACATAGGAAACAATGCCGGTCACATGTCATTTATATATAAGGTATAAATGATCTCACATTCTAGGCACAAACGTAAGCAGGATAGTATACTTGATTAGAGGGAATAAGAAAAAAATCTATTATCGTTATTATTGTTATTTTTATTATTATTGTTATACTCGTATACTCAGTAATAACCCTGTACTACAGATTATATTTTTAATTTTTCTTTTCAAATGAATTATCTAGAATGCGTTTTCTTATTCTTTTTTTTATAAAATTTTATGATTATTTAAAGAAGTGTTTACTTATTTTATTTACTTGTTTTTTTTTCTTGTTATATTTTTTTGTAATATTTATTTATTTATTTATTCATTATTTTTTCAGTGCTTTTTATTGTTAATCTGCAATCCATTACTCGCGCATCTTTGCGCATAAATGGAAATTGGATAATAATAATAATAAAATAAACGATTTGATTGTTGTTATTATTATTAATATTATTATTATTGTTATTATTATTATTATTTTTGTTATTATGATTATTATTAATATTATTATTATTCATTATTTTCTCGGGTTTACTATATCCCGGTTACTATAATTTGTGACGCATTACATCAAGACACAATTATTTTATTATATTTTAATGGTTTAAAAACTTCCTCACTATGTTACAGGTACTTAATAAGACTGTTTTTTATGTGTTGTTATGTATATATCCTGGAATCTGTAACGTTTTAAAACCTTCCATTAATGTGTTTGGTGTAATTCCAGTTACTGACATTATAAGTAGTATTGCTGTGACCTTTTATTTCCATATCTTTTTTATTTCAGTGGCTAAGCTGCTGTATTTACTTACTTTTTTCTTCATATTTCTGGCTAATATTACTGCCATTAGAGACAAATGTGTCTATTAAAAATGTATTCTTTGATAGTTTGTGAATCAAGGTAATAGCAGGTCTATTAGCATCTATTTTATGATCTATTACTATCCTGGTCTAATTTATCAGTTTCATTTTCTAACACGGATTCTAGTTTATACTGGTAATATGACACTTTCTTGTTTTTTTATTATCCCATATTTGTGTGCTATTTCTTGATGTATTATTTTCGCCACGTTGTTATGCCTTTCTACATATTCTGTTCCTGCAAGTAATTTACATCCTCCTGATGCTCAATTGTTTCACGGGCTTGATAGCATTTACAGTACAAATCATTCGTTCTATCTTGATCTTTTATTATATATTTTTTGTAATTTTTCGTTGATATCACTTGATCTTGAATACCTAATAAGAAACCTTCAATTTCGGGAAATAATTCACCTTTTTTTAACCAGTTACATGTTAACTCTTTATTGGTATTTTTTCTGTTTACTATATTGATATGTCTTCCATGTAGCATTTTACCAGACCATTTGTTTTTAATAGTGATTCCATCTGCGTGGAAGATGCTGCATACAGTTTTATATCATCCATATGGAGCAGATGATTTAATTCGAATTGCACTTTCCCGTTTTATTTTATGTCTATTCCATATTTTGTTTCATTAAGTATATTAGACAAGGGATTAAGGCATAAAGAAAACCATAAAGGACTCAACGAATCTCCTTGGAAGATTTCGTGCTCGATTTTAATAGCTTCAATTATTATGCTTATTGATTCAGCGATTAGATGTACTGTTGTTCTCCAGCTATTCATCAGGCTGGCTAGAAAATTTTTTATTTTCGGATTGATACGGTATATTTCCATTATTTTTAATAACCAACTATGCGGCACAGAATCGAAAGCTTTTTTATAATCTATGTGACAATTGCATTTCTTTTTTGTTTTTCTACTTGTTTTATTATGACACTATCTATTAATAGTTGTTCTTTGCAGCCCTGGTTATTACATCTACACCCTTCTTGCTGTTGTGTGAGTATTGAATTTTCTGTTGTGGGGTTATCAATTTTATGGGCGATCACTGCCGTTATTATTTTATATAACGTTTGAAGACATGTGATTGTCCTGTAATTTTCCGGGTTTTTTGTGTTTTGATTCTTTGGTTTTATGTATGTTTTCCCTTCCGTAAGGAATTATTATTATTAGGCTACACTTCAGAAATCCGTTTTCACTTCTATTATTAAGAAGGGAGCTATCCCTGATAATATAAATCCACTTAATATTCAGCAACTCTATCAAGTACAGGTATTACAGTATGTTTTCAAAAATAAACAATTATTTAATATAAGCTTTAAAAGAAGGTATAACAAGAAGTTCCAAATCAGAGAATGCTGAAATCCCACATTACTTAAAATATCATTGGCGTATTCAATCACTATATATGGGTGCTAAACCTATTTAATTCATTACCTGCTCCAACATCTAAAAACCTACAAGAAAAGCTGTAAATACCTCACATACTATGTCAAGAGTAAAAATGTTGGAAATTTATGTTAGTCAGATTTGTTTGTGTTTTGGGATAGCGGCGCTGAAACTAGGGATATCTGAATGAGTTGCCGCTTTACATAGGAAAACAAATAGTTTTAGTTGTAAATGAAAATAACAATTTGCAAGTGTTAAATTATACTTTTCTTCGTATATTACACATGAATACCTGTCTGTGAACTTGGATGAGTGTGTGTACACATGGCTTCCATGAATTAAATTTTCAAAAATATATATTGAATGTATACAAATGGTTATGGATGTAATGGTGTGATTAATTTTTCATGAAATTTTAAATGTAAGTATACTTATATGTAAGCGTGTGCTTTATATATAGTTACATTCGAATTATACAATAGAAATGGGTGTTATGTGAAACTGTGTTTTGTTTATGTTTGGTATGAGTAGAAGACCCTCAATTACACTGTGTCTAAATAAGGTAGTTTATTAATTATTGTTTTCCTTAATATCTTTAAAATTATTGAGATTTAATAATTTATTATTGCTATGATAAATTGATGTACTGTTTTATTATTGTTGGGTTTATTACATCTGGTGTAATTAAAGATAGCTATTAAAGATTAATCAACACATACATTTTAGAGATATATAAGGTGCTGATTGTAAACATAGGTTAACTAAAAGGTACGCTTCAAAGAAAGTAAATGTACCAAGTTGGCATATGTAAAGAATAAATATGCAAAATTTAAATTTATAAAGTATAAATAAGCAAACATAGTTACAAATCTAATAGTACAAAATTTTCTGGCAATACTTATTTATTTAATCTTGTTACATGTTATATAAAAATTGCTGTTAAATTTTAATTTTACTTTTAATTGTATCTATCAGCTATTCTTTTTTTTTTTTTGGTGTATTACATTTCATTGTAAACCACTACTTGCGCTACATTATCGCATTTGTGGGTTTTGTAAAATAATAATAATAATAGACGATTTGATTTGATTATTATTATTATTATTATTATTGTTGTTGTTATTATTGTAGTTACTATTGTGAATATTATTTAATGTGCTGCTAGAGACTTTAAAATTAAAACTTCGAAACTACAATTATAAACGTAAATTGTTAATTAAATATAGTTCAAGTACTAATTTACAGCTTTTAATAAGACATTAATACTGAAATTGATTTTACAACCGTTGACATAAATCATTAGTCAGCTATATTTCAGGTAATATAATATACAAGCAAGTAAAGTATCACATAGCTATATATAATTAGAAGCAATTAGGTGAGAATAAATTTTAACGATCTTCACTTAATGCACATAAATCATAAGATTTCTTAATTATATCGTCCACAATTATTCAAACAAAAACTAAATATCATCCAAAATTCATTTAACTTCGCATATCGTATGGAATAATAAACTTAAGGTAACCGTTAAAAATCATGAGCAGCGTTGCCAAACAACATTCCACAAACCACAGAGTTTAAAATTAACATGTATAAATGTAAAACATTTTTAATGAATGTAAATTTAATGAAGCTTTTAATATGTACAAGTGTCTTTTTTTCAATGACTATGTCATTCTTAGCCCGGGATACACTACAAAAAATGTCCCATTACAATGTCCGTCACAATGTGTATAATAATAGGCGACGATGAAAACATATATAAATAATAATTCTGCATATGCATGTAAAATATGATTGAAAAATAAAGATTTTTTTATACAAGACGGCTAAGATGACGTATTCAATTGAAAACGATTATTCTAAAAGCAGTTTAGAAGAAAAAATATTGAGTTTAGGTTCCATTGCGAGTTTTTAAGGTAAAGTAAAAGTTCTTAAAATTAGATCATTACCAATTCTGGTACAATTTTACTATTATTTATATTATTAAACTAACGGTAGTTTAGAATTTGAATGATAAATTACTAGAAACAATAGAACAATAGTATTTTTATTATAGTTTTATTTCTTTTTTATTTTTGTTAGTAATCCGATCCGAATTGTTTGTTCGTGAGCAAATAAAAAATACATATCGATATATGTATTTCTCATTGAACTATTTTCATTTACATTACAAAATTAAAATTAAAAATAAATAAAAAAGGCAAACGATCGATGACAGTTGCATTTAAAATAGAATAAAAACGTAACATTAATACTATTACTAGAAAACAGTATTAAATATTAGTTATAAATCCATAGGTATAACATTTATACAAATATTTTATAATATAAATTAAGTTTCTCTCTGGTAACAATTATTTTCATCAAGGTTTTGGTTCTTGGGGGGAATTTCCCCTCCCGTGGATTCGCTACTGATAATTATGAAGTTGCTTTTATCAATTATTTTCAATGTAAACAACAACTAAGTATGAACATTATTCGAAAGAAATCTTAATTGTTTATTTCATATCGGATGTTAAAACATAAATTTGACTCGTCTATTCTCAGGTATACTCCGCTACTCGTATTCCTATAGCGCCTAAGCGGTTTCGAATACGAATATTAATTTTAAATTATCACTTTAATATTTATATTTGGTCAAATAAGTTTGATTTGATTTGATCATTGATCTTGCCAGTTCACTTCATTTCATTCAAGATGTCGAATATTCATTCTTCCTAGCGATTATTTTATCGAAATTCAGATAGTCCAGGACTTAAAAACGTAACCGGGTGTAAACGTTTAATTGAACTACGAACCATTAGGAAATAGTCGGGAATTTGCAGATAGGTTGACTGGCCGGTCAGCTATCCAACGTATACGTAATTAAGATTAGTCAGCATGCACTCCGTCATCGCAAATTTCTTTTTGTGTTTGTCAACTGAAAGACATCCAGGCCAAGAACTGAGAAAAAGCGGAAAAGAACGAAAATCAAATTTGTTATACGATCAAAAATAGAAATCAAGCGCTTAGATTATAAAAGGAGAAGGAAAGCATTGGAAGGAGTGGAAATATTGTTTGATAAAAGGGAGGAGTAGAAAAAACTTTGTTCAGTTGAAAACGACGAGCATTCAAACAGATATGGCCGAGATCACATATAAAGTGGTTATTAGAGGAATGCAAAGACGGAGACAGTTCGAGAGAGAACGGAAAAGCGGTGAAGGAAGCAGTCTCAAAGCATAAATATATTGTAAAGAGATTATAGTAAGATCAGTAGAATGAACGGTTTCCCAAAGATCCAAAATACAAACAATCAAAAGTATCGAAGATTTCGTTACGAACTAAAGATCTTCTCAATTACCGTCTCCGCTTGTCTATGCGAGCAACATGCCATGTTCCCACTGCTCTTATCCAGTTACGACACACATCCATAGTTGCGTGATTTTAGAGAGCAATCTCTCATTTTCGGAATAGCCTCACTGATGGATCATTTTCTGATTTTATTGTAAAAAAATTATATATGTAAGTAAATATATTCGGAATTTTGTTTATTTCAGTTCGATATTGCTTGCGATCGAAAAAAATTAACATTTGTTGGTACATTGAACAGCATCGGCCAGTTTATAGGGTTACCTTGGGCTGGACTTCTAGCCGACAGGTTAGTGTTGTGAAATTTGATCGTTTAAATAACATTAGTGTACAACATGCATACTGTTCGTATTATGATATAATTACGCGTACATAATTTCTAATATCCGAGTTTGCATCGTAATTCACTTTCATAAATGAAATGAAGAACTACCCGAGCTCAGTTTTGCGCTACAAATGGCGAACATACAATCATTAAATCCTGCTAAAACTTCTATGCCGTCAATACTGCGGCTTTCCTTGGCTTTGATCCTTTTGCTAACTACAAAGTCACTAGCGGTCAGACTTATTTTTAATTTCAAGTTCCAGCTATGGATCTCCAGTCTTTAATCAGTTTTTTTTTTTTGCTTAGTTTTTTTGTTAAAATAATCTAACGGTCCCCTCCACAGGGAAATCTCTCTGTAAGTTCGCGATATAGTTATATCGTTTATTGATAACGGGTAGAGCCGGATAAACACGTCAAATCTGCCTCTGCAATATTTTCTATCGACACTTGGAGGATCATTTTGGTACCAAAAAAAAAAAAGAACAAAAATTTAATTCAAAATATTTCCCGAGGGATTCAAAAAAACCTTGTTTTTTTTTCAATAGCAAAAATTAATGATTTTTTTCGAATACTATAAAGTAAAAGTTGTGAAAATAAAATATTTGTCTAAAGCCGGCAGAAATTTTTAGTACTATTTTCAGTAATGCAGGAAACTATGTTTTGTAATTAACGAGTATACAGACAACCGCTAATTCTATTTAATTTGTTTTATATATTTTGGTATAATACGCATTTATTATTTTAAAAAATTATAAAACATATAATTTTTTAATAATAAAGTAATATTCGGTACGCCTGAACACACAAAAAAAAAACAAACAATTTTTAATTTTTCTTCATAGTTGTCGTGATGTGGCCTAGTTGCTAGAGCACTTGACTTCCGTTACAGAAGTATTGAGTTCGATCCCAAGCGACAACAGGTATTACAAAAATAGATAATTAAATTAACCCCTAATATAAAATCATATGGAAAGCAATGGCAAACATGCATAGCATATGCGTACGCTAAATGATGTATAGTAGGCAGACAATAAATGGAACTACATTTGTATCGCGATAAATCAAACAATCACAGTATCAGTTCCGAGTGTAGTCTTGTGTCTGCATTAGCGTGCATATAACAATTACCTAGTATACACTATGCCTATGCCTGTACAGCTAAAAGGTACGAATACCAGTCGCCTATGCTCAAAAACTGAGTATAGCACTACAAAAAAAGATAATAATAATAATATTAATAATAATAATAATAATAATAATAATAATAATGTTTCAACAAATTGAAAAGTTTGAAAAAATTCCCCCAAGTGTAGTATGAAAAAGACGCGTTAAAATTTGGTAATTGTATGAAGGAACACGCAGTTTAAAACAATATATTTCAGTTTTATAAAAATGTTGTTTATATTTGGGAATCGTAAAAATATTTTATTTTCATCTCTTTTACTTTATAGTATTTTGAAAAAAATCATCATTCGTTAACATTTTTACTCATAAAAAAAAAAAAAAATTAAAATAAATAAATAAACAAATAAAAATTTAAAATAAAATGTTTTTTAAAAAATAACCCGGATAATAATATTTGAAATTGAGAATGCTGGTGTGAATTTTTTTTTATTTGGCACCAAAATCATCCCCCAAGTGTCGATAAAAAACTCCGTTTGGGCAGATTCGTCATGCTTATATTCGGCTATACTTTTTCACAATATTTAAAGAAGTTATCGTGTCATATTTAAAGCCATATGTCTTCTCTAGATGAACATTATATCCTAAATTGTATTTATATTTATGTCTTTTTTTTTTTAGTCTGATCCGCATCCGCTTACAAAACTTAATTTCTTTTTGCTTATGATGTAGCTTCTATTAGAATGTAAAGGCTAAAACATTTCATGAGTATAGATGGAATTTTTTATTTTTGTTTTTGATTTTCTTTTCGTTGCAGTTAACACATTAACATTTTCCGGCATTCCCATAAATTCCTCGGTGAACCGATTTTTATGCTGCAAGTTTTTTTATATTTTTAATGGCACGCTTCACAATCTCTAACAAATCGTAGTTCCCGCTATTCTCCCTTTAAACGCTCTTCAAATTTTATTCTTCACATTGAAAACGCTTCCTTATATAGAAATTTTGCATAACATTAAGTTTGACCTTTCATTCGGTATGGAAAACATACCGAGTTTCAATTCGGATGTCGACAAATGTTAATAATAAATGTCAACTTTTATACGAATTTTAAGACGAGTACACATAATTATCGAAATTCCTGTGCAACGAAATTTTTCATTTTTTTCCAATAAGAATCACATTATTTCATTAAAAAATTGTATACCTTAATTTTAAAACTGTAAATAGTGACTTTTTTTGGATTAATTGCATGTTACTTCGCATAGGAAATATAGTAATTAGATATAAAAAAAAAAAACCCAATTAATAGCCTGTTGCATTTTTCCTAAAAACTATGAAAAACTAAAAAAAGAATTTAATAGAATTCGCAATAGCAACAATATGCATACAATATGAAGTAGTGTTATAACAAGTTCATCCGTTACTTGAAAACAATTTTTAAAAAATTCGGTTAGAAAAAGTGTTGTCCAACTGTACAATAAACGAACGAAAATTCGGGTAATCGTACAAGTACAGCTCACAAGTCGTCGCAAAAATCTATTGTTAATGTTAAGAAAAAAAGTGGTAAACATAGGCTCGCGTACAAATTCGGTCTTTTCACTTTTTCATTTAACTTGTTTCGATGCCTACGCGCTGACTCTTTCAATAATAAATAAAAAACGAATTCTCTATCGGCCCCCCGGTTTATTGCAAAAAGACAAAAAAAAAAAAACCATATCGTCATACAACTTTTTCTTATATAAATACAAACATGCCGTAGAATTCATTCAGAAATTGAAAGATTTAACCGCTGTTACATGTAAAATATCATCGGAAATCAATCCACAGTGGAGATCAGTACGAGAGTTATAAAATTAAAAAAGGTAAGGAAAATATCGTTATAGGGGTTTCGATATTCGCTCGGTTCTTAATTTCTGTCAAAAATATTACGAGGACTAAGCAAAACGACTGCACTACTATTTGACTAATCGGATTATTAGATGGTGAATAATAGCTAGTGCGTACGTTCAAATTTTAATTTTAATATAAATTAAAAAACCACGATATATTTATTTAAATTTGGATTCATTTTTGTTTTGCGTTTTTTTTTTTTTTTTTAGGAAATTTTTTCCGATTTTCCTTTGCTACATTTCATTTTTCGATGTCTGTAATTTAATCCGAAATAATAAATATTCAACATAGTCGATTCAGCATTTTAAATCAAAAAGAGTGTTATTTAAAAACAAAACAATATACGTAACTATACATATTTTTGTGCAGTATTTTAAAATCAAACATTTAATAAAAGCGCGAAAATCACCACACGGCGAGAACTTTATAAATAACACTTAATATGAATCCTAAGAGCTCCTCTTTAAGCCTTTCTGATCTGTCCTCGATTACGATGTATATATTTATATATACGCAAACTATACTGTTGTAATATTATTGATATCTGATGATTAGTAAACAAATGTGATCGCCGCGGCAATGTAATTCACGTTAATTAGGTACGGCCGTAAACTGGTTATTGTAGTCGGTACCATTGTTGCTTCCATATTTGCTCTGCTGCGATCGTACAGTCGAAGTTACTTACAGTTTTTATCGTTCGAATTTTTGGAAGCGACTTTTAGTACCGGGATCTATTCTACCGGACTTGCGCTCGGTAATTCGTTTTTTTTTTATTTTCTCTAACACGTAACGAGTACCCCTTTTGCAATGAAAAATTTGAATTAGCCTTTAACGAAGTCTCCGTAATTAACCCAAATTTAATCGGTTAAAATTCGGAAATACAAAAAGCGACACTAAATATTCCAAAAAGTATTCGTGAAAATTATTAAGCGCAATGGGCTTGATTATTGATTGAAACTTAAACTCTATAAATCAAACAGTGCGGCAGAATCATTTTTTCTTTTCTACACTCGTGTTTTATCGTTCACTCGTATTAATTATATTCATTGTGATAAACGAAAATTAAAAAGAACAAAAAAATGCAACAAGAGGATCGCTACGAAAGTCTACTAAATCTCCCGCTAATTTAAAATATGTACTTCTTCGGGCCGCGTGGATTAACGTAATTAAGGTAAATTCTAACAGTTACGATTGACACAACGCAGTCAGTCTCTTCTATAGTCCCTCTCGAAATATTTTATTAATAATTTTTCTGCTCCGATACAGATCTCCGGCAAATATGATGGCTCGACACGCACTCCCATCACCCTTAATTCTTTACGCTCAACCCTTCTCTTTGAATCAATTTTTCTTCCACCTTTTCCTTAATCTTAATATCATTTAATTGAACTCATCTCTGTTTTAATCATGGCTCGCTTCTACCTCTCTACTTTATACGGTTTTTCCGCTTTTGTTTCTTCTTTTTCGTTGCTATCCTTACGGATGAGACAACGGTTTCTTTGGATACTAATCCATATTTTACTTCCTTTCTCCCCTCCATTGAGAATTTTTTTTTTTTTCTCATTTAGAAATATCAATCTTCCCCTACTGTGCATTTATTTCATTTGACTCTTGTTCTTTTCGTTCTTCCTCTGTTTAGTTAGCCCGCTTCATTTCGTTTATCTGTAATTGTTTGACCTAATTAGCATACGCAGAACAAAAAATAAATAAAACACAAAAATAAATCCTTTAAGAAAAATCAACTAAACTAAATTGATCCGATTCCTACCGTGTTGCAGTTGCTCTTTACGGGAATCGGTAAAATGCTCGGAAACATTATTCCGATAGAATTTCGACAAAGGTCAGTTTTTTTCCCGTATTTTCGGGGACCTTAACCCAACAGCGTAAGTGAAATTTTTGAACGTGTCAATGCGGCGGGATATTATACCGGAACGAAACATAATTAACTAATTAAGTATAGTCCGATAAATTATGTTATTAATGTACGAAAACTTCAGAAAGCACATTAGAAAGAAATATGATTATATTGAAACGGTACACAATAACATAGCGTATTTATTTTGAATACTTTTTAATCCCAGAAAAAGTTTTTCGGGATTCTATATATTATAAAAACTTTAGAACTTTTTAAATTCTGCCTCATTCACTAATTCCATGAACAGAACCATTAATCTCTGCGCCATTCTGTCTTCGATTATTGCGTATTTATTAAAAGTGTTTTCTTAACGGAAGAGGAAAACACCGTTCGTTCGACATACCGCTTGACAAAAAAATAAAACTCTCACCGTAACAAATAGAAAAATTCAACTGGAAATATATACTTACTTTTTTTTTTTTTTTTTTTTTTTTTAATTGAAAAACTGTAACAGCATGTTTCGCGGCAAGAACTACATTCATAGCATTATTATTAAATATTACAAATGTCGTCTCGCTGCGAAACACGTTGATACGATTTTTCCATTAAATAATATAGCCATGATTACGCGGATCTAACTGGTCGGCTATTTTTATAATTTCATTGTTGTAATTTCAAGTGTGAATATATTTTGTGTTTAAAAGTGTAATTTTCAATTTATTAATACAGAAATATTTCCACTTGTGTCAATTTGTCTACTATAAATATATTACAGAAATGGGTAATCAAATATTAATTATAACGTAAAATAGCCTACCGGTTACCGCAAGTCTTCTGATTCTTTTAGGTAATCAGTATATCTCTTACCGAGCTACTTCTCTGCGCGTGGGATCTCTCCCGTTAAAGGTCTATACATAGAACTAGTTGAACGGGAAAAAAAAAAAAAAGAGAATTTTCCTTTCTCAGGCACTGCGGTGCATCGGAATCGTTGATGTTCAAAAGTGGGCACCAAAAAGACATCCTGGTCAATTACGTAGTCGTAAAAGAGCCGCGGAGATAGCTCTTTCTTGACAAGATTGAGAAAGAAAGAAAAGGTAATACTTGAACCTTGTTTAAGAATAATGGATTGAAAAATCAAAACGAGAAGCCGGTCTGTGTGAATGACGTTCTAGTGCAAAACCGAAAAATAGACCGATCAGTTCGGCAGTCGTGACGGAAACATATTTTGCCTCTATAAGTGTTAATCACAGTGTGCTTGAATTTCGGTTTCACCTTTCATTAGATAGAATCCAGTCAAGGAGAACTAACTTGTGCCACTCATCCTCAGATCAAAGTGAGTAGAAGTTGTCCTCACATCGGTCACGTACAAATATTATTATGATTATTATTAATCCCGCTGTTTACGCAGCTATGCGCATTTGTGAAATATACATATTATATTATTTTGCTTGTATTTCTTATACTAATTTGTTAAAGCAGTAAGTTTCATTTGAGTGTCTCTTCGAAGGGAAGCTCATCTGCTATGGACACTAAACCCAGCACTTCTCAAAGTTCCTCTTCGTATAATCGTTTTTAAAAGAAAATGTATGCGTCTAAAAAAAAAAAAAATAAAAAAAAAATAAAAAAAAGACACCGGTAGATCTATTTGAATGAAACACCCTTTTCTATAGCATACTACGCTACGATCAGACTATTTTCCATTCTGTCTTTCCGAAAATATTTTTAATCAGTTGTTTTTTGTTCTTTTTCACGAAGTTCTGCCTTCTTTGCAAAGAAAATAGGGCAATTATCGTCTCCCCGAATTATCGTAAATGTGCTTTCTTTATGATAATTCTTATCCCCAACCAAAAATTGTTCCCTACGTTCTTCGGAACGTTGTTCTCTCTTCAATTCTTAGCTTTTGGATTTTAATCTTCCTACTCCAAACTATAACTCTTATGTTCTTCTCTCTCTTTTCCTTCCTTATCAGCTGTTCCTATTCTAGCTTCTTTCATTCATTCTATCTCGCACCAGATTAAAATATTTTAATACGTTACGTTCCTTTTGAACTATTATTTTCGGTTAATTGGGCTGTTGCTCTTCCTTAGCGTACCCAAAATTAAGAAGAAAAAAAAATTCTACTTTTTTAAGAATTTGTAATTTTAAAATTTTTAATTTTCCCTCCATGCAGCGTTCAACTCTCGGTCATTCCAGCACTTGAGTCTTTCCTATCTTCCATATCTGATCGCATAAACATCTGATTCCGCTTCTCATCCGTCCCCCTCTTCTTGGGCCAATGTCTTTATGACGAACCCAATAATAAAATACAAAAAGAAAAAAAAAGCAAAAATAAAAATTAGACAAACAACTGCACACTTTAAACTTTGAGTCCACCTTGTTGTTGTTGGCCCGTAGAAATTGTGTAAAATTAGATAAAGTTATATTTCGTAATGAAAATTAATTTTATAACTTTATCTCATTTTACGCAATTTCTGCGAGCCAACAACAACAAGGTGGACTCAAAGTTTAAAGTGTGCAGTTGTTTGTCTAAAAATTATTTTTTTAAATAAAAATAACCAATACTTTCTACATAATCGATTTTTTACGCTATTGCTTTTTTTTTTTTTTTTGCTGTTTCCAAAAATTACAAGAATAAATGTTTTCTCTCTGTTTTCCGATATTTACACATTTCTTCTTTTTTCTGCTTTGTAATGAATTTCTTTAATAACTAACATTTCGAAGTATAATATTTGTGTCTAAAAATAATTTGTAGTTAGAATGGTAAAAAATTATAGGTTTTCTTCCGAAAGCCGCGGAGAAAATGAAGTCTATTAAAATTATTAGTCCCCGTTCCTCGCGAGATTAATGCGAACATTTTTTAAAATTGATTTATCACCGGCCTTTAAGCAAAAATCGGACGGAGCGGAAACACAGCGATTCCGAATGTATAATTTAAAATATTTCCCGAAGTCGCGAGAAAAATGCAATAATGAATCTTCTCAACTCCTAGTCAAGTTCTTTAAACGACTTTATGGTCCACGCGTCGTGTATTCCACTTGGGCCATTAAAATGACGATAATTAAGTGCCAAGAAAACTATAGATAATGCGTAAATTCCAGGTGTTTTAGGACGAAAAAACCGTTTGAAATCAATAAAAAGGAGGAAAAGAAACTTGCGCTAAATAGCCTATTAAATCCTCTAAAAGTCGTACGATAATTATTATTAAAATTACCGACGAATACGCATCAAACTAAAAGCTGCGTTTAATTCACGCATCGCACATTGATAAATATATGCAAAGGAAGCTTCGTTTAAGTTTCCAATGATACTAGGTACGCAAATTGCAGATATCAAGAGAGCGATGTTCAAAAAAAACCTTCACATTGTATCGGAAAGTGTTTGAAGGAATCATTTATCCGATTGTTTATTAAAATTACAGGGATTTTAGGGTTTTTAGTTTATAAATTTATTAAAACACATAATAGAATTCAGAATGTATGTACATCGAAATTTCGTTACGTACAATACTTTCGAACCTCTCGAACTGCGCTTTGTAGTGCACTTATTTATTACGTAATTAAAAATTAATTTTCCCGTTTTGGTTTTTAATGAAAATTATTAATCATTTAGTGGTCGTTCGAGAAATTTATGTTAATTTAACACCTAACCGCGGAAATTTTTTAATCTTTAATTAATATGTGTATTCATGTCTAACGAAAGGCATTGAATTGGTTAGCTCTGAGCAGCGGCCGTTAGCTGGAGCGATAATCGGTATTTTTTACAGCATCGGAGCAGTGCTTATGGGTTTAATCATGTGGTGGGTAAGAGACTGGAGACTGCTGCTGCGAGTTATATACACACCGGGATTTTTATTCGCTCTTTACATCTGGTAAGTCGGAATGTAACATTTAAATTGAAATATTCATCATTTATTGTCATTATTATTTTTAAGTGAATTTAATGCATCGCCATACGAACGGTTTTACAGTGTCGAAGTTTCCTATTAGACAAATGCAACCGGAAGGTTTATTACATGTCAGAGATCTCTACGAATGCTACATAGTACTTCCACGAAACGGTAATTTTACCTTCTCCGAACATGACCGATAGAAAAACGTATACGATAGAAATGTTCGTAGTTCACTGCATCAGTTTCAAATGAAAATGCTCCTCCAGTTGATTTATTAGACACATTCATGTCGTTATGGAGGTCACGGGTTCGATCCCGAGCGACGACGAACTTATATTACAAGAATTAAATAAATAAAAGAATCGCTAATAATCACGTGGAAGGCAATGGCAAAACGTATATACAACATCATATGCGCGCCAGGTCAGTACACAGCAGACCCATACGGGACTGCACTTGTAGCGCGATAAATCAAACGATTATTATCAGTTCCGAATGTAGTCTTGCATGTGTACACCTGCGTTGCATATAATAATTGCCTAGTATACTATGCCTGTGTCTGTACAGCAGAGATGTACGAATCGGTAGTACTCACCAACCATTAGGTTGAGGAGAGAAAGAAGAAGACATGTCACCAGTATTATTCTGAATTACTTGGGGAAATTCATTAACTGAATAAAACCAAACAAGTAACAGTTTTTGTTTTTCGGAAAAAGAATAATTATTTTACAAAGTAAATCCAACTGTACATCTTGTTTGCTAAATAGTTAATAAAATAAAGTAAAAACCTCTATTGGGATCAAGAAGCTGAACTGATTCTAGGTACTCACCAGAATAATGTAAACTTCGAAATACGACAAGATGTAAGACAAGTTGCATACTTTCTCCCTTGCTATTTAATGCATATGCAGAGCAAGTTTTCAAATTCGGAATTAAGATTAATGGGAGAATCATCAAAACATTCGGTATGTTGACGATGCTGTCATTTTAACGGATGATCTGAACGGGCTCCACAGTGTAGTACTTGATTAACAAATCAGCTGGGAAGCCATACAATCTACACATTGATGTGAAAAAGATAAAGTATATGGTAGTTAATAAGTAAAAAAAAAAAAAAAAAAAAAAAAAAATGGTCAGGTTTCAGTCAATAGATAAATTTAAATATTTCGGCTGTACCATAACAGAGACGCTAAATCTGGATACCGAAGTTAAAATCAGATGTGGCCAAACCGAACAGTATTTAACAGTAATCGTTTCTTGATATAACTTGTCGCTCCATATGTCCTTCTATTCTTTTAATCTTTTGTGTTGGGTAAATGTCCTGTGCTGGCGTGCTCATTTAAAATAAAAATAAAAAATAAAAAATCAGCCACACCCAATAAACGACAAGTTGAGCGGTACGAAACAACAAAACTGTAGCTGCATAGAAGAATACTCAAGATCCCGTGGACTACTAAAACGTCAAACCAGAAAGTCGTAGAAATGACGAAGTCAAAAAGGATGTTGAAAAAATGGATAATAAAGAAGAAAATTGGACACATTCTCAGAGGACAGCGGTACGTAATTTTGCAGCTTATAAATCAAGGGAAAATTAATGAAAGAAGAAGTGCAGGAAAGCGTCGGATAGATTGGATCAAGAATATAAAGGAGTGGACCAATACGACCTCAGTCCAGGAAGTTGTGTAACGTACAAGAAAAAGGCTGCGGTGATTGCCTGCGCCTATATACTAACGACGTTTTCTTTTTTTCTTTTTTTTTTTTTTTTTTTTGGTAGCGAGGTAGCCTAGTAGTTATGCTTGGATACCAAACCAAAGGTGACATAGGCTATCTCGTGGCTTGTCTCGTTCCAGATCCAAGCCTGCCTGAAAAAATTAGGTGACAGAGAAATTTGGAGAAGGGAATACGGCTTCGAAAAAGAAACTAGCCATGAAGGCTCAGTACTTTTTGGAACAAAGTTCCTTATCGCAGGTTGCAACGACCGGGGCGAGGCAACGAAAAAACCGACTGTTACGAAAATTGTATGTATAGGTATAAATTTACGTACCCATGCTTACAGCAGAAATGTAGCTATACAAAAGAGAGAGAGTGAGAGAAGGAAAATAATCCCACCCATTCACTCTATTGCTTTTTGTACATATACAATAGGTATACGTCTATCCCGGTACATAGCGATGTCTATATGTATGCATGATATACATTCAATCGCCAGCCAAGGAAATTACATTAGATTGTATTGATGAAAGAGAGGGAGAAACGAATTATTGAATGCTATTAGAGATTAAAAAAATGAAAGATGCTCTATAATAGAAATAGAATAAGCGAAACACTATAATATGGAGCAAGCAAAGTAAAATTCAGCAGTTGTCGATAAAAGTAAGAGCGCTCTATGGATATAGACGGCCAGTGGTAGAAAATGTTACTTGAATCGCAGAGTAAATCAGAATCGTTAGGATGGAAAGAATGAAGAGAACGTAGAAAAACGAAAAGAGGATGCAGGAAGTCGACTATGGTTAAAGCGAAGCCTGCAGATGGAAGAGATAAGAAAACGCGAAAGATGAGAGAAGTCATAGTACCAATGATAAGGAGGAAGATGCAATTCCCGGAAAGAACGTTAAGATTGGAAGAAGTAAATTTAGATAGAAGTTGACTAGTCTGAACGACAGATCGAGCTAATTAAAATCAGTACATTACGCCCAATACCAACATGGCCGGGGAACCATAAGAAATCGATTTGTAGGGAACGAGCGCTACACAATCTAGTGACAAGAGAGCGAATCAGGAGAGTTATGAAGCCTGAGGAATGACGAGGAAGAGGAGAGGCGATAGACAGTAGCACACCTTTAGAATCCGACACTATCAGAAATTTATTAGTACCATTAGTGAAAATGGTGTATTGGATAGCACGAAGGATAGCTGTAGACTCCGCGGTAAAGATGGAGCAGAAAGAAGGCAGTTTGGAAGATTCAAAATAGTTGAGAGATGGGACTAAAAAGGTAGCTCCGGTACCGTCCGTTTTTGCCATCAGTAAAGATAACAGTAAGAAAACGAAATGAGGATTGAATAACATTCTTGTCGAACTACTGTGAAAGATGGAAAGAGAGAATATCTTAGTTAGGTGCAGAAAATTGCAATAATTAAGTGTGAAGTAAGCGTGTTTGTTAAAAGGGAAAACGTAAGGAGCAAATTGATTAAGTCGTTTGGATATATGAAAAATAATAGGGGTTTTCCTCGGATTTAAACGCCAGGGAAATCGCTTTGTCAAGAAACGATAACTAAGATAAGATCGACGAATATAAAGAGGGACCATAGTGGTTTCCGAAAAAAAACTGCAGCAGTGGAAGATTACTTCAAAATTCCAAGACACCGACAGAGAGACAAAGGATCTGCACACAATATCTGCATGATGTCACGAAAGCCTAGCTGCTGGAGCACTTTTATTACAGACATTATTACGTGGAAGGTAATGGCAACGCTCTAGCTGGTGTGTAGCCAGACACATTTCAGATTACATTTATAAAGCGAAAATAAGCGATTCCAATCAATTTCAAGTATAGTCCTTCGTGGACACTAGCGTTGCATATAATAATTGTCACGAACACTAACTATATCTGTACAACTAGAGCGTACAAATTAAGAGCAGCAAGGCACTGCCTTTAGTAATAAATGAATGAATAGTAGGGTATAAAATATATAGAATTTTGGAATTATTCACGAGTTTCAGTGTTATTTACAAAATTTCAACTACAGCGATCAGCAGTTAAATACGGCAGACTGTAGCTTAAGGGATCAAACAAAAAACTAAGGCGGTAGTACCTTACTGTTACTTTTTCGTAAAAAAACGTTGTTGCAGTTAGGTGACCTGATAATAATAAAACAGTTTTGTGCATCGATTCAAACACGAATAACTGTAGATCACTTTTAATGGCAGTTGACGAAAATAATGTAGTTCAAAATACAGCGTAATATTATTTCTGACAAGGAGACGCCAAGTAGGCTCATATAACCTTGATTAGAAGCGGTTCCATAACTCGGGAATAATACACTTATGAATAATGATATCATGTGAGACAAATATAACGTTTGGAACTCATCTGGATAATGTGGAAAAAACATATGATAACTGAACGTAAAAAAATGATATCAAAGCAAGAAAAATATATTTAAACATTAACGGAAATATTTTTTTTTTTTTTTTTTTTTTAATATAAACAGATTTTCTGAAGGATAAGGTTTTGTGAGATTATGCACTCAGGAGCCAGTACTTAGTGGCGTGCTTCCTCATCACCATACAGACCTCTGGAATAAGAGTTAACCCCTACGCTAATATGTATTGCACTAACATTATCATATCAGTTTTCAACGTCACGAATTAAGATCATTTCCCCAAGCAACTTTATGACCACTTCTCTCTATCAGTAATAGATCAATTTCAATAATTCTCTAATCTATTCTAACCTATTGGTTATGTTTGAATGTGTTTTTGGATTGCATTTCGCTGTAAAACTAACCAATTTTAATAATTTCCTAAACTGTATTAAACTTGTCCACTTTTCAAGATGCGTTTTGTTATGTAACCAATAAATTTGAACACTTTTCTACTAACTTTTGTTTATTGTAAGTATTTTTTTTTTTTTTTTTTGGAGGTCATGATTATGAAGTACGTAACTCCGAAACATGTCAGCTCTCTTTTTTAACATTTTAAAATATAATTTTCTGCAGTACGTGTTTTATAACATTTTTAATAAAGGCTAATATTGCACAAACTTTAAAACACAGAACACATTATTGGTATAGAGAGCTCAATAAAAGTTAGCAAACCATCTTATTTCAGTTATTTATACAGAAAGCGTCCCACTAGAAACATGCAGATAAGAATAAAAATAAAAATGCCAATGAAGGTTATCATGTTAGCCTGTTTTTTATCTTAAGAAAACTACATGTTCAAACATGTTTCCCTCTCAGAGATTATTATTGTAAGCCATTATGGTTAGTTATATACGAGGGAGGATCAATAAGTTTTTTTTTGTTTTTTTTTTTTTTTTTTTGGGCACGTCAACAGTGGAACTTACCCAACGCAAGGAAATGTACCTTATATAAGGAAAAGATTAGAAATTGAGGAGATAAACAAGGCCAACAAAGGAACTATATTGAGAGAGGGGAGTGCAAGAATGGAGTGGGCACTATAAGGAGTAGAAAGGCCAAGGCGCAGAAGACTAGAATACGGAGTAGAACGTTCGAAGGAAATAAAGGGGCATTCGAACAAAATGTGATTCGCATCACAGGTATAATTGAGCTCTGGAGGATCATAAGGACACAAAGGAGATTGAACAATAGAAAAACGGAAAAGAGAAGCCGGAAGCAAACTATGATTGAACCGCAGGCGTAAGTTAAGACTCGCGCGTAGTTTCTACCTAAATTAACGTACAACCCCCCGCTCTAGCTTAAACGAAACCGGTTTTTATTCTCTAGTCTTTCGTGAAAGAATGAAACCGGTATCTTGTTTGGTTCGTTTACAGTGTCTGTTTGAAATGGAGCGTCGTGTGAATTGGTCGTCCAACACTGAGAGATGAAGTGCGGTTTTTGTGGGGAAAAAATCATAATCCCACTGAAATTCATCGACAAATATGTGAAAGGTACGCGGATAAAAAAATGTCAAGGCCCGTGGTGTTCGTATGGTGTGCCGTATGTTCAAGAAAGGACAAGATTATGTGGAAAATGATCGCGCAGCAGTCGGTCACAGACATACGCAAACGTTAAGCTCGACGAAACTCTCACTCTTTCGGATCGTCCTCCCTTGAAAGCAGCCCTGGGAGGAGAGCGTTTCGCAAACAACGAATAAGTGAAGAGTTTTGTCATGAATTGGTTAGCCGAAGTTGGACGGTTATTTTTCAAACAAGGCATCGAACAATTGGTATCACGTTACGACAAGTGCTTGAATATTTTAAGTAAATACGTCGAAAAACAGAGAAAGGCCTTTGTAGATTTCAGAAATATATTTACATATTTTATACGATTTTTTTTTTTTTTTTTTTTTTTATCGCGGAGTGTACTTATTGATTATCCCTTGTATCAACCCACTTCCCAAATTACATAGACATAGACATCCCAAGCGTAGTTAAAATATATATCAAATTATATACTTGAATTATCACTAACTGAAAAATTTAGTGTGTTACTTAATTTGAACTAGACACACATACAGAATCACCCTTAGTCATTCAAATTGGAACAATATTGCCTTGGTATGTTATTTATGTTCATTAATCATAGGTGTAACAAAAACACACTTCCTCAAAAAGAAAACATACATAAACAAAAGCTTTCAAACAAGTTAGAAAAGTGTTCAAATTTCTTGGTTACGTAACAAACGCATCTTAGAAAGTATACGTTTTCATATAGTTTAAAATAATATTAAAACTCGTTAGCTAAATAATAAAAGTGCAACCTTAAAACACATTCAAACACAAGCAGAAACTTAGTAGAGGTTTGAAGAATTACTGAAATTGATTAGATAAAGCCTATACACCCTGCCGAGAGTGATAATGTAAACGTATTTGCCAAAAAGTAAGCAGTCGCAGAGAGGTTTGTGGGGTTGCTTAGGTAGATAATCCTGACTCATAACACTAAAGATGGATTATACAACAAGCAAAGATATGTGTTGTTAGCGGTGATTACTTCTAGAGTACGTATGATCACGTGACTAAATTATGGTTTTTCGAATGTGTTTTCTGTCTTCTTCCATGAGTGTACTGCGGCAATTCCGCGGTTTTAGAATAAGATTTATTAACCCGCCAGTACTCGCTGCGTGAGATTTTCTCTCACATGTCTGGATGAAACGGTGTTACCTAGGGTAAACGAAAGCGGGAAAGCTGGGGCCTTGTATAGCTAGAAAGGAGGGACACCGCTAGCCAAAGGACACCCTATAGTCAAAGTCAGTCACCTCTAGGCTTCGGAAGGAGGTATTTGTTTTCGTTATTGCTGAGAAAAACTCTCACACGCGAGTGCTCCAGTTTCAATTTTTTCGATGCCTGTGAAACTTTTTCATGGACATGTGGGGTTTCATTTTCCATGTAATTTTGAGTGATGAATCGAGTGATATGGGTCCATAGCCGTGCGAGTACATACGAGTGACTATGGGTGAAAAATGGGTGTAAGAGTTCGGTTTTTCGATGTTTTTCAGAATATAGTCATGTAGAGGGTATCGTTTTCTATGTGATTTCGGACGCTGAAGCGATTGCAATTTATTATGATTTTTATGAATTTGTTAAATTAACGTGATAAAATAAAAATCAAAAGTGTAATAAGTTGATTATTTTGAAGTTAAAAAATTAATGTTGTATGCGGATTGAAATATTTCAATAAAGATTCTTCGAAGAGAAAGCTGAATAAAAGTCAGATCGTTAAGGTGTACAGTTCCAGACGATAAAAACCAAACGACGTGAGTATATAAGTATATCGCTTTTCGATTGTCGGAGAATAGAGTAGCGAATTTCTCAAGATATTAGATAGTTTTTCAAGCGCTTCAAAGTATTAATGTGAACGGGAGATAATAAAATTTATATTAATATATGTAAATAAATATTATTTTAGTTTTGTTGTTTTTTAAGTCAATTTATTTTTGAAGAATAGATGAAATATTTCACGACTCGGCCGTATTTGTTATTCTCATACGACGGATCCAAATCTAGACTATTGCTTTTCTAAGTGTACCTATAGGTAGCAATTGACAAAGTTAACCAAAAATGGTCTTAAGAGCTTTAATTTTTGGAAGTTGGAGTGTAAAAGTATAGTGAAATAGTAAAAGAAGAGAATGATGAATGAACAAACAATTATTTTCAACCAGACTGTTCAAAAACTGGGTAGAGTTGACACAGAAATTCCATGTGAGAGAAAATCTCACGCGCCAGTACTGGCGTCCTGCTATGCCTAGCGAGTACTGGGGCGGGTTAATGTACTACGCGGTGCACTTCAGTATAAACGCTACATGTGGTGTGATTTATTAAAGCTTACGCTGTCGTTCTAAAAAAGCACAATAATGGAACACAACTCTTTCCATACATAATATCAATGCAGTCGCCGAATGTTTATTTCTAGCAACGCAATTGGGAGGAGAACCTTCGGTTTTGGACACGGCTTGTCTTGTAAGTTCTTTCTTTTGGTGAACGCTTTCCTTGAGGAAACATTGCCTTGAAAGTACTTTGCTTTGTAAATTTCCTTTACGAAACTTGAAATTTCACTACTACGAAGGTTCCTCCTGTAGGAGGAAATAAAAATGGATACCAAATTATTAACAAATAAATGTATATTAAAAAATGCACTTGCTCCTGTAAAGTTCTATTTATTTAAAAAAAAGTTGATGTATATGACAAATGAAAGATGAATTTTTTATTACACGTCGGAAGTCGGTGTCTCTTTGGGCCCCATTATAATGCGGGGCCCGGGGCTGCAGCCCCCCTAGACTCCCCTAAATCCAGGCCTGAATATTAGGCGGACGCTTTTTAGGAATCATTAGAAATTCAACGGAATGATACAACCAAGCTAACGAAGAAAAATTTTGAGAGAAGTCGATGCGGTAAACGGCGAGTGTATTCGTACAGAAGAAAAAGTTTCTTTTGGAAAAATTTTTATCCCAGTCGCAGATTGCTCTCGTTGCATGCGGGTAGGGTTAACTGTTAAATTATTTCTTATTTAAGTGGTATTTCAGGTTGACATATTCCGAGTTCTACTTACATTTTTCTACTATTTCGTAGGGAAACACAGTACAACGATATGCAATTTCAGTTATTAAATGTCAACATTATTCGTATCCAGTTCTGTACGTGATCTCTGCATCTACCGTCAGCATTCAATTAAGTACACAGAAAACGCTGACAGTGGCATTTTCACATGCACCATATCAAAATACACTCCACCGTCTATTACGAAGAGCACTTTTATTGTCGCAGTTTCAGTTAAACTTTCCTGTAAGATGTCCTGTTTAAATGTATTAAAAATTCCGATAGTTGTGCAGTAAAATTCAGAATTGTCAGTTGAGTGCCAGTCAGTGAAGAGATTTTTAAGCATAAAAAGGAACATTATAATTGTCTTCAAATTAAAAATTCATCAATTTTAATATTCCTAACGCAAATCTGTCAGAATGCATATTTCTTGTTTTTCAACATGATGAAATATTCGCTGACAGTCTAGCCATACTAACCGCCGCGAAGATATCAAAACAGGTGGAAAAGATATTACAAGTCGCGGTTTACCAGCGGTTAAATGAACGCGTGATAATAATGCGATAGCAAAAGCAGATGAAACGAAGGATAATAGGTTTCAAACTGTAGCAGAAGAACAATATAAACCAGAAATAATAATACGCACAAATGGATATGTTCATAGAATGTAATAAGAGGAGTTCAAGCATCAACAGTAAATTGTTAGAAGTCGCTGAATATTAAAGTAGAATCGAGAATAAGATGAATAGTAAAAAAACAAGGCATTAAAAAGATCGGCTGCCTACGAATGGAGTGGTTAAAATTAATAACAAACACCGCAGAAAATAGTAATTATGAGATAATGTATTTTTTCCCCTTATTCTTGCTAATTTGTACGTAGTCTAGTTGGCTGTCAAAGAAACAGTCTCTTGCATGTTCGTATGTGCGAGGAATACATCCACTGATGTATCCTTCCCTATTTTTTTCAAACCAAGTCCTGAACCTTAGTTCTCTTCAATCGTCTCATAACTGGTTTATCTGGAAGAACAGCTGCCAACTCGTTGCAATGTCTATATGTAATGGCGCCAGATGTTTCTGAGCTTGTTCTTCAATAATAACTTCACCAATCGCAGGAATTTTCAGGACTCTATGTATATCAGTTCATTCGTAACATACCATGGCATCCGATATACATCATTCGAAGTGTTTTATTCTGAAGTCGTTGTATAGTCAGTCTGTTAGATTCCTTTGCACATCCCTAAAGCGCCGCTGCATAGCTCACTATTAATTTTAATACCACTTTGCTTATTTTAAAACTCTGTTCTCTGGAGACAGTTGAGATCAGGGGCGTCTTTGAAGAGGGGGAGGGGGTTTACTCCCCCGAAATGTCTGCGAAATAATAACTGCTTGAATTAAATGGATCGAAATTCAGAATACATTTATTTCTTTTCAATTTTTTACAAAAGAAAAGAAAATCGAAAATTTTGTGAATTCTATGGAAATGATTACTTTTTTATTTGTTTTCATTGTAGTGTTCAAATATTGCATATACAATAATTGACTACAAGGAAATAAATATATTTCACGATAACATACACACATATATATATTTATAAAAATATTTTCGTAACCCCTCCCGAAATTTTGGTCTAGATATGGCCCTGGTTGCGATTGAAGCCCTATAAGCCAATATAGTTTTTTCAGCTTCTGATCCAGCTCCTTTCTTTTTGTTTTCAGATCCACATTTTTTCCTAAAAAAATATTTGATTGTTCTGATCCTTTTTATTCGAAAATGGCACATGTACACACTTGTATGGGTTTATTTCCAATTTCCATATCTTTAACAGTTGCAAAATGGCGTTCACGTTTTTTTTTTTTTTTTTTTTTTTTTTTTTGTAAAGCAGCGTCTGCAATGGCAGGATTCTTGTTTGAAGCAATTCCCATTGTATCATCAGCAAATTTGGCTAATTAACACATTTCCCTCCATAATAAGATCCGCGCATACAGCTTGTACAACAGAGGAGGTACCCAATACATTTCCCTGCGGGACTCCAACATTAATAAGATACATTTGTGAGTATTCTTTATTATGCTTGACTTGTAATTGTCGGCTAGTTAAGTAAGATTTTAATAATAGGTAGTACATTTCAGAGACAGCCGCTTTAATTTTGTATAATAGGCCTTCATACTGTAACGGTTCTAGTCGTTCACTTTGGTCCCCCCCAGGGATGCCAACCACGAGGTTTTAAGCTCGTGGGTTTGATTTATTTAGATTTTATTTAAATTTATCGAGAATGTTTCTTATTATTATTATGAAAAGAAAAGCTAGTTACTGAAATTAACGAAAAAAAAAAACGATATATTAAGAAAACTCACATCTATCTTACCGGTCGACCGCTGAAAAAACATAGAATTTATATCGAAAATAACGATTAATAAGAATAGATAATATTAAACACTACGTAACACCATTGTCGGTGTTTATCCAGGATCCGTAGGTTGGTGATGCGGCGATCAATCGGCACGAAGAAATCGGACTCAACGGCGTGTTGTTTTTCTGGACTTTTGATTGTTTTCGATTTTTCCTTTTACCGTTGCGAATCTCGAATTATATTTACCGAATGAAAATCACAACTGGTTTCGTACGTTGATAGACACGTGAAAAAACTTCCGACTAACGAACAACTTCTTAGCGGAGGTAAACAAAAGACCCCTTTTCTGAGCGCAGGTAAAAAACCAAAATTCTTCACGAAAAAAGACGGAACTGATCTTGTTCTAAAAAATCGTTTTTTACCACTCTACATTTCTCCCACCTTTCCGCTTACCACCCCGGCAGGCGACCGAATCAGATCGATCCTTTCTTCCTTGGACCCTGGTGATTGGCCACCTAACCGACAATAGTTCCAGGCACGCGCGCATTCACACTCGCACTCATTATTCGACATTATTATTTTTTATTTTTATTTTTAATTTTTGGAAATATTACAATACCATATTTTATCGAATTCTTTAGTAATATCTAAAAACAGTGCTCCATTATATTTTTTGTTTTCGATTCCCTCTTTGATTATTTCGCGTTCCTAAAGACAAACAACTGATGCTGTTGAACCAAACTGTTCTTCTCAAATATTTCGTTCAATCTAATAGATATTAATTTTTCTAAGAGCTTGGCCAAAACAAGCAACAGTGAAATGGGACGATATGACGAGGCCTTAGTGTCATCATTCCCAAGCTTTAAAATAATCATAATTATTTGGAAGAACTTGCAGTGAACAGGGAAGTACGAGACTCTCAAGACAGCATTATATAAGTATATGTAACGTTATCGACTTTTTTGGTAACTCTTTCAACATTTTTGCTGTGACAATATTAAATCCCGGAGTGTTTTTATTATTTATTAGTTTTATATATTTTTTCACCTCTACGGGAGAAAACATTTTTATTTTAGTATTTTTTTGTCTACTTTGAGCATCAGTTAATCGTTGTATTATTCGCAAATATTGGCCAAGTACTTAGAAAAAGCATCAGCAATCTGTTTTCCGCTTTTTGTTTTAACGGTTGGTTAGATCTGGTTGGTCTATTTATGTTCTATGCTGCCTTGCACAAACTGCAGCCTGTTTCCTGAGTTGGTGATAAATTAGCGAGGTATTTATAATAAGTTTCGTTTTTTAGTTCATTTAGTGCATTCCTATCTTTTTTTGTTAACATACTTAATTGTTCTCCGCTTGTCAGAAATCCTTTGCCACCGCATTTCTTTTCTGTAATATGAGTCCGTGAAAATATTTGGCGTAGTTGTCTATGTAATTGTGATTTTTATCTGCGGCGGAGTTAGAGGCTTGTATTAGCTGTGTACGGTGTAACGTTTATGATGAAAATAAGGCAATACAAAATCAGGGGGGACCAAGTTGGTGGTAAAAAATGACACGAAATATTCTTTTAAATCTTGAATTGACTGATATTCGAAAATGAAATCACGGCAATAAACTAACAAATGCATATATACTATCGAAAATATTAAACAGCTTCCGGAAGAAATGATAGAAGAGAAAAGAATGAGGTAGTAAGAAAAATAAGAAAGAGACAGAGAGAGAGAAAACAGCTAATAAAAGTTTTAAATGTAAAATGGTATAGTAATATTTCGTCGAAAAATATCGTTGACAGAAGTAATAATTGTGTACGTACGTATAGATATTGTAAATTATATTAAATGTGTATGGTTAAAATAAAACAGAAAAAATATGAATGTGGTCTAGAGTAATAGACAAACAATATAAACAGAAATTAGATGGATCAACTGTAGTTTAAATTACATGGCAAATAATCTGACTGGGAGGGGGGGGCTGACAAAGAGCACTCATGTTTGATAAGAAAGAAAAGTATCGCTGAATTAATCATTTAGATTCGTATGCAGTCAGCTATAGCATCAATGAAGGATGCAAGGGGATAGTGAAGGAAAGGAGAGAACAGATTCAGCACTATAAGGAACAGGAATATTAAGTCTCAGAAGTGTTGGGAGTAGAGAAGTAAACGTTCAGACGACAGAACATTCGAAAAGGATGTGGTTAAAATTACACTCGTGGATATCATTGGGAGGATGTAGCGGACAATAAGGAGAGTCTGAAACTCGATGTCGATAATCTAGCAAGCTATGATCGAAGAGCGCAACCAACATAAAGAGCAAATAATATAGCGCTGCAAGGACCGGGAATTTATGAAACTGAGGATTAACCGGAAGATACGACGGCTGAATAGAAAGATAAAAAAGGAAAATTGGTTAAAACGGCAGACGTACAAAGCAGTGATACTGAAATTGCCAACTTGACCGCCTAATAAAAATTACGCCAAGGGAAATAAAAACGAATTATTAAAACTGCATCGAAAAACATAACCCGTAAAAATTTCGATATAGACATAAATAAGTCAGAAGCCCCTGTTCCTTTAGGTTTTTAAACATTTTAAATTGCTAGCAATACTAAGATTTGCGACACTACTATATTAAAACCGATGAAAAGTAAATATGAAAAATTCAAATAATTTCCCAATCAATACGTTGCGCAAAAATTAACAGGCATAATATACTCGAAAAATAAATTAAAACTTTTCGGATTTTACAATAACTTATAGGAACAGAACGGAAGAAATGTATTCGTAATTAATAAAACGAATGCGAGGCAATTAGATCGAGAATATAAGAGAGAAAAAGATCAAATAAAGGATGGATTGTTATATGCAACGCTCTAGGTGTGCTGACGCAAGACTACACTTTCAATCGATATTATCCCATGTTTGATTTATATCATTATACAGATGATACAGTCCTATTTATTTATGTCTGCTGTACACTAACCAGCGCGCATATGATGGTGTGCATGTTTTCCATTGCCTTCCCCATATGATTCTATTAGCGATTATCGTAATTATTTAATTTTCGTTCTGTCGTCGCTTGGGATATCGAACACAACAGAAGGCAAGCGTTCTAGCAACTAGAGAGGCTATCGCATCGTTTATCTTAATATGTCCTCCTCTTTTAGTACTAAAGACCGGGATATATTCATGAAAACGCACTTCTAACATCCATGATCGCTTTAAGCGTTCGTTATTTATGTTTACGTAATTATTCGTCATTTTATCTAATTAACCAGATAACAAACAGGATAGGTAAATTCGCTGCAAAGATCTATTGTGTTTAAATTGAAATAAGCGCGTTTATTGCAAAAATCCGAAAAACTTTGGAAATATTATAAAGCGACTGTGTAAACAATTTAGGGAATAAAATAGGAGCTATTATTCGGAACACTGCTAATTACAAACCAAGCAGGAGTTTGTCTCGATGAAAAATTAAATTTCGAATATTTACTCTTAAAGATACAGATATGAACAATGTGACGTATAAACAAAAATTTGTTGCAGCATAGGAGACGAAATTAAAAACATCAAAGTAACCGAACAAGACTCGTTTGTCTCGGGTATTTTTTTAAGTTTTCCTTTGTTGAATTCGTTATTCTATTTCAACGCGTGTAGAGTAATACGAATTGAAAACGGAAATGAATATCAAACAATAAACCGATCGAACGTGTATCAACAACATTTTGACGTTATATTTCGGCTTCATTTTAGGATTGTACCGGAGTCGATACACTGGCTACAAGCAAACGGCCGTCACAGGGACGTCCTGAAGATATTGAGTAAAGCTGCCGGTACAAATAATAAACTCGGTCTGCGGACGCTGATAAAAAGCAAGTCATCTCAATTGTTGTTCCTGAAAGAAATCGACGAGAACAACTCGTACGCTGATCGAAGATTCGCAGTGAGTTTTACTATTACGTTACAGTGTCGCAAATTGTTCGTCAATCCGTATTATTTCCGCTTCCTATTTTAACGCGCGCTAATAATGTGTCTCAAAACTGTCAAAGAATTTTTTAAAAAACACTTTTTGTCTGTTGAAGAGCCGTTTCTATTTCGTAATTTCATCTTTCACCGAGGTGGCTAATACCACCTAAACGAGTACTGGTTAATATAGGTAAAAAAAAAGGGGAAAAAAAACTCCTACTACTGAGACTGTCATCATCAGATAATTCAGGCATGCCCACTATAATTCTTTTGTCTTTGACAACTGTTTCATCCGAAGCAAACACTTTCTCCGATCAGATTTTATTAAAATTCTCCCAAATACTCGATCAATCTATTGCAGTCTGCTATGATACATTATTGCAAAGCAATTTTACTGCTTTTTTTTTTTAGTTGTCATCGATCAGGTAGGTTATTTGCCATTTCCGTGCTTAAAACTCTGTTGAAAATTATCATCGCAAAAACTTATTTGAACATTTAATCCGCGCACATGTCCGAACTGAAGCGTTTCACAGATGGCGGTTAAAATTGTTTGTGATTTTAACACTCCCTGCTTAGATAAAACTCGAGAATATAATAATGCTATAAATTAATGCAAAATTTATTTTAATTCAGTTTTAGGATCTGATCTTGTTAGGATGGCGCTTTTTATCCGTTACCAAACATTACTATTAAAATAAGTGTTGTTATCTCTATCATCTGCGACGGTCATGACTTCTCTGTGATAGCATATTATTAAAGTTATCGTTCGTTGTTCGTTCATTTATATGTACCTTTAATTATTATTGCTGATATAATTCGGTATTTGTTTCGTTGATTGTTCATTCGGTTTTGGTTCTGTTCCCCTTGTTTTAATTTTTTTTTTTTGAAATATATATATATATTTTCAGTTACATTGATTTCTTCCGTCAAGCTAAACGCTTGTCGGCAAGTTATATTTAAGCCTTATAACATCACAACTTAAATTATGCATATACATTACCTTTGCGTAATATCTACTACTTACATCTTAATCTATTTCTGTACTTATTCTATCGATATAACTGTAATCTAGTTTATTTAATAATCTATATATTTCTTTACTATTCTATTGCGCATTCTCTTAATTTATGTTTATTATTTTTTTTACATTTCCTCCTTCCTGAATTACTTTATCTTTCTTTTCCGTTCCCCTATTTTTCACTTCTTTATTATTATTATTATTATTATTGTTTCCTTAGGTATTTTATTTAACCTCTAAGTTATATAACATATTTGTCAGTTTTCTCCCCATCCATTGTTCTTGCTAAAGTTGATACGTAAATTTTTTCATCAACTCGTATTCTGTATTTATTTTTTCCTCCAATTCAATTTTTTCCCCTGTAGTTATATGTATTCCCATATTTTTACAAATAAGTACATTCCTCTTATGCTCATTACGTTTTCCATTTTAATTATCTTTCAGTTCCTCTCTTTTACGCTTTGCTATTAATTTCAAGAATTCTATTTGCAGGCATTTATTTTGCTCAGGGTCACTTTCCTTACCATTCTTCATGCCTAGATTCGATATCTGATCCTCCAGCCTAGTAGTAGCGCGCAATAAACTATTTTTAATGTTTTATATGTTGCATATCTCTTTAATGTATATAAAGTTCGTAATATTTCCCTAATTTTCTTTGTAATATATATATTCTTTATATGTACGTCCCTAAGCGTTGGTGCATCACTATCCCCAAAAGTATTTATACTGAGTTACTATTTGTAACTTTTGATAGTTTTCATTTCACATTCGTTTCTGTCTTCCATTGAAGAAACGCATTTATTTGAACGCATTATTACATTTGTACAATACGAATCCCAGGTGTTCTTTTTTTTTTTCTCTCATAATGTCGCTGCTCTTTAGTCGTTTTAACATTAGTTCTTAGATTTTTATCATGTGCTAATTTACTTATTGTTATTAAATCTTTTTGTATTCTTTTTTCTGTCTCTTTAATATTTTTGTGCGATGCAACTGTTGCTGCATCATCCGCGATATCACTATAATTTAATTATCTATATAGACCATTTGTATATATATATATATATATATATATATATATATATATATATATATATATATACTATATATATAAACTCGGCCATTTTGGCCTCGCAAGGGGCTGTGCCCCTTCACCCCTCTTGCTTTCATTTCTGTCTCTTTCTCTTCTATACTTAGTATAAAATGATCAAAATTTACAACGTAATTCTTACTGGTATCAACACACACAAAAAATAACATAACCACAAAAATACTATTCTAACATTTAACTTCCGTTATAAAAAATTAAGACATTTTTTCGTTACATTTTTCGTTACATATTTCATTACATAAAATTGTGACATTTTTTGAATAACAATAACAAAAATCCCACAAAATATAACAAACGTTACATAAAATTGGGACATTTTTCTGGGACATTTAGCGTTACATACAATTTGGACATTTCTTTTGGACATTTCTTCGAATGGGTGGTAACCTAAGAATTACGTTGCAATTAATATATATATGTATATATATATATATATATATATATGTGTGTGTGTATATATATATATATAGTAAACAGTATCAGCACCAAGTTGATGACCTCTCGTACTTTTACATTCATCTCTCCTCTTTTACACTTTATATATTTAAAACTTTTACACTTGTTTTTGAAAGCGTATTTTCAAACTATTCGTTATCATTTCCTTGTTTATCATTCTGTCTTCATAATTTCCACTATTTCGCCTTTCTTTCCATTCGTTTTATTTCAGATCTCGATTTAAGGGCTTTCATTACGTTTATTGTTAACAAGTGTCGCTAATTGTCGGTTTATTCTGTTTCTGAAAAATTATTACAAAACTGCCTATAAGCCGCAGCCTCTTTGAAAGTATAGTGTACGTATCATTTACTTTCATGTTCTTTTTTCAGATTAATGTGATCGCAGTAATGATCATGGTGTAATTTTAAAATCCTATAAATGCGTTGCTGTAGTCCTGATCCCTCCAATATTGTTTACATCTCATACTTCCCCATGTGTCTCATTAACGTTGTTTATATTTATGTTTTCCCTAAATACGATCTTCTTCAGTTTCCTCTTTCCTCATATTTCAATTCTATCCTACAACCATTTATCATCAATAGGATCTGGAATACATATTTCCCGTTGCGCGGCTACTACACATGTTTATAACACCGACGAATGCTTAAAAATTATATTCTTTCTGCTAATGCATAGTGCTTGTTAACAAACTCTCACCATCTTATTTCAGGAATGCGTTTATTTCCAGCTCCTTAACTCGATCTTTAGAAGTCCTTGAAAGATCTTACGAGTTTCTACGGTAATGGCCATATTCCTACACTGACAATTCCTGTTACAGTTGTTCTTCTCTGACTTATTTAAAGCTTCCCTATTCTCCTCCATGGAATCTCTTCAAAACAAATTGAACTCTGTTCGGCTCCGTCGTTGATTCGTCAATCCATAGCACTCAGCTTGTCAATATTTCTTTTTACTCTGCACTTTCGTTATCTTTTCGCCATTTCCGATCATCTAATTTTCGCAGCGCGGTCTTATTTCGGTTTGAAGGAATGGGAAATGTATCCTTTCACATTCGATCGTAGTCGCGCCATCTTCAGAACCGTTCGTTCTAATTCTTCGGTCGAAAATTTTCCGGTTCGTAAACGGGGCTAGAGCTAGATTTATGCACAATCTTGAAAGAATCTCTGTTCTTTCTTCTCTAGAACTATCTTAATGCACACATTTGGCAAGATCTTTTATATTTCAACCCTCTGAATGTCCTTCCAATTTCACCATTCTTGTTGATAGCCTAATGTCTTCTAATGATTCTGTCGCTTCAGTTTACGCTCCTTCTTTTAACAAATTGTACTCCATTTCATTTCCACAAAATTCTTCGCCTCATTTTCTAACTTCATTAAAATACCTTAAAAAAATAAAAATCGCTCGTTCAGTAGCTGAAATAAGTTAACGTATTTCCCAGTAATATGTTCGGCTTTCTGTATTCACTATTCCTTCCATTCATATCCATTCTTTGATTTTTTTTAAAGCTGACGGTTTACACCTAGCAAAGTCCATCCCTTATTCCTCTTCGTTTCGGTTCATTTTGTCCTAAACAATCATCTTTAACAATCTGGCCTTCAACTTCGTCATCTTCTCTAAAGTATTTATTATATAAATTTATCTTCAAAATTTCCCATCCTAAAGCTGCAATCAAACAGATATTTTACAGTATTATCAATTCTCTACTTTACTTTCACTGTTACCGATGATTCGATAAAGCCTGATGATGTCAGAGCTTATTTCTCGTTCCAGACCATCACCGTTATAGGAATCTTTTCATCTTCCGTCTTTATTTTCTATATTAGCACGTGCATTCATTCTAATTGTTTAATTATTTGTAATTCTCAGACCGTTTATAAATTCGTAACATTCTAAGAATGTAGCCTACCATTTCCTTCTGTTTTGTTTATGTTTCTCATTACGACTGATGGTGGTAACCTCTTAATTTTATGTTCTTAAATAAACGATCGAATTTTTAAATATCGTAATGTACGCGTATAATTGTTGTAATTTCTTAATGACTATCGATTTAATTTAGAGTAATGCCGGAGTAAAATCGGAACGATCGTTGAAGCTCGCTTTTACGTCACGGACTATCTTGTTCAGAACTATCGTCTGCTCTTACTGTTGGTAAGCTGTATACTTCATAATAATCGTAAAGTCCGTACCTTTAGAACACCTTATAATATTACATTACAGCTACGACCAGATGTAAAAATAGGTACCGTCGTCTAGCTTGATTACCTGACGATTCTCTTTTCATCATCTATATTTTCCCTGCTAGTACTCTTACCCCGATCGAGTGTAGATTCTGCAGTACACAATTCTGTTTCTTAATTCAATGAATGTTACGAAAATGGGACTTTTAAAATTCGGTCGCGGATTACTATTAATACGTAGAGATAAAGGTTTTTGTATACGAGTATCGCAGAATGTACTCTCCGAATGAAATAATTATTACGGTGTAGAATGAAAATGAACTGATCAGACGGAAAAGAAAACAGAGAATTTCAGTCCATCGACAGACCTGTACACTAGAACAAGCAAAGATTATAGTGAAGCGTATTTTGAGCACAAAATGAATGCTATGCAAATACCGTAATTTTTGATTACACAATATAACTAACGTATTCGAGTTGGTTAGACTGACGTTTTATTAAGGATATTCTGACGTTCCGGAAGTTCTACAAATAACGAAAGTACTCCGATTTATATTTAATAAGCGCATTCTTGTAGAATTTTCCTTAAATTATCGAGCACATTTAATTGTGCGTTACAGTTACCGGAAAAAAAATTAATTTCCTCTACAACCTTTCCGAAAATATTGTAATAATTGAAAAGACGTGTTCAGCGTATTGATAAAGTTTACTGATAAGAAGAAATATAGTAAGTAATCGACTTATCTATTACGTAAATTTAAATCGTAGACATTACTTCCCGAAATGCCTAAAAGAAAACAAATTCCACCGATGGCGGAAGTGTCAAAAGAGACAAAGAGGCAGTTAAGTGATAGCAGCGAAGTTAGCGCGGAGAAGGCTAGAAGTAGGAAGAAAACGCAGTATGAACGAAGCGCTGAATTCGATAACGAGAATGAAGATACCATATCAACATCACATCATTTTCAGATGTTGCGGATAGAGATATGGAAGAAATCAAAAAATCGATGAACTTTATAGCGGCACAGTGTGAGGACAGACGAACGACTAACACCGTGTTATTTTAAACGAGGTCAAACTTTTAAAGAAGCAAGGGGGGACGTCACTTACCGAGGAGATCAGAAAGAAGGATAGACAAATCCAACAGTTGCCCACAGCATTGTACGAATTAGAACAGTATGGAAGACGAGAAACAACGTGGAGATACATGGTGTAACCGAAACGGCGAACGAAAACCTCCCTCAAATAATATCAAAGATCGGTGGCAAAATAAATGTTGATATCGCAGAGACAGTTAAATCGGTATGGCCACCGATTACCCTCGAGAAACCCCAGATTATCGAAATCTATAATAGTAAAGACTACTAGGAGAGTTGCAGATTGGGTACTTAAAAAGAAGCGGGGTATAATAATTTACAGAAAACAGTAACAATAAAATTATCACGAACGAAAATTTATCTAAATTTTACAAAAACCTTCTCTGGCAGACGAAGCAGGGTGCCAGAGATTTACCGCTTCACATGGACTAGAAGAGGGAAAATGTACGTACGAAAGGGCGAACAAGAAAGAATTTTTCATATACGCACTGAAGAGGACTTAAATAAACTATTATAATTTCAGTTAGTCAGATAGCAGTAAAACGATACACTTAAATAAATATAATTCGCAGCGGTAGTATTATTTGCGATTACGTTGATAGACCGACAGCGTTATTGATAAGAATAAATGTGATAAAAACTGGCCAGAATGCTTGTAGTACATTTAGTACGATAAAGGATTTATGTGTGTGTAGGAACGAGTGTGTGCGAGCGTGCGTTTTACGTGTTACGTTTCGTGCGTAGAGTTAGAGGTAGAGCCGAGTAATCAGAGGAGTAAGAAGGGGTGTAAAGTAGTGCTTCTCGTGAACCAATCTGTATGTGACGTTAATGTTGTCGGCTACGATGTTTACTGCATAATGGTTTGTCGTGTGAAGTGGTTTTCAAATGATTGAATGAAAGATAGGAGGTTCTATTACGAATTCTTAGGAACGAGGTGAGGAAAATTAAGTCAGAATACAACGGGATACGAAAGGTGAGAGGAAGTGTACACATCATGCATGCGTAAAGCTGGCCGGAAACGTACTCTCAGGTTAAGGGGATTCTGCTGATGATGGTAATTTGTTATAATCATTGTTTCTTTCTTCCGTGTTGATAACACTATCTCGGTTTTAGGTAAAATAAGTATATGTATAAGTGCGAATTTAATGTATGTATATAGGTATCGTCTGATTACGTAGATCTCTACTGTATTAATAGCAACTTAAATAGGCGAGATCAGTGCACAACATGACATAGTTAAAATGTAGATTACAAATTACATATTATAGACATTTGATAATTAAACGGCGAAGAAAACAACTAAAAAAACCGTATGGCGTCGTTAATACGATTCTGCTAAAAAATTAGTTGCGGCACCTACGAACGCATGACAGAATGAGCAACAGAGATTGCGAAGACTTGGAACAGAGTAGGAGGAATTAATAATGATATTTTTAACATAACGCACTTGAATATTAGAAGCCTGAGACGAAACTGGGATGAATTCTTAGTACACATTCATGATCAACCGTTTACGGCTATTGTGCTCACTGAAGTAAATGTTAAGCGACGAGTAGTTAAAACTGTATGAGATAGATGGATATGATAAATACGCCCTAGGGAAGCTAAGAAACTACAACGGCGGTATATTAGTATTTGTTGCGAAGGAATGGAATTCTAAAATACTGTTTACTGAAATTGATGCATACGATAATATAGCGATAGAAATTAGCTTATTTAAAAAATTAAAAATCACTCCGTTAGCTACATATATATCGGTCACCGAGTAAGAAAATCGGCGACTTCATAAAAGGAATCGATGAGGTTCTTAAAAGGTTGGGCCGGGAAACGGAATATGTAGTATTTGGCGACTTTAATATTAATATTGAATTAAAGAATGTTGCGGCAGCGAATTCCTTAAATATTATAATGATGAAAATCCTTATACATTCCAAGAGCTACAGAGGACATAATAGAATCTATAATAAAAAAAAAAACTTAATCCGAATAAAGCCCAAGGATACGACGGAATAAGGGTGGTAAAGGATATCGGAAGACACTCAGAACTACTAACTCCATTACTAACGAGAATGATTAATTAGTCCCCGAAAGAAGGAATATCTCCCAGAGAGTTAAAAATCGGATTGGCCAATTTACAAAAGTGGAAATAGAAAACAGTGTGAAAACTACCGACCGATCACATTAATTTCATTCATAGCAAACATAATTGAGCAGTACGTGGGAAAACATTCGAAAAATTACCAACAGCTCACGTAATTAATGGATGACCCCCCCCCCCCCCCCGTTGTATAAATGTGTGTGCTCCCGTTAAAAATTGATAAAATAATTAACAATAATAAAATACTTGAAACTATTTGAAAAGATGAAGGCATCCCTTAATGAGGAATTCACTCTATCGGAGATTATCCATAGAACATATACATTCGAAGTTATCATTAAGTATTTCAGAACATATTATTGTACAGTCTACTACATATTTCGATCTCGCTATACTATAGAACTGCCGGCTGAATTACTGTAATTCGAACAAAGGTTCGCTAAATATCGCATTTTAGTTCGCAAAGAGTATTACGACGAAATATTGAAAAGTTTACGGAAAAATAATTTTAAAACAATACCTAGTTGTTCGTTAATTCGGTATACGCGTTAATTTCATCAGAATGATGAAGAATAAAATAGATGCGAAAGTATAAACAGAAATTAGATTCACCCATTGGCCATTCAAACAGTTGTAAGGGCACATAACTCGAGAGAAATACTAGTATGTGTTGAAATATAAATTTCACTCAAAAGATAACATTAAAAATTATGCGTTACATTTATAAAAATTCAAAACTTTTTATAACTCGGATTATTAGCGCGAAAATAATACACTTATGATAAAACTCGTTATTAAGGTATTTACCCGGAGGTCCGCGATGCTGTCGAGTAGAAATCGAGACGGGGTTTTGTAATATTTCTATAAAAAGAAGAGAAAAAAAAACAAAAAAAAAAGAAAAATAATTTTGTCTTTTCGAATTCGGTAAGTTTAAAATTTACCATTTTACTTATGAAAAGACAAAAGTCGCTGTTGAACTTTTTTTAAAAAAAATAAACGTTTGATTTTGCGGCAAATGTAAGAACACCATATTATATAACGTAAGGGTATTTTGGTGTTGTTCGCTTAAGCAGGGATTTCGTATTTTGAATTTTTTTAGGATCGCCGTAACGTTGGTTTTTTATGGTCTGTCGTTAAATTCGGTTGAATTGGTATCGGGAAATAAATATTTGAGTTTTATAGCGGTACATTTAATCGAAGTACCGGCTTATTTTATTGTTCTACCGATTTGCAAACACTTCTCCAGGAGAATGTCGCAGCTAGTTATTTTGGTCGCATGCGGACTCGGCTGCATCACTTTTCAATTCATTCCGCGAAGTGAGTCTCGATGGAGAATTTATTTTATAAATTTAATTCAAAAAAAAAAAAAAAAGGGGAAAAAAATAGATCAGAATTTAAAATTTTGTTTCTTTTTTTTTAAATCCGTACCGCGTGTATAACACGCGCATTCGATAGGCATGATTTGGCTAAAATCGTCCTGCTACGTGATGAATAAATTTATGATCTCTACATCGGCTAACATCATTTACATATACACGGCCGAGATATTTCCAACCGATCTCAGACTATTTTTGACCGGATTATGTTCGACGATAGGTCGAATTGGTTGTATATTGGCCCCGCAAACTCCATTATTGGTAAGTAACCAATTTCTTTTAATAAGTACACTTATACACATACACATGTATATATATATATATATATTTTTTTTTTAAGCGTTATTTTTTCCCATTAATTACGTATGTGTTATTGACGGCGACGACTTCATTTTTAAAATACGTACGTATTATTTTAAATATTATTTTCATTTTAACGTAGAAATATTTCTTCTCTTTCGCTTTAGATGGTCGAACACGAAACGGCCATTACCGTAATTAATGTTCATCGTTGGAGCATTTTCGGCTAGACAGTTCGTATGACGAAAAAGAATTATTACAATATACTCGCACCGATGAATTATTTATAAAAATCTTATTAGCATAATTATTTCGCAGTTCAAAATTTTTAATTTTTAAATGAACTTTTTTTAAAACTTTTTCTCCCGTTTTAATAAGTTTATCCATTGTGATAGAAATAATTTAGGAGTGAAATGTACATATGTAAGTTGCCATCGTGTAGAGGAGTTAAATTTATCATGTTCATATAAGATCGTCTGAAACGAAAAGGCTTTTAAGTCTCATTCGGCCAGCAGAGAATGAAATTCATGCTATAAAAAATAGCTCGCATTCGAATAATATTTTGTAAGAAATTCCAAAAGGGTGATTTTTAATTTGCGAGCCGCGGCTCATTAGAATTTGTTAAAATTTTGAACATTTAAAAAAAATCAAAATCGACATTTTCTTCTCTTTTTTAACGTTTTTAGTTAAACGGTCCGGATACGGATGTTGTAAAGCGTAATAAATGTGTCCTCGAAGAAGAGAAAAAGGATGGCGGAAGAAAAAGTTCTGGTAAAGGTAACGAAGGATAAAAGCGGAATTTAATAGACGATAAAGTAGTGTAGAATACTACTGGAAATATTGAAGAAGACTGGAGACAAATAAAATCTGCAATTAATACGATAACAAAAGAGCAACTTACAAGGAAACAAAACAGAAAGCACAAGAACTGGATGACCAGCGAAATATTAGACCTAATGGTGTATAGAAGAAAGTGGAAAAATAACCCGCTTAAATATAAAGAAATTAACAAAAGTATCAGAAAAAAGATCATACAAGCAAAGGAAGAATGGTTGAATGAACAGTGTAAAGAGATTGAGCAATTACATAGCAAACATGATGAATTTAACATACATAGGAAGATTAGAGAAACGACGCATACATATAAAAAAAGACATATAACTTTTCTAAGGAAGGAGAACGGAGATATCATAACGGATACTGATAAAAAGGTAAAAACATGGGAGCAGTATGTGAAAACGCTGTTTGATGATCAAGAAGAAAGGATGCCACAGGAAGAAGGGGTTACGTTGCCGATCTTGGAATCTGAGGTGGTGGAGATGGCAATCAAGCAAGCTAAAGTACGGAAGGCGGTATGAGGTACCAATAGAGATATTAAAAATGTTGGGTCCTATGGAAATCAAGAAAGTTACCGGCTTTTTCAATGTAATCTATAAAAATGGGAAAATACCAGAAGATTGGCTAGAATCAAGGTTCATTACCATACCAAAAACAACAAATGCATATAGATGTGATGAATATAGATTAATTAGTCTAATGAGCCACGTTCTAAAAATATTTCTGCTTGTAATTCATCGACGCATAATTAAAATATGCGAAAAAAACATGAAATGGAACCAGTTCGGTTTCCGTAACGGAATGGGTACAAGAGAAGAGCGTTATTTTGTATGAAAACATTAATCCAAAGACAACTGGAGTTCGGAAAATCAGTATACATTTGTTTTATAGACTATTACAAAGCTTTCGACAAGGTACGGCACACGGAATTAATAAAAACATTAAAAGATATAGGTATCTCTACTAGTCGGATATTAAGATTATACAAACGCTTTATGAAAAACAACATGCAAGAATATTAATAGATGAGCAACTAACAGATCAAATACCAATAAAACAAGGGGGGTTAGGGAAGGATGCGTATTGTCGCCGGTACTATTCAATCTGTATTCTGAGGCAATTTTTGCTCAAGCTTTAGATGAACGTAGTGATAAAAATTGCAGGCGAAAGAATTTCAGTGCTTCGCTTTGCTGACGATACTGCACTACTGGCGGAAAATGTAACAGGCCTACAAAGGCTACTAGACATAGTTTGCAGTAGAAAGCAAGAAGAAAGGAGTCTCAGTATAAATACCAAAAAAACGACAAAATTCATGGTAGTTGCAAGACAGCCTAATCTAAATGAAAAATTATTTTTAGACAGCGAAGAAATTGAACGAACGGAAAAATATAAATATTTAGGGGTAGCTGGATAACAGAAAGTAATGATTCTGATATGGAAATACGTACTCGTATAGAGATGGCCAGAAACACATTTATGAAATTAAAAAACACCCTTTGCGATAGGAAATTAAGCCTAAGGATCAAGAACAAGATATTGCAATGTTACGTATGGTCAGTGCTACTGTATGGAAGCGAGACATGGACCATAAAAGAAAATATGAAGAAGCGTATATCATCATTCGAAATGTGGTGCTACAGAAGAATGTGGAAAATACCGTGGACAAAAAAATTAAAAAATGAGAAAGTACTGGAACTAATGGGAACTGACACACTTCATGAGAGGTGAAAAATACAAATTACTACAGACAATAATAATGGGCATGATAGAAGGAAGAAGAAATCCGGGAAGAAGAAAGACCGCTTGGATAAATAATATAAAAAAATGGACCGGAATTAAGAAAATAGAAGATCTAGTCAGAATAGCAAAAGATCGAAATCAATTCCAGCAGATAATCCAATCTGTACATGATGATTAAGCAATACCCGAATCGGGTGGCACGAGAAGAAGAAGAAGAAGAAGAAGAAGAATACTGATATACGATCAAACGGACTAAAATAGAAGCTCGACAGAAGAAGTATGAAGATGAATCTAAACGAGACAGGAGTGAAACGGGTTTGCTTGAGATTAGTAAGAACAGTATTTTCCTTTCATGATGAAAAGAGGAAAGACCCTTGGTTTGACAGGAAGTAGATTTTTTAGCAGTTTGAGATCACTCCTTTTGGGGTAAGTGATTTAAAAGAAGGGGACCACTAGTCAGAACAGAGATATTTGGAAGAAAGTAGTCTCGTTCCTGTAACGCAGATTAACAAGTCTAGAATCATTCCATTTCTGCAAAATATGTGACTACCTTTTGCTTTCATTTTTCCCCCCTTTTTAAGTGATCCACTGCACTCCTACTCTTTTTAATGCTGCATCCATTCTTTCATATCCATCGCTCTCTCTTATTGCTCCTCTCGGTTCCTTAATTGTCTGCTGGACGCATATGAATTTAAATAAATAGTCGATTGTATATTTCTAGACGGGCTCGAAAAATAAATCCACTATACGTTTACTTTCTCTATTCAGTTTTCTTTTCTTCCGCGTATATTATTAACATAATAATTAAAAGGAACTTTTTACGTACATTCTACAGAAGCAAACCGCAATAGTTGGTGAGGCTTCAATATTTGAATGTAAATAAAATTTCCGTTATAGTTACCATTGAAATTGCTTTTACAGGATTCTTTAATAGTTTCCATATAATTTAAATATCTGAAATTATATACTTCTACGGAACATACACTAATACATGGCGTAGTTTTTGATTGGCGTATCTGAATTGTCGCGTTAGTACTATTACGGTATTTTTCGTATAATTACTTTTTTTTGTAACTTTACTTTCCACATTTCATATTAATAATTTTCGAGTAATCACCGACTCCGTCCTGGAATCCATTTGTTCAAGGCATCTTACACCATCCTTTGATTCCACCATCTTCCACGTGAGTTCTATTATTTCTAGTTCATTTAGATCTAGTTGTATACAGGTTGTGATTTTCTATGGATTCCCGGGTGATGAGAGGGCAGACTTACTTGTTCATAATATTGCGCAAAACGATAACATTATTAACAGAGTTCCGGCGGATAACATTATTTTCCTCTCCAAACAGCTCCATTTTAAGATTTGCTCGGGTACTTATGCGTGTTCTTCTTCTAGCCGTAATTCTTTCTATTTCACCCTACCTTTCCGCAGAAACCATGGTTTTTCCTTCACCGCGCCAATTTGTTATAGGCACTTTATGGAAGTTTTCCTTTTCTCGCTATCGTGTTTCTTCTTCATCTACTCCTTTTGTCAACTGCACTCGTCAAATACTAACTTTGTCTGTAATACTGATCATGTGTCTTTTGGGTGTACTTCTTTGTGGTGCCAAATCTTCTTACATTTAATATTCTATCTTCCTACAGTGCTTCCTCTCTTCTTCCGTTTTCTCGTCCTTCAGCTGCTCAAATACTTGCCTTTTTTTTTTGTTATTCTCATCGTATTCGATGTTAATTAGATTAAAATAAGTTATTATATTGTTATTGGTCTATCTAAACAGCGCGTCAAAAAAACGGGTGAGGGGAGATAAATCTGAATAAAGTACTTTTTTTTTTTATCGAGTCATTTTGGTTTTTTTTTGTTTTTTTTTTTTATCTTAGTCTAATTAATTAGCGTAATAACTGCTTTTTACGATGGAAAAAATGCTAGGGGATCCGTGCCCGTAGTAAGCGTTATATTATCATGATTCAGTGAATTTTATTGATAAAAAAAAAAAAACAATGTTCTACGGAAGAAGCTAGAACGGGCCGTTTCACTGATTCATTATGATATAAAATTATACCTATATTACTGGTATAAAATTTATACGCGTCTTATTTCAAATATTCATATACTTTAATATTAGTATCGACGGCTTTTTGTAGAATGTATATTTTGGACCGTACGCGATTGTGACTGTATTCAGCGTGGTATCAATTTCAGCCGGATTCCTGATATTGTTATTACCAGAAACGAAAAACTGCACTCTGAAAAGCACAATTTTGGAAATGGAAAGAAATTTGCTCTAAATAATAATATTATTAAATCTAAGTAGAATTTATTACGTTTTTAACCTTTTTTTTTCTTTCTTTTTCTTTTAATGCATCTAAACAGTCGCGACATTCACTTAATTATAATCATGATCTCATTCAGAATATTTTATGTTTTATTTAAACTGATAATTATTATTATTATTATTATTATTATTATATTATTATTATTGTTATTGTTATTAATATTGGTAGGGATATAATGGTCGATTTATTGATGGCTTTACGTGCACCGGAAGAAGTCAAAACTAGTCAAAACTGTGATCGGACTGAAATTCTTGCTATAAATTCATCTTTTGCACTTTCTTATCTCTTCCGTCTGCAAGTTCCGCTTTGACCATAGTCCAGCATCCTCTTTTCATTTTTCTATGTCCTCTTTTCCTTTTTGTTCTTTCCATCCTCCGGATGATTCTGATTTACTTTGCGACACAAATCACATCTTCTTCGAATGCGCGTCTATATCTATAGAACGCTCTCACTTTTATAGATGATTAATCTGGGTTTGCCTACTCCGTACAGTGCTTCGTTTATTCTTTCTCTTCCATCCCCGACGATCATTCCTATTATAGCATCCTCTATTGCTCTCTAGTAATATTCAATTATAATTCGTTTCTCTCTTTCTCTCTCTCACTAACACAATCTAATGCCGGGTAGTGCCCTCGGTTGGCGATCCCGAAAAGAAAAAAAAATCGCTGTCTTTTTTATCGCGGATATTTTACAACTACAAATTTTCAAGAACAGTCGGATCAAATCACATCCTGTTAATAATGGCTAAATTACTTATTACTTTTTTAATCCGTTTGAAGCAATTTTTAATATTTTATTTAATCTTTACCAATAGTAGTAATTCCTAAATCAGGTAAAGCACCGGAAGATGCAACACCCTACAGACCAATATTCTTACTACCTATTTTATCCATAATCGTGGAAAATCTGATTTTATAAAGACTATATCTACTTGTTAGGGAACATTATTCCCGAATACCAGTTTGGATTTCGAGAAAAACACTCGATCATTAAACAGGTATACCAAATCCGATGTATTATCGAAGACAGTTTGAAATTAAACAAATATTCGTAAGTGTTTTTGCTGCACATAAAACAAGCCTTCGATAAAGTTTAACATCATTATACAAAATTAAGAAAACTTTCCCTCATTCTTCTGCCTAACTTCGTACATTAAGGACCGAATGTAGCAAATTAAATTTCAAAACTAATTATCCAATATTTATCCGGTATCCGCTGGCGTGCCCAAGAGAATGTGCTGGGTCCGGTTCTTTATCTGCTTTACCCTGCTGATTTCCCAAACGGCGAAGACGTTACTTTTGCTACAGTCGCAGACGACACCGCTCTTATAACAGCGACGGAGGTGTCGCAGTGGCAGCATATAAATTGCAGTTGGCGCTAAAAAAAACTTTAAAGCTGACTGAGAGAAAATGTACTTAGGTTACATTTACTCTCCGAAACATAGCTTGCCCGCCGACTAATGGGGAAATAACTCCGATTAAGAATGATGTAAAATACCTAGGGTGCACTTAGACAACAAATTGATACGATATAAACACGCGTCTCAAAAAATAAAGCGCTTAGACATGAAATTAGGTCAGTTTTATCGACTTTTTGGTAGACACTCCAGGCTATTGAACGAAAGCAAATTTTTAATGTATTAAATAATATTGAAACTGGTATAAACGCGCGGCCCGACCTTATGGGGCTATTCCAAAAATACCCATATCTATAAGGTACAACGTTTTCAAAATAAAGTCTTTATATTTCGCATGGGTTTTAATATATCTTACATAGAGAAAGAAATAAAAAGTACCGTTCGGTGGCATTATTAGTCATTTAGAATCCTACTCTAATTTGTTGGTTATCAATCTGCTCGTCAACAGCCTATAAATTCAACGACTGAAACGCACTAGAGCTTTTGACTTCGTTTAAAACTTGAATAGATTTTCCTGGAAAACCCTGACCGATGGTGGCCCTTAATTGCTTATCATCTGTAATTTCAATTATTTCAGTTTTATAATTTATTTTCTCCAGGTAGCGCATTTAATTTATATATATATATTTAATATTATTTAAATGTTCTACATCATTATTTTAACACGGTTAGGTCTCATTGGAGCAGAGGGAATTGTATGTGTTGTGCAATTTTGTATGTATAATTAATATTACTGAATATACGTTCTTTTTTAAATTTATTTATTTACCTTTTTTTTTTTTAATGTTCTTTTTGTCAGCGTTGATTGTCCGGAATGCATGCACTAATATATATATATATATATATTAAAAAGTAGTTACTTTGCACAAAACTTACTTACGCAGAAGTCTCTGTCAAATATAGAATGCACAAAATCCTCCATAGCTGAGGGTTCCTTCAAAATAGCAAGCGGTGGAGACTATCCCAGTTCCGACACACATCGCTGAAGATGAAGTTTTTTTGCTTTGGCAAGGAAACCATCGAACTGCCTTCTTCTCCGTTTCCGGCCAATTAATGTACACAGTTCCTAATCGCATTTACGTCCGACTGAGCTTTAATAGTTCTCTCTCTCTCTCTCTCTCTCTCTCTCGTTGCAGAATCAACGAAGCGCAAATTTCATTGGCATCCTAGCGACAGAACTAGTTGTCTTCCTTTCCCTATTATCGAAATTATTTTTGAATAATTTTCGATCCGACGGTTCGTTGTTATCAGCAGCGAAAATTAACCTCGTGTGTTTTCTGTCATTTTATGAAATTATTGCATACTATAAATCGTAGCGTTAAAAAAAAAAAATAGTCTAATAAAATTTAGGCGATGCCAATCCGTACCATATATATATATATATATGTATGTATATGTATATGTATATATGTATATTTATATGTATATGTATATATGTATATATGTATTATTCGTAATATTCACAGCTACCATAGGCCAGTTATACAACTCGCACAAAAATTGAAAGAAAAGGGAAATTTCTTTTATAAAATTGTAAAAATAATCATAAAACTCTTAATAATCAATGTTTGACACAAAAAAAACTAAGCATGGAAATGCATAGCCACTGGGATTGTCTTTGCGAACCACTTTATAACTGCTTTTGATATAACCCGCCATCAATACTACAAGAATAATTTACTGAGCCCAAATACACTAAAGACCAGTTCATTTAATATATCTTGATATAAATCAATAACTACGAATTACAGATCCGAATCACACGCAACATAATCCGAAACATCTATGTGTTTTATTTTGCACATCGTTAACATATTAATTGTAAACCAGTTAAAATGAACGCCACAGCCAGAGAAGATACAATATATAAGCTGATAAACAGTAGCTGACAAGATAATGTGAACATCCGTAGAATAACAAACAAAAAAAAATAAAAAATAAAAAATAAAAAATCGATGCAGCCAGCTATGAACGAGCCATGCAGGTTGATAACTGGTTGCCTAAGATTAACTCTCTTAGAGAAACTTTATGAACTTAGCGGGGTGCATCATCTTTTCTGGAGTTTGCGGAAGATGGCTACAAAAAATGAAACATTCAAACCTGTAAATGGCAATCGTCGAACATTAAATATAAAGGATTTTTAAAAACAAAACTAAATGTCAGAGACTGCTTTTTATGAACGGTAGATAAATTGTTTGCAAAAGAGGAAATGAAACACGAAGGTGAACACGAACAGAAAACACTTTAGTTATAATCATTGGAAAACTTTAAAAAAATGAATAAGTAGAACTGTACAGAGATGAACTCTGTAAATGGGCCATATTTGAGAACGAGGAATTCGATTGTAGAGAAGTTCAAGACTACGACCATATTGCCTCCCACTTATCAGTAGTAGATGCAGCTTTACCTGAAATCTCGGCTGGCTGCGGGATTGCTTTAGTAGTGTCGTTTGTGCGCGTTAAATTAAATTAACAACGTTCGTCTTACCTGCGTTGCTGCTGTTAACGATGTTACGGGTACGGTCGCACTGTCGGTAGCGGTGGCGATGGTGAGGGGCTAGTTGCGTTGAGGCTGTGCGCTGTCCGTAGAGTAGGCAGCAAATTAAAATTGCAATATCCATAAACATTTTAGTGAATATTTAATGCAGTTTTTAATTATTATTGCAGTCTGTGTTTTCGTGCCGACTGTGGTAAACCGGCTGAGAAAATCTGTACATCGCAATGCCAAAATTCCATAAAATTCCAGACAATTCCAAACAATTTCAAAAAACTCCAAACAATTCAAAAAAACTTCAAATTATTCTAGTACTGTTAAAAAACTTTCAAGTACTTTTAAAGTATTTTAACCACAATGCTAATCATACCATAAATTTCTTCTTAAAATTTCCCTAGTACAAACATTCATTTAGTATAATATTGAAGTTAATTTCTTAATATAGTAAAAGTTGCTTAACATAGCTGAATCTTAAGAAATAGAATAAAAAAAAAACATATAACTTCATTGAAATGACAGTAATTCTAGATAATATGTTGTAGGATTTTGAATTTGTTAATGTTTTGTTTAACGTTACATAAAATAAAAACTATGTTTGCAATTAACGTTGTAAAAATTTATTTATGAAAACGCGTTGTCAGTAGAACTATAATATAAAATATAAGTACAAAACACAAGATAAGAATTTTTAAAAGCTTTACATACACGTGCATATTGGTTTATGTTTTTTTTTAAATGGTCTATCACTTATTAAATTAACTGAACCGTAAAAAATATTCAAACTTCAGCATATCGCCCTTTTTAGGCCAAATTTAGAAATTTAATTGTAAATTTATTATTAGTGACATTTATTACTCTTCTGATAAAATGATTCTGACCATTGTAAGCAGTATAATAATTCTGTAGAATAAAATCTGGTTTATCAAATTGCTTGAAATCTTCGAGTTCACTACGTGATGTGAATGGTTCCTCATCAGAACTAGAATAGCTGAAAATGGTATAATGCATTTTCGAATACCTTTTCCTTCTTTGGCAGATGTTGTTTGCTTTTTTTTTTTTTTTTTATCAATTGGTTTGTCCGTTTTTTGTAAAAAATCTTCATAAACGATCAGTACTATCTTTTGTGTTTCCTTGATCTTGAAATCAACAAAGTGACAATTTTTTTATAATTTTCTTTTTATTTTCAAATTCAAGTTCTGCGAACGGGCATTGTGATGTTAATTTAGTAGTTTTCAAAGCTCCACTAAAATTCTTTAGTTCGAAATTTACATTACATGTGATTTTAGGAGGTAGCATTAAATCAGTATTAGGGTTTTGATCATTAATAACTACATTTTCATCTATATCTTCTTCGGTTGAATCAGAATAAATTAATTCTTCATTTTCTATCTCTTTTATGGACAAAACATAAGCATTGTCCATCCTTTTATTAAAATTTCTGTAATATCCAGGAGAAAATTTAAACTAAATAGTTCCCCACGCCTTTAGCCAAAAGACTGTGCACGGCGGAAAGAAATAAAATAAAAAAAAAAAAATCTACAAGGCTACACATTTTTTATATTTACAAAAAAAGTCAGTTTAGCAAACTTTGTTTTTTTTCTAAAAATTAATCCATTTTTTAATAAATTATTATGTTGTTTAACATTCCTTATGACGGCAAAAAATAATTTAAATTAATTTGTGAAAACTGCCTGTCATATTTTTTAATTATCCAAACTTTAGTAAGTAAAACTACATAGGCATAATTTTTGATCAGTTTCAAATAATTATTTTTAGCTTTTATAAAAGTTTTCTTTTTGTAATGTTTCAGTTAAACTATTAGTTAATAATTTAATTATTTCGTACTATGTTAACGGCTGATTGCAAAATGGTATAAAGTGACTAGTAGTAATCACCATCACAAATTTTCCTTTAAGTACATTTAAAACCATTACATTAAATGTACACTGATTTGGGGAAATATATTTCTTTTCATTAGAAAATTTTTGCTTACATGACAAAATGTAAAAAGTGTCATTTGTTGGTCGATGGAGGTTTTTCATTAAAATTGGGTGATAGATTTAAGGTGAATTGGAAATTTTTTTTGTCATTTTGTAGCTTAAAATAACATCACGTTTTAAAAAAGCGCTAAAATATTCCAGACAATGCCAGACTATAAAAAAAATTCCAGGTAATTCCATGAGTTCGTATACCGCAATTCTACACCGGTTTACTCCTTGGTAATAAGTATTAATATCGTATAAGAATTATCATAATATCCAACTTAAAGTATGCTACTCTAAAATATGTTAATTTCTTATCGGGAGTCATTTTTTTTTAAAATTTTTAGTGCATTTTTATTAAATTTTCATTATCGAATAGTTATTTTTAACTTTTTAGAGTGCACTTGAATTAAAATTTTTATAGTAAATTTTAAAGTCGGTATTTTTTTTAACATGTTTTCATTTATTCTTTTTATATTTCAAATGTTTCGATTTAAATTTAACACCGTTTACGAGACCGTTCGGTAACGGTCTCCTAGAGTGAATCTCCTTCATCATTAATGTTAAATTAAAAATTAATGCATCGCTACCATTACTGTGACTATTTAATTTTTTTCATATGAATGATACACATCCATTATTATACTAAAGTGATTCGGAATTTTTATTTCGTACAAAAGTGACAATTTATGTTAATCACCATAGAAAAATAGAAATTCGAATAAAGGAAACGAACTTGAAACCGCCAATAGTCTCATTTCCAAGTTCACCATAGACAGAAATATAACGTTTTCATATTATTTCTTATAACTTTGGATCACGTAAAGTGGTTAAAATGATTTTATATTTTACAATCATTAACTGTTATCGCGCCGCGACATATCGGTAAGTTCATTCCAATTACTAATTGCGAATATATTATCGCCCGGTAATAGGGATTACTAAACCTTATTGTCTTGCAATCAGCAAGAAGCCGAGTGATAAATCGACCTCAAATGTCACTGGTGGCGGCGGGGTCGGTTACAATAACAATAGTAATATTATTAAAAATTACGCAAGTAATAATGCCGATAAAGATAATAATAATAGTCTCATGAATGATGTTTCTATGGAAAACTCTGAAAGCCGAGACCTCGGAAATAAAAAAGTAGCACCATTGAAAATCATCGTTCAACCAAATTATAGCTGGCAAGTTGTTTCGCTAAGAAAAAGACAACGTATACAAACTCCTGAAATAACGCCTGAAGTAGGAGCTAAGAATAACAGATTCTGGCCCCTTATAAATCACTCCGATTCAGATACATGTAACATTTCTAATTCGCAACATAAATCGGCCGAAAACGCCAAATCGTCTAGTGTAGAAGATTACGAGGCTAAAAGATTACCCAAACCACCTCCAATTTTTATATATGGGGTTACTAATTATAAAGAGATGGAAGCTGCCTTTTCTTCAGTGTTAAAAAGGGAGGAATTCATCTGCCAAGCGTTAAATGATGGAAAAGTTAAACTAAAAACGAGCGGTAGTAGCAGTTTTAGAAAAATAATTAGACATTTAAAAGAAAAGAGTATAATATACCACATATACCAACTGAAAGGAGAAAGAGCGTACCGAGTAGTAAGTAAAAATATCCACCAATCAATTCCCACAGATGAAATCAAGCAGGCTTTAATGGACGCTGCATATGCAACAAGAAACGTAATCAATGTACTAAAACCAAAAACAAAATTACCCTTACCCATGTTCTTTGTTGATTTGGAACCCCGAGCTAATAATAAAGAAATCTATAACATGGAGTATTTACTCAACATGAAAGTTAAAGTGGAACCACCATATAAGAAAAGAGAAATAGTCCAGTGTTCCGGGTGCCCATCATATGGACATACTAAGATGTATTGTGCATTACCTTTCGCCTGTGTTAAGTGCGGCGGATACCATGAAACTAAAAATTGACAAAAATCAGCAAATACACCGGCTAAATGTATTCATTGTGACGGCGATCATCCAGCTAACTACAACGGATGTATTGTATACAAGGACTTGCTGGAGATATGTAACAAATCTTATAATCTGCAACAGGTAAGCAAGAACATGCAAAAATTTGAAAACAATAATACATATTTCCCGCAGACAATCAATGCCCCTAATTTAAGACAAGCCAGCAATACTACTAATCGCACGTACACCAGTGTAGTACAAGATGGTATACAAAAAAGGGTAGCACGAGAAACAATATCACAAAATAATAATGACCAGATACGCAGCAACAATAATAATAATCAATCCTCGGAGTTCTTAGCAGAATTTAAAATAATGTTTAATCAGCTAATGCAACAAAATGTAATGATTATTAATATGTTATCAACAGTAATAAATAAAGTGCTTTCAAAATGAATCACTTCCTAAGGATAGCAATATGGAACATCAACAGGCTGGCACAGTAGCGGCATGAAGTTGAGGCATTTTTGATAACCAATAATATTGATATATTAATGTTATCTGAGACACACTTTACTGACAAAAGCTATGTAAAAATACCTAAATATAGTATCTACCGCACTGTGCACCCTAGTAGTAGAGCACACGGAGGTACAGCTATAATTATCAAAAACATCAATAACGCATCATGAGATGGATCAGTGTTTTCGAAAGAATATTTGCAAGCATGTACTGTGAAAATTGAAACCCAGTACAATTCGCTGGTAGTATCGTCCGTCTACTGGCCCCCCAGGTATAGAATACAGCAGGCGAATTTTGAGGAATACTTCAATACATTAGGGAGTAAGTTTATATCCGGTGGGGACTTCAACGCCAAGCATACATAATTTGAATCAAGATTAACAACTTCTCGAGGAAAGCAATTGCAAGCATGCCTTCAGAAAAATAAACGTTACTGCTTATCAGATGGAATTCCAACATACTGGCCATCCGACAGGAAGAAGATTCCAGACCTACTAGACTTCTTCGTCAGTAAAGGAATTAATAATGATCACACGTTGGTAGAATCTTCTTGGAACGCCACTTCTGATCATTCACCTAAAATTTTAAATTTGGATACCGCAGTAATACAGGTAGTACAAAAACTAGTATTAACAAACAGGAGCACTGACTAGGTATAGCGTTCCGGCAATTCGTCGAAAGTGATATTGACTTGAAAGTGTCTTTGAAAACTGGGAAAGAGATTGAAATGGCCGTGGAAAAACTTACGAAGTGTATACAAAAGTCCGCGTGCTTAGCCACACCCGGCAAGAAAGAGAAAACTCAAGTAATATATTATCCAAAGGCAATAAGGGATCGGATATCGGAAAAAAGGAAATTAAGGCGAATATGGCAAAATGATAGAAATCTGATCAACAAAAATATTCTAAATAGAGCAGGTCAGCAATTGAAGAAGGCGCTATTAGAAGCAAAAAATAATGCATTTAGAGAATATACAGCCAGTTTGTCTCCGACCAAAACAACTGACTATAATTTATGGAAGGCAGCAAAAAATATAAAGAAAGATCATAATTCCCAGTGTACCCCCATTAAAAATGGAAAATAGAAATTGGGCACAAACTAATCAAGAAAAAGCGAACGTATTTGCTGAATATTTATCAAAGGTATTTCAACCGCATCAAAGTGGTACTCCAAGCCATGAAGAAGATATAGAAAAATATTTGCAGGTACCATTTCAGATGTCACTGCCAATAAAACCAACACCTCCTATGGAAGTAGAGGCATACATACAAAAACATTTAAATCCAAAGAAGGCACCGGGGTATGATTTGATCACAGCTAATATCATTAAGAGAATGCCAAAAAAAGCTGTAATATTGTTGACACACATTTTCAATGCAATTCTTCGAACTGGCTACTTTCCGATACAATGGAAATTCGCTACAATAGTAATGATTTCAAAACTGGGAAAACCTCAGTACGAAACGACTTCGTACAGATCTATCGGCTTATTACCAATCTTCTCTAAACTCTTCGAAAAAATAGGCCAAAATTTGCCGATCCAGCTGAATGGACAGACAATTCCCAACTCATGTGCTGTGAAATATCTTAGGTTACATCTTGACCAACGGCTCACCTTCAAGAATCATATTATTACAAAACAAAAGCAACTAGATATCAAATACCGCAGCCTGCGTTGGTTAATAAACAAAAATTTATCTTTATCGGTTGAAAATAAAGTGCTACTATACGGGGCAATCTCAGAACCTCAAGATATTTTGACGGCACCATGGTTTGTCCGTAATGACGATATACACAAAGACCTCTGCATTCCAACGGTTAAAGAAGTAATCACGACCTTTGCTAGAAGATACTTTCATCGACTTGGAAACCACATCAATCCGCTACCAGCTAATCTTTCGCAGAATAGCGTACGATTCAGACACGATTGAAACGACACATTAGTTGAACTGGAATTTTGTCCGTAGACATTAATTTGTATAGCTCAACATATTCCAATAAATAACATACATACAAATAAGGAATAGCGACGACCACCACTGGGGGGGAAGCGTTTCACCATGGTTTACATAAAATAATATTGCTACTCATTGTTCAACTGAATAGATTGTATGCAGATAAAAAGGGGAAAAAAGAATATATGTGTATCGGTAAATATCGGCGAATGCTGATACCTTGTAGTCACCAAAATAAGCGTTAAAAAATATACTTTCTTCGCCTAATACAATTAGACAAAAAGTAGACAAAAAGCAGACAAAAGACAGAAATTGCAAGACATTGACGATTGAAAAAACACTTTACCCCTTAGTGTATGATAATGTACGCAAAAGACTGTCTCAAACTACAACAAATTTTCGCTTCATAGTACACTGCTGTGAACCAGTTGGGTGCACAGGTGCAGTGATTTGACTCAGGTAAGTATAATAAAATTTGAAATCGGAGGTGAAGTAATTTTTTGAAAAGTTTTGCACTCATTTTTTTCATAGGCCCTCTAGGAATGGCAATTCCGTGCGTCTAAAAATCGCGTGTGTGCGCTTATTTATCAATCGATTTTTTTTTCTTCTCTTGGCCGACGTCGTAACAGTGGAAATCAATTGATTTTGTTTCTCTAACCGATTATATTTACCTTCTTTTCGTCCCCTGTGAAATGTTCCCGTGTTGCCAAGTTCATTTTTCCGGCTATTATCATTCTTTTTTTAAGCGAAATGGGAAAAAAGTTAGTCTACGGCGATGTGAGAAATTGTATTTTTTTTTTATCAACCGCCAAAACGAGTCGCTAATTTCTCTCATTTAAACAATTTTTAGGAGTAATAAAACTGAATCCATTTTATAAAACAAGAACTACGCGAATTCAGACATTAGTCAAAAATATTTTTCATATATTACGCGTTGTTTAATAGTAATTGACAGAATAGCGGAAACCTGATTAGAAATAATATCTGAGCGTGGCAAATACTTGTCAATATGTGTGGGCGCATTTTTGAAATGTGTTACATTCTTTCTTGTTTTTTTGTATTTTTTATCTTTTTTATTCTGAATACCATCACGGATAGATTTTGTTCTATTGTGTTCGGATTTTATCTCCACCAGAGCGGTGAGTTCGTTCCATTTATTACTCGTAACTGTTGTTGCGGGATTTTCGTCTTTTTTTCGTTCGCTCGTAATTTCAGATTCGTGTGTATTCTTCCGTCTCTCTTTTTATTATTTTTTTTTTCCCTCTCGCGTGTTTATTTTATTTACTTACATTTCTTCTTTTTCGATCACCTTTTCGCTTGAGCGTAAATGAGCGTTTCCAAAGGGGGCCGCTCAGCGGCCTTCCCCAATAAACTTTCAAACAATAATTTATCGCTTAACGTAATGGATATAGATCCTTAGGCCATCTTCCCTTCCAACCATCCCGGTCCTTTCACAGTTTTTGTCGAAAATTGTACCTCCGACGAGAATATTGGCAACCTTCACCCGTTAGCTTTGGCTAAGCTCATTAGCAAAGTCTCTACTTCTTTTACTGACATTAAATTCCAAGGCAGGTTTCGGTCTTCTTCCCCAATGCTTCTTCCGCTAACTCCTTTCTCAACAACTCCTCTTATTTCACCGCCAACAAAATCAAGGCCTTTATTCCTCTTAATACCTTATATAGAATCGGTGTTATTACCGGAGTTCATCCCTCCTTTTCAGTCGAAGATATCAAAGAAGGGCTTGAATTTCCAAACTCTGTTATCTCTATTCGACGCATTTTCCGTTCCTCCGAGGGTTCCAAAGTACCCACCAAAAGTGTCGAGTTAAAATTCCACAAATCTTCCCTTCCCGAATATATTTCCATCTTCAAACTTCGCTTCCCGGTCTCTCCAAGTATTCGCTCTTCCACGCAATGTGCAAAATGTTTTCTTTTTGGGCATATTGCACGACATTGCAGGAGTTCTCACTCGATCTGTTCCCATTGTTCTTCCCAGCACCTCTTCTCTGAATGTGATAGTCTCCAGGAGCCTCCGCTCTGTCGCAACTGCAAAGGTTGTCACAGTTCGTCCGATCGTCGCTGTCCAGAATGGCAAAGACAGAAGGACATCAAAAAAATCATGGCCTTTGAAAACATATCCTTCCATGAAGCCTCCAAATTAAAAGCTTCCAGCATAGTCTCTCAAGCGTTTTCTTATGCTAACCGAGCCGCCGCTTCTGTTCCTTCTCTAAGCACTTCTACCCTTCCACGCAAAGTAACTCCTCTTCCTAGCCCAAAGTCCCCCACTTTTCATAAATCTCCCAAGTCCAAGTCGCATCCCAAACCCCTTCCCCACTTTCCTCCTATCCCTTCTCTGTATTCCCCTGCGCCATCAGCCGGATGGGCTCTAAATAGAGTTGGATCCTCTTCCTTCAACTCGTCTCCACCTGAAAGTCATCTCCCTCTTGTTCAAAATAGTGCTCCTATCCACCACATCGATACCTCTTCTAATATTTGTAATTTATCCACCGCCATCATCCAACTCCTTTCATCTTTCAACATAGCCGCCTCCCCTTCATTCGGGGACAACCTTTCATCTTTCCCAGCCAATAATGTTCAGTTCAACTAACTTTTCTTCTATTCTCCATTTTTTATATTTCCTACATCTTAGTCGTTCTTCCATCTCCTGCCACATCAGGTCAATTGCAAAGTTGAAACCTACTTACATGAGAAACTCCACCACTAGGCTACGATACATTACTGCCGTAATAGGAAGCCTACAAACTTGCATTAAACCAAGTTCGTGCAGGCATTCCTCAGTTTCAAAAATGATCCTTCCATCAAGTCTTCCATACGCTACGTACACTGTAGGAAGTCTACAAACTTGCATAAATCCAAGTTCGTGCAGACATTCCTCAGAACTATCACTGATGCTTCCAACAGTAAAAAGCTATTTTCATAAGAGGCCATGTCATATTTTGAATAGGCCTCCCTTCTGCTCCTCTACTTTGTAAGTGAGCCTATGCGGCACTTCCTTTAAGGCATTTTACTCCCTCTTTGTATCCTACTTTACTGCTCTCGTCTTTCCTTTCCCTTTTGTCATTATCCTACTATGTCGCAGCTTCCGTCCTTAAACATTATACAATGGAATTGTCGTAGCCTACGAGCTAACAAACAAGCTTTAGAGGGTCTACTTGACCGCTATAACATTCATGTCGCTTTGCTGTCTGAAACGTGGCTGAAATCATCCTCCTCCATCCATTTCAGAGGTTTTTCCATAGTTCGAGCTGATCGTGTGGACGGGTATGGTGGAGCTGCCATCCTAATCAGGAGCGACTTATCATACCAATCGCACACAATCCCTTTAATTCCACCTCCCTATCCTAACTCCCCCAATATGATCCCTATTTCTCTTCTAAATCTGTCCCCAAAGCCTATCCATATCGCTTGTGTCTACAACCCTCCCACCTCTAGCCTCTTCAATATTCCGCTTTCCTCATTCCTTACAACCCTATCAGAACCATACGTCATTGGTGGAGATTGGAACGCTCATTCTCCCCTTTGGGGCTGCACTCGTTACAACTCCAACGGCTCTGTGCTGGAAGACTTTATCCTGAATCATAATCTCTTCCTCCTCAACGATCATTCTCCCACCTACTTTAAAAATGCTTTCTCCTCAAGTTCGGTGGACCTCTCCTTTACCTCTCCCGATATAGCTCCTAAATGATCCTGGAGAACACTTGATGGCACTTTTGGTAGCGACCATGTTCCTATTCTCCTATCCCTTAATGACGTCTCTCCTCCTATCCAATCCAAGCCTCTCCATTCCTCTCGATGGATTCTTTCCAAAACTGATTGGACCAAATTTCGTTCATTGATGGACGATTCTCTCCCTCATATCCTGACGAATTCTGATCCTATAGCCCAATACAACTTGTTCACTCAGTCCCTTCATTCGTCCCTTTCTTCATCCTCTCCGCTTGTTCCCAATAATCATCACCGAAAAGCCCCTTCTGCCTCCTCACTCTGGTGGAACGAAGAGTGTAAACAGGCTTTCAAACAAAGTACTGTTACATTCAAATCATTTCGTTCGCGGTCCTCAATGTCCAACTTTCTAGCTCACAAAGAAGCCAATGTGAGGGCTCGCGTTGTTCTTAAAGCGGCTAAGAGAAATTCTTGGAAACAATTTTGTTCCGCTTTTTCTAAAGACACGCCCTTTTCGCAGATTTGGAAGATGGCTAAGGCTTTTACTTCTCCCCTTTCCAAGCGCCCGGTACATCCCTCTCCCGCACTGCAACATCTCCTTTCCTTTCAAGACTCTATCGCGCCCGCCTACGCTCCTTCTCTTGAGGAAATCTCGCTTCCTGTTCTTACACCCAACTCAGAGTCGCACTTCTTATCTCTTCCTTTCCGTTATGATGAGCTACTATCTATCCTTAATAAATCCTCTAACTCCTCACCAGGTTTAGACGGTATATCGTTCCTTATACTTAAAAACCTCTCCACGCTTTCTTTGCATTTTCTTCTGAATATCTTTAACTCCTTCCTACTCTCCGAATCTACACCTAAATCCTGGAATGACTTTGTTATCATCCCTATACCTAAAAAAAATCAATCCACGTTCCGTCCTATTTCTTTAGCCTCCTGTCTTCGTAAACTGTTTGAAGGTATGGTGAACAATCGACTCGTCTGGTGGCTGGAACACAATGATCTAATTCCTTCCAATATGTTTGGCTTTCGCCCGGGGTTGGGCCCGGTCGACTGCATCAGTCTTTTCCTATCAGACGTCTACAAAGCTTTCATAGAAAGAAAATTCACTGTTGCTACATTTGTTGACGTCTCCTCTGCGTTTGATAATGTCCACCTTCCTACTCTATGCGCCAAGCTTCTTGGGCTTAACGTTCCATCTAATTTCATCTTTCTGATCCTAAACTTGTTCCAAAATAGATCCTTCTTCCTCTCTACTCCCTCCCGTGTCATTTCCAGATGCATCCACCGGGGACCTCCTCAGGGATCATGTCTTAGCCCCACTCTTTTCAATATCTATCTCCTTAATATTGCTTCCCTCCCTACGATTTCCTCCTCTCTCCTTTTCGCAGACGATATCCTCATTTACTCCAGTTGTAATGATGTGGCCGCCGCCAACGAAGAGATCAATAACTCTTTATCTATCCTTAGTATCTCCCTCGCCTCAATTCACCTCTCTCTCTCTCCTTCTAAGTCCTCTTCTATGGTGTTCTCCCTCCGTCCCTACAATCAAGCTTTGGTAAATATTATTTCATCTGACATTCCGATTCCGCTCGTCAGCTCCTTCTGCTATCTTGGTGTTATTCTCAACAGCCGACTCACTTTCTATGAACACATCAACTATCTCTACAATTCTTCCCTCAAAAGACTCAATCTCCTGAAAGCCCTATCGCCATCCAAATGGGGTGGTGACCCTTCCATTCTCCTCATCCTTTACAAAGCTATAATTCGTTCCAGAATCGATTACTACTCCTTCATCTATGGAAACTCCTCTAAATCTCTCCTCACCAAACTGGACAAAGTTCAAAACTGCTACCTTCGGTTGTGCATTGGAGCGCTAAAATCTTCTCGCATTCCTGCTATCCTCTCTGAATCTGCTATGCAACCACTGTTTATCCGCAGATCGCAGCTTGGTTATAATTTTCTAATTAAACGGCTTTCTGTGTCCTCATCTAATCTTATCTCTTCCTATCTTAGTATTAAAAACCAATGTCTCCCTCTCCAAACCAGCTCCACCGCACATTCTTCAATCCAAGCCGAATTCCTCCACATGCTGGACACATCTTTCCCTTCTCATCTAACATTCTTCACTGACGGTTCTAAAAACGAAAATGGGGTGGGCAGCGCGTTTACCTCCCTCTCACTTAATCACTCTGAGTCCTTCAAGCTCCCTTCCTTCTGTTCTATCTTCACAGCGGAGTCTATCTCCATTTTACACGCAGTCTCGTTCATTCCATCCATAAGAGAGATCAGTAAATGTCTGATTGTCTCCGATTCCAAAAGTGTTCTTCAAGCCATCTCTTCTCCTCCTTCTCATTCCTCCAATTCTATCATTCTTTTAATTCGTTTTCTTATATCCAAATTACTTTCATCCCGTTCCATTACTATTGACCTTCTGTGGGTTCCTAGTCATTCTGGCATCGAGGGCAACGAGTTAGCGGACTTTTTAGCCCGTTCGGCCGCCCGCGATGGTCCTTTATTCTGCAAAATTCCTACCTCAGACATACTCCTTCTTTCCTCAGCTAATCATTCCCAACTATGGTTGGACATCTATCCTTCTCTATTTTCTAATCCCGCTTCTCATTATCTTCAAATTCAACCGGTTCCCTCTTCCCAGCCGTGGTTTCAATCCTATTCTTATCAACGCTCCGCGATCATTTCCTTAATCAGACTGCATATTAATCACTCACTTCTACCCTCTTCACGTTTTCGTTTTTCCCTGTCCCCTTCTCCCGATTGTCCCCTTCATAATTCCATCTCTCCTCTCATATGTGATGCAAACCACATCTTCCTTGAACACCCTGCCCTTGATTCCGAGCGCTTTGTTTTGTACTCGAAAATCTTGGCACTGGGTCTTCCTGCTCCGTATAATTCTTCCTTTGTCCTTTCCTTTCCATCTCCAGATATAATCCCTGTACTCCAATCTTTCCTAAGCTCTATTTCTAATCGTCTCTTTATTTAACCCCTTCCTTAATTTCTGTTGTTGTTGGGTCAATGCCGCTGGCGCGCCCAAAAAAAAAAAAAAAAAAAAAAAATTATTTCATGTGAACAAGAAGCATCACTACCAAGTTTCCTACTAAAAGTGTTTGATAAAAAGTATTGATATTTCATTTGAGAAAAAGCAACGAAACGAATAATTTAAAAATTTTTCTTTTTGGGTTTTCCCTTTTCCCCTACTTACATAACCTTTGGTAGGGTTCCTTGTTTATCTAATTGATTACTGCAATGTTCAATTACAGAAACTATCCAATTAGGTTTCCTATAGCGTCCAATTTTACAATATTTTTTTTTAATTCATTAGAAATATTAATATAGCAACAACAGTAACTATAAAATATACTATTTATTATATAATTTTCTTATTTTTACAGTAGATAATATTATTAACTGTGAATAAATTAAATTCATTGAACGGGTTAGTGTAATTCTATGTAGATTATTTGATATTTGATTAGATCTATTAAATAGATGACACCTACATTATCTTTAAAATCAGCATCTAAAATTTTAAATCTATTTTTAGAGTATCTTTTATATAGGTTTAAATTTCAGATACTGAAAAGTGTGGAATACGTGATTTTAAAGATAATATAAGCATTATATTTAACAGATGTAATCAAATATCGAATAATCTATTTACTAGAGGATTTCTAACTTGTTCAATGAATTTAATTTATTCTCACAGTTAATGACATTATCTAACGTGAAAAAATTATATAATAATATTGTAATTGTTATTGTTTTTATATTATATTAAGAGAAAATACTATAAAATGAGATATTGCAGGGAATCCAAAACTTAATTAAATAATTCCGGTAATTGAACATTAAAATCATATTAAATTAGATAAATTATAAATACACTTTAAAAATTAGCTAGTTACCAAAGCGTAATTATTTATGCAGCGGCTGCTTCATTTGGGTAGGATCTAGTTTAGATATCGTTGCCGCAAATTGAAAATGTACAAAAATTTCACTTGCATTCAGTTAACGTTCGTGGGTAACGTGCCCCCCTCCCCTCCAAGAGAGAAGAAAAAAAAGAAAAACTATACATTTTGTGACGGTTTCTTTATATTATCACTGGTGCAATAATGACATTGTCAATGTATTAATGAAAATGTATTATTTTTCCACTAAAAGGATAAAAAGAAATTCTGTTACGTTTTTGCATTGTATGCTATCCACGTTGTAATCATTTTTATATATTTTATCTTGATCGCCTTTCCACACTTCAATATGACTTCTGTATTTTACCTATGGGACTTTTTAATCATTTACTTTTTAAATATTCCTTTTTTCTCTCTCTCCTACAAATATCATTTTACATTTTCATGCGTTAAAGAACTACCTGTAGAACTTTTCGTATCATTACCTTTAATTTCAAAGTTGAAACAAACTATTTTCGTATTATTAATAAATGGCTCCTTGCAGTCGACAAAATTTCTATTACGTAGAAAAAAAATAGGTTTCTCTACCAGTGGCGGATCCCGGCGGTAGGGGATAGAGGATGTCCCCTCCGAAAAGAACGAAAATCTCGATGAAAAAATTTGTTACAATAGAGAAACTTAATTTATACTATAAAAGATTCTCGTATATATCGGTGGATTTAATAATTAATATTTAATACCGTTTTCTAGTAAAAGTATTAATGTTACATTTTTATTCTGTTTTAAACACAATACTGTCGTCAATCTTTCGCGCCTATTTTGTTTATTTTTAATTTTTATTTTGCAATGTATACGAAAATAGTTGAGTAAGAAATATATATATATATATATTTAAACTCGCTTACGAACAAAAATAATTCGGTACGGATTACCAACAAAAATAAAAAAGAATTAAAGTCTAATAAAAAATAATATCGTTTTATTTTTTCTAGTAATTTACTATTCAAATTCTAAACTACCAATTTAGCCACAATTTTATAATTTCGTTTTATTTTTCATTAAATTGTAATAATTATGTATTTTTAAAACATTTTTAAATTTCTAAAGAGATCGCTGTTTGATTTTCTACCATATAAGATATTACGTAGTTATATAATCTCCCCCAAATGTTTCTCCGGATCTACCCCTGCCACTACATGTGTATGTGTGAAAGAAAGGAATTGCTTAAATTTCTTAAAAATAATTAAAAACTTTTGTTCCATTTATGCGTTAAAAAATTCCATTATATATATTTAACGATTTTCTAAAATAAGTAACTATCGTTAATAATCATTTCACCGCTTAACTGCTACAAAAATCGAAAGTGACGGTTGTTACTAGCGCCTCATCCATAAAGATGTTACGTTAGAATCTCCATTATGATCTTCAAAAAATCTTTCGAGGCAGCAATATTTAATATTTTTCAAATAAAATTCGGATATAAAATGTAACCGATGTAAAATAATCATAGATATTAATGTTGTTCAATAGGATAATTCGTCGACAAGCGTTTTAGCTTGACGAAAGTTTTGTATGTAAAAAATGAATAAATACACATTTTTCAAAAATTTATCATATATGCCACAGTATCTTCTTATAATTTCTCTGATGCAGGTTTTTAAATATTCCGGATAATTCATCATTATGACCAAACCCGCATTGGTCAACGCTACCGATTATCGAGAGGTTGCGCACCACTTTGAAAGCTTTTAAATAGCCGCTTTTATTAGAATTAAAAAAAAAAAAATTCTAGTAAGCAGACATACATATATGGGACTACAAAACATTTCTGGTCTTCAGTCACACGTCTACACGCTAGCGTCGCATATTAACCATTGCTTACAACACAACCGATAGCAGGTATAAAATGCATCTCCTAATTTTCCTGGTCAGCACGGGAAATTAGACCAACGTATCCCACACCAGGAGGAATGCCTACATCCAACCATAATAACATGATAACATGATACGTGCGAATGATTCATCATACATATATAGATTACATTCAATACATAAACATGGGATGGGAGGGTCAACGCTTCCTTGTTTTACATACAGGGTTTTTTTTAGTAAATTACGTCAGCCAAGTCTGAAATAGAAAATAAAACAAATATGAAAATAGATCAAATATAAACGAGGCTGCAAGAACCGCGACGACCCAAGATTGCCCGCCTGAAGTACTTATGACACCTCATGAAGCTAAAATGGCGATAAGCAACACAGTCAAAAACTACTGGAACACCCTTTGGCTCCAAACGCCGAGCAAACTCCACGAGTTTAGAAAAGATACCTAAGAAAACATGCCAACTCTCAGTAGACACGAGCAGTGTGTCCTAACTCATATCCGCATTGGACACACAAACTTGACCCATTCGTTCCTCATATCTAAAAAACCGCCCAACCTGTGTCAACGCTGCAACGTGCCTATATCGGTGAGGCATCTTTTGATCGAGTGTAATCACTACCAGCAGGCCAGACAACAAGTGGGTATTACCAACGGCCTCCCAGAGATGTTTTCGGACGCCGAGAAGTGTAAAAAAATCGTAGCCTTCCTCAAAGACATCTCTGTATTCCAACTGATCTAACTTCCCCAGCCTTCAGCTAATTTTTTGATTTTTTTTTTTTTTGTTCCGCTCATTTTCAAATATTCAATATAAAATTTTATAATTATCTGTAAAACCGTAGTCGCTAATGACCTTGTAGTCCAAAAGCAACTTGTAAATATAATAAATAATAAAAAAAAAAAAAAAAAAAACGAGAATGCAAATTTTAATTTCTCGCCACTTTAGAACGGTTTCGTAATATCGCGACAGAAACGAAATTCCCTCTCGAATTCGGTAATTCATAAAATTAAGAAAAATCGATAATTCTTTCTACGTTTCTTAAATTTCATTTTACACCTTTTCAAAACTCCGCTCATTCTTATATTCTTATCGTCACACGTATACATATAAGATTAAAAGAGCACTTAAATTTTATTAGCAAGCGTGAAAATGTTACCTGGCCATAAAAAAAAAAAAAAAAGTTTCCCTCCTCGCAATAAGTATATACATCACTGTTGTGCACACATATAACGCAATTAACGATTAATATTTTTAATAAGGTAGCAGTGGCGAACATGAATGTAGTGGAGACCAATTTTTGCAGATGCCAATATTGTGTGCAGAATTTCACACGCAAAAAAAAAATAATGCTTTTTTTAATGATCTCTAAAGGAATGTGTCGGTGTTACAAAAAAAAAACCAAAAAAAATCGCTTTAGAAGCGTTTCTTTTTTGCATACAACGATTGGGGCCAAAAACAATCTTTTCACTGCACTTCTCATAACTTTGTGATACTTTTAAAATGTACATATTTCTATTTCTTTAGTTAATAGCGTGTAAAAAATTAATTGATTCGCTTTTTTTTTGGTTCTTATGCAACCATGCATAATACTGCACTACGAAAAACAGACTATTATCGTAAAAGCATAAGCGCATTATTGTTTATACGTATTTAAATGTATGTACAATGAACAATTCATCATCACTAAGGTAGATTATTACGTATTTGCTTAAAAAACAAATGAATTTATTATAATTCAACAGATTTCCAAAAATTTCGATATCTTGATAGTAATTTTTGTGTTACACTTTAATCATTGATTTTCCCCTTACACATTTATTGATGTAGGTGTACTCACACAGCGCAAGAATGACTTCGTATCACTCGATCAGTCTATTTATTTATTTACTTATTTATCGGAATTCATATTCTATTATGGCTAAGTTCGGAAAGAACGAAATAGGCCGTTCCGATGAAAATGTTTGTAAAGCACAAGCTGTGTGTTCGCGGCATATCTGCGTTATAATAACCGAGTGTGTACGGAAAGAATTACATGTTTCTTTTACAGTGGTTTTCTGTTAATAAACACGCGCGTTCAATAGTGACGATAAGGAATAACAGTAAATAAAGACGGAGGCTATAAATAAACATCATTGGTCGTAGGTACGCATACATAACCTAAGATAAGCTGCGCCGTTAAGAGCTTTGATTGACAGCTGTAATAATTTAAACGTTTATTGGCCAACAAAGTTGTGCCGGACCTATGCTGCTCGATTTGTATGGGTGCAATTAAATGCCGGTGTTAAAGGTATTATTATTATTGGGCGCATTAAAATTTCAACAGGTAACAACAATAAATAACGGCTGTTCGATTTCATGTGCGATCCTCTCTCTTTTCGGAGTCTGTCGTGGGCTAGTGTAACCTATCGGTGAATATTTACAACAAATGGGACGATCGCTACTGCAGGCCTAATTCCTCGTCATCGCCGTTGCAGTGGCACGATTTTTCCCGTTTGCATAGGATATTAACCTTCACTCACGATTTTTATGGCACATATTAAACAATAAGCACTCTCTGAATAGTCTTGCCCGAACAGACATGAACGTGCAGAAATTCCATCTTAACGACAGATAATAAGTTAACTATTACTATAGTATAATTGTCTCTGAACTGATCGTCCTAATCATGTATGCCGATCACCTCGGTGCCACCTGTTTCCAAATTAATTTAATAGCGGTAAAATTTGAAAGTTTAAGATTCGAGTTGTTCTGGCGACTTCGGATATGCGACTTAGTGATAACACCAATGATAGTAGTGACCTATACTCCTTTACCCTGTTGTTTTTTTTTTCTTTTCTTTTATTTTTTCAATAAAAAGAACTCATCAATAACGATCGATCGCGAAGGAGTAACTCCGTTTAATTTTAAATTTCCCCTGTTCTTCTGCTATCTATAAATCTCATTTACTTTTATTGTTCTACGTATAGACTTGTTTTTTTTACTACATTAAGTTTGCAGAAAAATTTTTAACGTCAGTGTTACGTGATGAATAGGTTTGCTTCTTGCGACTCCTTTGTGTTTGAAGCGCGTACTCCAGGAGCGAGAAACACACATCGTCTTTACGATCAATTCTTGTATATCGAAAAATCATGTAGGTACCCTCATCATCAATGAGTGTCGTGAATCTCTAGCGAAGATATCGTGATTACAATCTGTCCATCTGATGTACCTATAAGATGTCGCCACTGATCTCAGTTCTGAGCCAGTCGAACACATTCTACGAAACTTTTTCCTGCAGCTGTCCGGATCATGTCTGACACCATCTAGTTGGAACGTGACCACGTCTTCTTCTTTTTCCTTCTACTTTTCCTTTAAGAATTCTCCTGTCTCCAATAATCCATTTGCTCCTATCATCACATGACCAAAGAGTATTTCAGTATTTTTCTAATTACTTCCGACACGATAATCGTTTTTCCGTTACGTCTATTTCTTGTAATATACCGAGAGCTGTTCGTTCTTTTTTCCGTCCACGGTTATATTCGTAATATACATTTCCAACAATATAAATATTTCTAATGCTTCTATCTCTCATCGATGTCGGATTTACGTAGGAGAGTTCATGTTTCTGCGCCGTAGAGAAACGCTGAGAAAACCAGAGACTATTCACTAGTTTTATTTTTACTTTCTTTGATACCGTGGCATCAGCAACCCATATACCTTTTCAGCCGACACATAACACGTTTTGTTATATTTGTTCCGTGTCTCATTTCCTCTTCAGATCCCCCTCAATTTTCTTCTATCGAACCTTGATATCTATACCGTATCAGAATTTCCACGCGGCGCCGTTTATATCATTTCGAAATTCCGAACTATTGTCGTTTTGCCTGTTTGTAATCATTATTTTCGTCTTTATTAATTAGCACTTTTCAAGACGACTTAGAATTTACGTCATACTGCTTGAACTACCGGCTATTAATTTTAGTGTCGTCCGCGTACGTGAGGTTTGAAATCTGAACTCCTCCCACTGAAAACCCGCTATCATTGGTCTGCCGAAATTTACGCATGATGTACTCTCCATGGAGGTTGCACAACAGTGGAGATGCCCTAGAAAATTTTAAGATGCTAATGGTAGTTTGTGTTGAGAGCCCTTTGAGGAGGAATTGGTTAGGTTGTGATGACACGTGAAAAAGCATGGTAACTTTTTCGGAAAAGTAACGTGTGCAATGGTTAATGAAATTTGAAAGAAAGAACCGCTAAAACGGGAAACGATAACTAAGATAGGATCTGCAGATGAACGAAAAGATCAGGTTGTTTTTCTGGAAGAACTGTTGAGGAAAAAATTTCTACAGATATCGAAATAAGTTATGAATGTGATTCTGAAGGAAGCGGAAAAGCAATAGCGTGATTTTAACCGAATAGCTGATTGATGCGATCCGGAAAGACATAATCAATTCCGTTCTTCTTAGTGGAAAATCACGCGATGTCTAATTCCCTTTGAAAAATGCCGTGCAATACGTGCCATTTCTAAACTCGCCGTGCCCCGTTGTATCTTTCCGTAGAAGAAAACTGACTGATCAAAGTATCGCCGTCGTAATGTGAATCCGCAGTCGTTCAGAACATTCAACTCAATTCTACACTTTCCCTATCAGCCGTTTTGATTCACTTATCCTCGGGAAAAACCGCAGTAATTTCTTTTCTTTTCGGTAATGTAAGTCAACCTTCCTATAAAAATTTCCTCCTTCTCCGGATCTTTACAATTTCCTCGCTCAAAAAAGGTCGAATTCCGAAAATTTGCAAGAATATTAAAAGAAAAATCTTTTGTTGCTCATTTTTTTGTGGATGGCGTTAGTTTTTTTCCTCGCTCTGGCCTCTGGTCACCTTTTGCGATAAAACGAGCTGTTTACGAAGGCGAACTTATCTCATTTTCGATTTTTTAAGTTCTCTATTTCCTAACAATAAACCTTACACTATACTCTTTGCCTGCATCCATTTCTAATTCACCTCGCTTTTTTCTCTTCTAGGTTAACGAGCTTCGTTCTTCCTTAAAAACATCAGATTTTCCGTTTGTCCTTAAACGTTTATCCGAAATTCGTACGTTTAACATTTTCAGATGTTTTTTCCACTTTTTAGGTTGCACATGCCAGATATTGCTGAAATTCTTTTGTAGAGTTATTTCTATTCAGAAATATTCTACGTGATTTCAAAGCAATAAATAAAGCAAAGAATCACAATATTAAGGCGATATTATCCTAAAAAATAAAATAAACTAAAAAATCGATATGTGATCGGGGGAAGAATACAATATTTAATCTTAATTGAACGACCGAAAAATTTATCCACTGATCCTTAAAAGAAGAAAAACGTGCAGACAAATTACAGTTTTCAAAAAAAAAAAAAAAAAAAAGAAAAAAGGAAAACGGTCAGGAAGACTCTTAATATTAAATTGTAAAAAACAGATAATTTACGAAAGAAATCGTTTGTTTACTTTTAATTAAATTAAATTAAATTAAATTGCCGGCAAATTGAGAAATATGTAATAGAAAAATTAAAAATAAGTCGCTTTCAATCGCCATATTAGAAAGGAAAACTAGACGTCCAATGTGACGACATAGATGAGCGGTTTTATTTACCCAAATTAAATTTCACCTGGCCAGGGCGAATTACGAGTGTCATTTTGTTAATCGCGGTACTGTTCGCGTTATTTCTTTCATTCGTTCAAGCCCTCTGGTAGCAAAATAAGGTAGGCGCGTTGACATTTTAAAATTAACATGAGCGTAGATGTTTTTTCGATTATTCATAACCTTTTTCTGATGATTGTTCAAAATTGTAAAGACTTTTAATTAAACTTTATCAGACGATGTATGATTTGAAAGTATTTATATCAACAACGATACATTTTTTGCGGAACACAGTTCCACAATCATGATCATCGGATTGCGTTCCGGAAACACGTCGCTGTTTAGATAAATATTTTTACTATAACATTTATATTTTCTGATAGAGCACTGGTGAATAATGGGGCTAATTTCTCTCTAAAGCGAACACCGAAAACATTTTTCATAAATTCGGTTTATTTTATCGTGAAAGAAGATTACTCCTTTTTTTGGTGTTTATTCGTCACTTTTTTTATTTTCTCGATTTATTTGCCACCTATGAATTATTTATAACAGCTTCCCTAGCGAAATAGTTACAGGGAGGGGAGTGTTTCTTTTAATGTAGGTGTTGTTCGGCTACAGCATATTATGTTTTAATACATGGTAATTTAATATTTTAATTACGTTCTCAATGACGACAATGTATATATATATGGCAGTCAGGCACTTTTTAACTTTGTTACGTAATATAGACGAAACTATCAATTGTCTCCCTTTTCTTTTTTCGTAATTAATTGCTTTCCGTTTTTATTTATTTTTATTTTTTAGTTGCGGGAAAGAAAATAAATTAACAGAAGAAACACGTTATTACGTGACATGAAAAATGCAATTGGCGAACTCGCGAAAATATCGTTCGCAGCTGGATAATTATATATAGCCGGGGTGTGTTGCAAGCGATTAGAAACATCGATTGCTCGACCGGAATTTATTATTCGTTAATAAAGTTACTGGTAATTTGTTATTTAAATTAACCAAATTCGGTCACCAAAACAATACTGGCAACGGATGCAAAAGATAACTCTTCCTATTCACCTTCAACGGTATTTCGATGGGAAAGTGTAAACGGGAAATAAATTTTGACGCGAAAAATACATCTTAATAACTCGTTGTTAACTAATTATCTTTATAATAAAATAAACTTTAATAACAAACAATATAGATCAATAAATTAGATAAATACCTATTTAGAAACGTTTTCGGGCATAACCCATCATCAGCTAACACTAACTTAAAGGAAACACTTAAAACATACTCAAAAGTTTTAAGTGTTTCCTTTAAGTTAGTTTTAGCTGGTTATGCCCGAAAACGTTTCTAAATAGGTATTTATCTAATTTATTGATCTATATTGTTTGTTATTAAAGTTTATTTTATTATACCATTTTAACAAACAGGATGTATTCACCTACATTTAATTATCTTTATAATAATTTAACTTAAAATTAATTTCTTTTTGACATCTGCTTAACTGAAGCTTCTTCGGTAAATTCCTTTTTCCTGATATTTCTACTTTTGTGAAATTTTCTTAAAATTATCAAACATTTTACTGTTATTTACTTTAACTTTTAAATATATTCTGCGCGGTCTACTAGCGTACTGTTTTAAGATTAATGTTTGCAAGTTGTACTCGTGATAGAGTTACTCGGCATATCAGATCGATAACGCTCAGTTTTTAAATTCAGTACTACAAATGATATATTTCGGGCAATACTTTCTTATTCAAGTGAAGGCGTTTTATGTAAAACTCCTGAATTCCTTAAGAAGGTATTTTTTGAAAAATTGTTTGCATTGTGTAGACACGGTTGAATCTGTGCTTGGATAAAAGGTGTATGAATGTACGAAATCCCTCTTTTGAACTGGTAAGAATTTAGGCCCATTGAAAATTATTACGAAAAAGGTCTTTTTTATGGTCGTCAACTGTGTGGACAGTGCCCTCAGCGTAAGTTGATTTTTTCTATATTTTTAATGGTGGAATTCAAAACAGTTTCTACTGCTACAAAACACCACTATTTAACTACGCTAAAATCATTCTCCTCTCTACATACAATAACGGACAAATATACATGTGTGTATCAGCAAAAAAGGTTGAACAGTCTAATAAAATATGGATCAGATTACAAAAAAAAGCTGAGTGCAAGAGGATAAAAAGGACAAAATCGGTGAATGAAAACGATTAGGGCTATGTGCAGCGAGAAAGATGTTCGAGAGGAAATTCTGATGATAAAGGGCAATGAAATATTTGGCACACTTGCGATGGCCCTGGTTGGAAGGATAGACTGGGGTGGATTATTGCAAAACTCGCTGTAGAGTAAACCCTTACCTAACAATACGTGTGGGTATCCCCATAAGAATATACCATTGTATGAAGTTCACTGAAAACGTAATGTTCAAAAAAATATTTTGTCAGTTAATACGATATCAGTATTTTGATTCTCTCCGGTCCACAGCATTTGTGGCTGCCAGAAGTGTATTCTGATTATATTTTTCTAGAAAAAAAAAAAAAAAAAAGATTTTATCATACATTACACAGTTTACTACATTTTATAAATTAGAACTAAAATTACTACTTTTATTTGTAAAATATCGGTTTGTTTTTCAAAAACCAGACATATTGCAAAGCTTTTGTTTTGCATATTCAGTATATATTTCCGATATCGTGGCGCGTTCGAAGCATGTCGGAGTTTTTGAAAAATAAATAAATATTTTACAAATAAAGTTGCGATATAAATATTAAAAATTTATTTTGTTCGTTATTTTATCGCTCACCCCATAGCTTTTATATTACGCGGAGCTTTAATTATATTTATAATTTACATTTACGTTTAATTTTTTTTAGAAGTGTGAATTATCGGAAATAGCTTATAGTGGTAGTTCTTATCAGGAAAAAAGATTACATTTTTCACAGTCGTCATTGATCTCGCTACTTTGGATTTTAATTTCTGGTATGGTAAATTTTAGGTTTCCTTCCTTTGCAATTCTATAAGGTTTTGTCTTAGTATCCCCGCTCATAAAGCGTTTTCAACAATTCAGTTTCTTTTTTAAATTTCAGCGTTTTAAGAGTAGTAGTAACTTGAGAGATGATTAGCTACAACGGATATTTTATATTTTAGGACTATGATTATTTGATTTTTAAGTTTCATCTAACGAGATCATTAGTTATTTCTACATGGTAAGCATGATCATGAAAATAATTTAATATTTTCACTTTTAAAAAGAAATTATTTTATCAATCTAGTTATTATAATCTTGAGTTTAATGAATTTCTTGAATAGTTTCATTTAACCCGTTTAAGGTCATTCTACAACTTCAGGAACGATTTTTCGTAGCCCCTCCGCGATAGCTCTACTCTCTCTCTTTAATATTTATTGCCTTTATATTGTTTCGTCTACTTTCACCCCTACTTTTTATTCTTTGCTAACGACATTTTTATTCTAGCGCGCTCTTAATATTCTAAGCATAATTTGTGCAGCGTTCCTCATCTACTCTGAAAGATGGCCTATCGGAAAGTCATCATTTCATTGCTTCTTTAAAATTCTCATCTATTATTTTCACTTATCACGCTTATGCAGAATTTTTTGTTACTTCTTACCGATACTTAGGAATTCATCTCAACAGAGTCTATTATCATTCTCAGAGCATATGAATTATTTCTATTCATTTACGCTAAAACGTTTCAATATCCGAATAGCTTTATCTACTTTCAAATATAGGATGGCGACTCTGTGTTACACTCCGTAAGCTTTGCTCTAAATGTAATTACCGTAACTTTATTTTTCCCTCGCTAAACCAGACCCAGTTCAAAAAATCCCTCCGTGTAAGTCTTGCTGTTTTAAACTTCACTGCTATTCCTTCTGCCGTCTGACATTAAAAGCATCTTGATTGTATTTCCTCTCCATACACATTCGTCTCAGGCCCAGCCATCCTAAATGTCCGATCTTTAATTTCTGTCTTCTCTCGTTCTTCAGTCGTGTTTTAATTGAAGCTAATGAGAAAGCTAACAATATGTTGCTCATTTAGCCATCTGGGAGTCTAGTCGGGCCATATCCATCCTCTGAATTGCTAAACACAATTTAAAAAATCCGATTTGAATATTGAAAATCTTTATATAATCGTTCCTTTACAAATGCTCGTTACATCTCTTTATTCAACCTTATCACACCCTCGATGTTTAGACTTTTTATACCTTCGTCGCTCTACTATTTTCCCGCTATATCATCTTCGCTTTGGTCACAGTCGTCTTCCTCCTTCACTTTATCGTTTTTTTTTTTTTATTATCCCCTTCACTCTTTGTCCTACAACATTCTCATATACTGATCCATGCCCTCTGAAAGATCAGTTCTTAAAACTCGTGTCCCCTAACATATCCACTTCATAATGTGCTTTCTTCATTTCCGCCCCCTACTATCAATTATTAATACTGTTGCTACATTTTCTCCTTCGTTATTACGTCGCTGTATTAACATTTAATTAATGCCATAAATTTCTTTTTATTCTGCTATCTTTGTTTCTCCATCGCTTTGGCTCGGTGCATTGTAGACCATCTTTGTACGAATGGTGGCCATAGTGCTCAAGGTAGTGTGAATTTTATACCATTATTTGACTCTCACGCTACTCTTCTTATTTATGCAGTCGCTTTTCTTCATTTCCATAATGTGTGGCCTGTCTTCTATAGCTTAACTACTGTGGACACTTTTCTGCAGTCGCAGCCATATTTCCGGATGAAGATTACTTCGCTTCGCTACTTTGGCTACACTGCATACAGTTTTATACAATTGCGGCCTATCTCAAACGTGTAAAACGACTAGCAAAAACATACGAATTTTCCTTCCTTTAGCACTTTTTTCCTACCTTTACCATGCTTTTGTTTCCATACAAATTTGTAGGCTCCAACATTTAATTCTATTTTCTTACTAGTTCTCATCATCTTCTTTTCTCCTCTGGCTATCTCCTGTTCTTCCGCTTTCGTGCATTTTCTTGTGATAGGTAATCGTCCGCAGCATTCAAGCCCGATATAAAATAATGTTGCCGACTATCCTTTTTTCTTTAAATTATTCTTTTCATTTTCCTTTTTTTAACGTTATGTATATTAAAAAACAGTTACTCTGCTTAAAACTTAATTTTCGTTATTCCGACCATCGAAGTTGCTTACAGTAGAAGTCTCTGTCAAATATAGCATGTACAAAATGCTGCACAGCCGAGGCTTCCTTCGAAATAGCAAGCCGTGAAGACTATCTCAGCGCTGATACACACTGCTTAAAATAATGGTTTTTTTTTTTCTTTCTTTTTTTACTTTCAATGAGCTACACACTAAACCCCGCCTTCTTCCTCGTCTTCCTTCGATTTACGTACACAGTTCCTAATCGTATTTAACGACCGACTAGACTTCAACATCTCTCTGCCCTACCGCGTGAAAGCAACGAAGCGTGGTGAACTTCATTGGCATCCTAGCAACAGAACGGCTTGTCTTCCTTTTCCTATTATCAAATCCATTTCGCGAATACTTTCCTATCGAACGGTTCGTTATTATCGAAAATTAACCTGACCTATTATTATTATGTCGGTTCATGAAATTATAGCATACTATTGATATTAGTACTTGAAAAAAAGCGAAAAAACACGTGTGTTTATCGTGGCGTTTAATGATTGAATTTTAAGTCGCTTAGAGTACAATACCGCTAGGGAAAAAAAGTATTAGTTCAAGTGTAACATTTTTTGTTTTTTAATTGAATTCTATGATACGACTTATTCAGTAAAAACCAATACGACGTTTTACGGCACAAATGCACAAGCGCTTTGTTTAATCGTATAACAGCAGTTGCAGAAAAATTTGAGTACGGTTGCTCAGTAGATGCAGTTTATTTCGACTTTTTCAAGGCGTTCGATGTAGAGCTAACTATAATATACACTTTTAAAGAAACTATATACATGTGATTTTCGCGGTTTTATTTATAATTAGTTTCATTCTCATTTAACACGTACAAAATTGATTACAAAAATTAAATAACAATTTTAGCTAGAGTTTCGTACAGGAGTATGCCGGGCGGTATTTTAGAACCCCTGCTATTATTATTAGTTTATATTCGTGTAACCTAAAGATATCTAGGGAAATTTTTAGCTATGCAGAAGACTTATTGTAAATTCTCGATTTCCAAACAAAATCCCAAATTAAGTTCAGAGTGACGTAAATAAAATACGTAATAGAGATGTCTGTAAATTCGATAGAACTATATGTTAAAAAGACAAAATATTCTAATGTAATAGAGTCATCTCTCTCCGCGTAGATGAATCAATTAAAAATACAGTGGAAGATGATATTTTCATAGATACAACGTTTGATGTAAAATATTTAGGGATATACTTATGCGGTAGGGCCGTGCCCAGAATTTTGAAAAGGGAAGGGTTTTGAAAATTTTCTTCGCATATTTATTTCATATTCATTTCTGAATAAATTAATATATAATTTCATAATTCATAATACTTTTTTCTCTTCGGAGAAAATTCTATTTTGTTTAAATTTCGGACATGACAAAAGTTGCGAATGTCGATTGAAGTGATGGAATCGATAGAATCTCACTTAGTATAAGAAAAAAAGAAGAAAAATAGCTTTTGTCTTGCCCATCAATCTCTTAAAATTTTACTTATTATTTATTATTCCAGTAAGCTTAACATTTATAATATATTTAACCAGGTCTGGATTTAGGGGGTGGCTAGGGGGGCTGTAGCCCCGAGCCCCGCCTTATAGAGGGGCCCCCCCAAAGAGGCTCCCACCTCCGACATGGATGGTTAAACATGCAATTATAGATGTTTTCCCAAACATTTATATTGCATATAGACTATTTGTAACTACACCGATTGCAAATTGTGAGGCGGAAAGATCTTCTTCGATATTAAAAAAAATAAAAAACATGTACAGATCAGAGATGCTAGATGATAGATTATCGGCATTATCAAGGTTAACGTTCGAAACAGATTTTCTTCGTTAAGAAGATTTTAACGATATTCTACAAGAATTTGCAGAAAAAAAATCATTGTTTAAAATTATATATATATATATTTTTTTTGCATCGAAAATTCTACGTCTATATGATGTTTAGTTTTGTTTACATTAATAATTAAACTCGTGAATTCGAAATAATATAATTCAATTAAATTAAAGAAAATTTAGAGTTATTCTATAAAACTGGTAAATTAAACATTAGACGAGGGGCGTTCAATAAATAATTTGACATGCCTTCGACAATGACCTTTCAGGCATCTAAAAATTATGAAACAAATACCGAAGAAATTAGAAAAAATACTTTATTTTTCGAGATAATTTCCGAGAAGCAACTTCTTCAGTTGTCAGAAATTTGATAACCTCGACTTCATGCCCATCACCAGACATATCTAAATCAGGAACGCAAACTTTCGGCGGTCGATCTACAGTTATATGTAGGTAAAGGGAATGTAATTACATGTAGGTATTAGGTATTTTACTGTTGTAGGTGCAAAATGGCAGCGAAAAAGAGAAAGTTTTCAGAAAACTATATTAAGTTTGGATTTACCTTCATAGAGAAAAACGAGGTACATGAAAGTTTTAAGTAACGATAACATGTGGGGCCCAATCGCGTTGAAAGGCATTTGAGTCAGCAACATACTACTCTGATTTCAAAGTCGAAAGAGTTTTTTTCTTCTAAAGCAGAATTACTGAAGCGCATGAAATTGGATAAGTCGGAAAGTTATTACACAGATGTATCACAGCATCTCAACGCTTCATTTGAAACGGCTTATTTGAAAGCAAAGCAAAAGAAACCTCACACCATCGGTGAGGAATTAATCAAACCATAATTCCTAAAAGCTATACAGATAATTTTAGAGGAAGAATCTGGTCAAAAAGTGAAGTCGATTTCTCTTTCGAATAACACAGTCAAAAGTAGAATCGATGATATTGCAGCAGACATAAAGTCACAAATAAATAACAAAGTAAAATTATCGTCATCATTTGCTATTAGTTGCGATGGATCCACCGACATCGTTAATTGTGCACAGTTAATAGTTTATGTTCGTTACATCAGTGGAGATCACATTGAAGAAGAGATTTTGTACCCCCAATCTTTGACATCAGGTACTAAATCTAAAAATATATTTAATTTAATATCTGATTTCATCGAAAAAAATGATTTGGATTGGAATAAACTCATTGGACTTTGCGCAGATGACGCCCCTGCAATGATAGATGTACGATCAGGCTTAGCTCAAAAACTCAAGGAAAAGAATCCCGCGATAGTGTGTACTAATTGTTTTATTCATCGTCAAGCTTTGGCTTCCGAAACATTGTCACAGAAATTGCGCCAGGCTTTGGACTCAGCTATAAAGATCATAAACACAGTTGATTATTTAGTTCACTTTGCGAGGATCTTGATTCTGATCACAGAGTCCTTCTATTCCACACAGAAGTACGCCGGTTATCTAACGGCAACATGTTGGCTCACATTTATGAATTGGAAGAAGAGGTCATCCTCTTTCTTGGAAAAAAAAGATTTTTTGCAAATGTTTCACAATGAACAATTTCACTGATATATTTGATGCCTTGAATCAGCTAAACTTGAAGCTTCAAGGCAGAAACGGTACTGTAATAAGTAGCTTTGATCATATACAGGGGTTCATATCAAAGCTTCAACTTTGGAATCAAAAGGTATCTGCTGAAAATGTAATAATATCTTTTTCTCGACTATTCGAAGTAATTGAAAATAAAAAACTGGACGAAGATTTAAAAGTTGAAATACAAACTCATTTGCAAGCGCTGGAAGACGAATTTCACCGATGCTATCGAGACATTAATTTAGAGTCATCAATATGGCGCACGACCAGAAACTCATCTGTTATCAATGTCTTACAATTACCAGAAAGTGACTGTAACGAATGCTGTCAAAGGAGCTAGAATATCACAGCCCCGAAGTTTATTTTCTAGCTTCATACGAACGAACGAACGAACCAGAAGTATTTCAAGAAGAATTTCTAGAAATGAAGGCCGATTCGACAACGAAAGATGACTTCCATCTCTTGATATTGGAGAAATTTTGGATCAAACGATTCCTTGTTAATTCCAAAGTTGCCTCTTTTGCTTTAGGAATACTTGTTCCTTTTTCTTCGACTTACTTATGTGAGGCAGGGTTTTCAGCTCTGCTTTTAATCAAAACTAAGCAGCGAAATCGTCTTGCCGTTGACAACAACCTGACGGTAGCTCTGGCAAAAACTGAACCTAGAATCAACCAACTGTTGCAGAGCATGCAAGCTCAAGTATCTCATTAGTACTCTAATTATAATAAATTGTTTCGATAAGAAAACGTTTTAAATTTGGTTAAAATTTATTTTCTACAACTTAGAATTAAAATAAACAAGTGTCGTTAAACCAATGTGCGTTTTCTTTAATGAAAAAATTAAACGGCGCATGAACATGTTACTTATAATTGGGGGGGGGGGAGGCTCGGCGCAAAAAAGGTTGGTAAACCCTGCGGTAGAGGAACTCACTATGATATGGAAAACGGTAAGGAAACTAAGTGAACATTTTTGTTCAAATTGATGAGAAAATATTGTAGTCACTCACTTAAATCAGTGGCAAAATTTAGACGCTGTATTTTGGTTCATTTTAGTCCATCAAAGTTTCCTGTTATTTTAATTGTTATAGAGCATTTTGTGATTTTTAATGAAAATGTGCCTCGCGGATCACATGCTGTATGTCGCTGGAGGTAATTCTCTAAGTAGTAATCACTCGTTGCCAATAGGTGCCCGTCCACCGACAACGACACTAATGACAACAGCTACGAATTTCCGTGCGTCCGCGTCGTGCGGGGTGGTAATTTTCTTTCAGTAGACTTGGTATTGAACAGAAGAGCTAAAGCGGAAATTCATTTAGCTAATGGGAAAATGGTGGGGTGTGGTGGCCGATAACAACACACCAATAAATACCGTTAAGCATACCACTGCAGTTACACCTTGCAGACCATTAGCAGCTCACCCGTAACCAAAGTGCCCCAGGCAAGACTAATGTTACATGAACATTATGTCTTAGGGTGAGCAGGCGAGTATCCAGCGCCTTAAAACTGCACCATTTGGCTAGGGGAGTAAACCCCGACAGAAAATCATGACGGAAGACAACGGGATACCACCATCATTTCAATTTTCCCTAGAATTACATTTATGAACGTCGATAAAACAATGGCCCTAAGTCTCCGTCAGGCTGCTACTGATCTGTCCAGACAGTTAAGTAGGGTGCTAAGAATACGCGGAGTTCAAACAAGGCGGAAAAACGTCATCAACATTTGAACTTCGAACGTGCGATCGTTATATCAGATCGGAAAGCTAGCAAATGTCATATCAGAAGCGAAAAGATTAAACATAGATATACTGGGTATCAGTGAAACGAGATGGACAGGAAATGTGGAGAATAAAATCTGACAACAATTATGAAGTTATTTATGCTCGAAAAGACAAGCATGAACACCGAGTGCTAGTACTGGTACATACGAGACTGACCAGTAAAATAATACTATGTGTGGACAGTACTAAAATATTCGTGTGAAACCTGGACAATGAATGCGGATATTGAAAGAAGACTGAACGCCTTTGAAATAATGTGGTGTTATCGAAGATTATTAAAAATACCTTGGACTGATTTTGTAATAAACGTATCAATCTCAGCAAAAGTGAATGAAGGAAACAGAACGATAATTGAAAATATCAAACACCGAAAGCTGAAATACATAGCACATAAAATCCAGGAAAGCGGTGTATTCATGCTGGCATTACAAGGACGAATTCAGGGAAAGCCCATTAAAGGAAGAAGAAGATTATATTAACCACGAATGTTCCAACTATCCATGCAAAAGTCTGCGAGGCGCGATTAGATGAAATCGAAGAATATAAATGTACGCAACCTCTTGAGGCCAGAGATGCGACTCCGACGATGGCGAAGGAAAATGTTCTGTGTGGGGATACTATGCGATGTTTTATTCTAGCAGAAAGTAATATTTGACATGCTATTTGAATGTGATACATACATTAAATTAAAAGTAAAACGTTTTAAATGCTTACGTACTAGCATAGTTGTAATGTTTCAATTTTATTACTGGTATTACGAATATTTTTATTCAGAAAAACAGCAACACTAAACTCGAAAAATGTATTTCCTAATATAGGTTTAGATATATATGTTCCACCGAAATTTTCTAAAAACTCGGCAATGTACAATCCGGTTCTTCTAATACATAAGAGATTATTTTACAATTTTTTATAAATACGTGTAATTTATGTATCGACGAGAACAATTTAAAACATAATGTGAGATAGAAATATTTATCTACTTATCTATTTTTTCTTTTGCTCCTTTTTCCAGAATGGAAAAATCTTGTTTGTTTCTGTTTTGTTTCATTGAGCATTGTGGGCACTGCCAGCAGTTGCGGCCATAATGTAGAATGAATGAAATTTCTCTTCCTGAATTTTCTATTATTAGTATTTTTTAATATCTAGTCGTGTCGTAGTTTGCTGGCCAAATGAACTGTTCTGTTCGGGCCAAAAAAAAAAAAAAAAAAAAAAAAAAAACACACATTTACTGAGTAATGTATGTACATGTAGTTGTTTGCTACTCGGAGTTCTAATAATAATCATGCACATTGTATTAGTACAGACCATTTGGAAGTAAAAAATATGCAAATGTCAAAATGTTTTTTAGGAAATTATTCTTCGTATGTTGTAAATTTTCCATTGCAGTTCAGTATACGAATAACACCCAACAGAATTCTGAGAACAAGGTTAAAGTCTTCGATATTTAATAATTTACTATTTCAATTATTTTAACGTACATTTTAAGTATTTTAAGCCAGATCACGCGATCCATTCATAAATTTAAGCAACATATAAATGCCTAGTTACGCTTCGCTATTAGCATAATTACACGGTTAGACTAATTATTGTTGTTCCACATTTTTATAAATTATTCGAAAATTAACCCGGCTTACATTACAATTTCCTACGCATTTTTTATACGCTACTGTTGTTTTTTTTCGTTCAGATGAGATTACGAACTAAAATCAAAAATAGGCCAAAAATTTCATTATGTTACCGTATTTAAATATCAAAAATATCAAGATAATAATCATTTCATCTCCTTTTCTTCTTTTTTTCGGTTTGCGCTACAGTATATCCGGCCATTTTTAACAAGCAGCAACCATTATTTCTGTCGGCTTATCATTGCACTTATGTTTCTGGCTCTTAAATTAGGCAAACAATTTTTATTTTTTATTTTCTACAGTGACTTTCATATTTGCTTCGGTACATTTTTTTCCTATCTGTTTCGCATAAAATGATGTTATCTCTTCTATTTTGGACATTTCTAAACTAATTCTATTTACGTCTATTTTACTTGCATTTTTTTTTCAAATACGAAAGACGTAGATAAATATTTAATTTTCGTAATGCGTCATGATGCGTGATGTGTAACATCGTTAATTTATGTCTGTAACCATCATTTATGTCCCTTTGAAGAAAAAAAACTTGTTTGCTGCTTCTACGCTTCCAGTAAAAAGGGTTTTAATTACTACTTTTCTTATTAACTACATTTCAGTTTGCCAATTATGAACATTAAGAGGCGGATCCACGGGGGAGGGACATCCCCCACCCAAAAGAACCAAAGCTTCTATGAAAAAATTTGTTATAACAGAGAAACTTAATATATACTATAAAAGATTTACATAAATGTTACCTATGTATTTAATTATAAATAGTACTTAATACTGTTCTCTGATAAAACTATTAATGTTACGTTTTTATTTTGTTTTAAACCCAACTGTCATTTTCTTATTTATTTTTAATTTTTATTATGTAATTTTAATTAAAAGTAGTATTCAATGAGAAATATATATATTTTTTATACTTGCTCACAAACAAAGAATTAGGATCGGATTACTAACAAAAATAAAAAAGGAAGTAAAGTCTAATAAAAATATTATATTTCTTACTATTCCAATTCTAAACTACCATTTTAGCTAGAATTTTATAATTTTTTAAAATTTTTACCTAAAAAAAAATAAAATTTAAATTCAATTGTAATAATTATGTATTTTTAAAACATTTTTAAATTTCTAAAGAGGGCGTTATTACTATAGAAGATATAATCTAATTATATAACCTCCCCCCTCTCCACTAAATTTGTTTTGAAAATGTCAAACCATGGGGCTTAAGGAACAAATTAACGTTTCTGAAATCAAACAAACCAAACAATATTCCACTTTTCACAAAAAACAACGGCGATAAAATCACCAATATAACAGAGAATCTAAACTACTCCCTATCCTCTCTTTTCCCGTTAGACAGCACTAGCAAAGACAGCAACAAACAGAAAATACTAAGAGACAACTTTAAACTTTCCATACAGGAAAACGTTGCTCACTCACAACAGACTCCTCTTGAAATTTCTGTACTAAATAGCATTATAAAAAATTTAAAAAACAACAACGGTGCTGGACCTGACAATATTAAAAATAAGACACTAAAATTAACTCAAAAGCTCTATCTAAAACTCCTTTCACTCCTGTAAAAAAAATCTTCTCCTTAAACTATTTCCTTAAATCCTGGCGCGAAGTAAATGTAATCCTCAAAGATGCAAATCTCATGAGCTGCTATCGTCCAATATATCTTTTAAATACTGTAAGCAAAATTTACGAAAAACTATTAAAAAATCGGATAACTTGCTATCTGAACTCAATAAACTTTTTAGATAAAAGACAATTTGGATTCAGACAAGGTCTGTCCACAGAACATGCTGCGAATTATACGATCAGCAAGATTAGCAGCAGCCTTAAGAAAAAGTCAAACGTTCTCGTCATAAGAGTCGATATCAAAGGAGCCTTTGATAACTGCTGGCATCCTGCTTTGTTTGACATTTTAAAATCTATTCTGATCAAAGACATACTATTGCTAAGTACAATATATTGCTATCTTAAAAACAGACGTATAACTATATGTAATCATTTTGCAAACACTGAAACCAATAAAGGTTGCCCACAGGATATAGCGTTTTAGGTCCACTTTTCTGGAATATATTATTCAACCAAGCTCTACCATACAACAATAACGTTGACCTATACGCATACGCAGATGACTTACTATTCATAATACAAAAGTTAATTTCGAAAGAACGGCTAACAAAACGCTTGAGTTACTCGGAGCCTGGCTAAATGAAGTAAAACTTAATCTTTCAGTTCAAAAATGCTTTGTGTCCCTTTTCACAAACTCCCTGAAACTAAAAAGGAAAAATATTAATGTACTTTATAGAGGGATCACTTTAAAAGTAGTCGAACATTTTAAATACCTAGGAGTTATAAATTAGACAATAAACTCTTCTTTAAACAATACATAGACTACACTGCATCTAAGTTGGACGCTAAATACTATCAATTACTAGAAGTGTGCAGAAATACATGGGGCTTTCATTACAGATACAGACTTGTAGTGTACAAGTCACTTGTTAAGAATACAGTGTGTTACTGTAGCTCTGTGTTTTTCCAACACCTAAAAAAGAAAACCCTAAAGCAAAAAATCTACTCTACACAACATAAAAACTTAATAAACGCCTGTACGCTCTCACGGGAGTCCTTCCACTAGACCTAAAAATTAACTATAGATCAATCATTTTTGCTATAAAAAACCATAAAAATTTTGAATATATTAACGATCATGTCCATCAAATAATGAACTTTTTACCTCCAATAAATCCTCTTCAGAACAGTTCCTATATGCTAATCCACCATAACTTACATATAAAAATGTCACTAAAACAATTCAGAAGACACATTAAAAACTATTTCATGTTCATATGGCAAAACTCCTGGGAAAAAGATACAGCAGGTCGGCATACCCACAAGCTAATCTAAAATATTAGAACAGGCTTACAGTTAACACCTGACTTTTACACTAACCAACTCCGCACTGATCACGGATAATTTGGAGCCTACTTAAAAAAATACAAAATTACTAAAGACAACAAGTGTGACTGTGGGAAAATTGAAAGTGGCAATCATGTAATCTTTCTCTGAAGTAAGTATGACGACATCAGACACTTCAACATAGAAAACCTGAATTCGAGCAATTCAATTTCGGCAAACTAAATTTCAAAAATTCGTGTTCTTAGTTTTAAAACTAAAATTTACTGGCAAAAAATAACAATCTACAGTGATTTACATTACTCAATTAAATAAAAAACGTTACACTTAAAATCTACTCATTGACACATATATAATTTGCGATAAGACAATCTAGCCTAAATGGTAAATCAAACCGAAATCAATCACACGTGTCTTTCAGGAAAAAAACAAAAAAATAATGAAAATATTACCACATCATGTAGCATTAAGTTTCTCAAACCCCCATATACAAAAAAAAAAAAAGAAAAAAGAAAAAAAATTAGAGTTTATTACTTAAGTTTTATTGTAAAAGGGATCTAGGTCAAGATTAAGCCTAACGGCAGTGCTTGGCTTGGCGCCTTTGTTCGCAAACTCGTATTGTAAAAAAAACGCTATTGAAATACAGTTCTTAATCAAAAAAAAAAATGTCTCCCCCCCAAAATGTCTCTCTAGATCCGCCTCTGACATTAAGCCAGCGAGGCATTTAAATGTTCAGTTGATTCTAATGATACGCTAGATGGCTTATTTTACTTGATTACCAGTACTGACTAATAATTTTTTCGTTTCATATGGGAAAAAAACGCGGAGAATAATGTACCGATCCGTTGATGTCTCGCAAATTGTAAAAGCAAGTATGCTACATATGCATTTTGCGATTCACATGTTTGCGTTCTAGATTGGATACGCTCTTTTTCACGCTTGCTCTAAAAGGAGGTTTTAGACTAAAACCGACGCGTGTGAAATTCATCGCATTTCATGTTTTTTGTTTTTTGTTTTTTTAAAGTAAAACACGCACAGGCTTAAAACAAGCATACTAGCAAATGTACAGTCTCTTTAATGAGTATTACTATCTGTTTGCAAGTATGTTGACTTGAATCTCATACGTGTGAATATCTTATGCAGTTTAAGTTTTGCGAAACTATGATAAAACCCGCTGCATCAACCACTTAACACGTCCCGATAAATAGAAGAATTTTTATTTTTCAACCGACTTTATGAGTCTCAAATAAAATGAAATTTCAACTAAACGGATAATATTCACGAAACGCTAAACAAGACACGTGGCAGTGTCAAAACAGCTAATTACAGATTTCATGCGACGATAACGAAGGAAAGAACATGAAATTCGATCATGTTCCATGGTAGATTCCGTCAACATGTATGCCGGATGAAGAGTAGCAAAAAAAAGTATCCACATATGTTTATGTTGAATAGATATCGGATAGTGAATTATTCAAGCAGCATTAATGACACGAAGGCACCAATGAGATCAGCAGCTTATAAATTCCGATTTCTTATTTTCATGTTGTCGAAAGTGAACTACCACAACATACACTAAATTATATATTTCTTAACTAGTGCTCATTTATTACTAACTGCTAGTGAAAGAACCAGTCAAGATATAACAAAAATATAGTAGTCAGTTCTGAAATTTTAACTACACGAGCCCGTAAATAAACCATAACTACACGCGTGGTGTATTTTGTACACCATGTACAAAAACACCCCAAAATCACTTAAAAAAAGTTTATTTAGCGTTTATATTTATTTATATCATAAAAGGACATATCCATATCATGTCTAATAGTAACAATCTATTAAACTGAGAACCTGAACACTTAAACAAAAACTTAAACATTATTGTACAAAATATTTTAAATAGAATCTAAACCACGTCGTCTTCATTATTACATTCCGAACAAGTAATGATTGTATTTGCATGTTCTTTACAAACTGACTTGTTACAAATATGACATGTAATTGTTATGACTCTATTATTTTATCTTCCACAATGAAAGCACCTACGTAGTATTTTTGTTGGTGGCTCTTCCACTGCTGAGGAGTTCTGTATTTTGCCAAAAAAAGTTGAATATCCGAAGGCAAGGTTATTATTTCCGCTCTTTTCATCAAAAAGAAACTGATAAGGCTTTTAGAAAATTTCTTCTAAACTTCTGAGGATTATCAACGTATGTTGCGTTATAAATTATTTGGCTGTTAATTCCACTTATGTTCCGCAATTGAAAAAATGTGACCAAAGGCCATCTTCTTGTTCTTCTGGATACCGAGTAAGTACTGCACAGTTTATTTACAGTATCAACGTCACCCTTGAAGCGATTGTAGTCCATAATTATAACTAGTTTTTTAGTTTCAGGATCGATTGCAGGTATCATCATGCATAGTGGAAAGAAAAATTACTCCTCGGCTCTGTTTTGGAACGTAGGACACAATGGTCACATCTTTTTAAAATGCAAAAAGGGGCGAACCAACTTCCCTTTTTTTATGTGACAAAAACTCTGGCGGAAATTCTCTTTTATTTTGCTTGATTATTCCAACCATTGTTATTTTGTCCTTCAAAAGTGCCAGTGACAACGGGTAACTTGTATACCAGCTGTCACAAGTCACGTTTCTGTTTTTTTCCTTTCTAAGGTTGTAGTAAGCGATGAGTAATATCGGCTAGAGAATTAGACATTTTATATTGTTCTTCTGGTTGTTGACCACAATATAATTCTAAGTGTGACACATAGAAGGTTTTGGCGTCGTAGAGCACAAACATTTTCAAACCGTACTTTGAAGGTTTGTTAGGGATATATCGAAGAAAATTGCATCTTCCCGTAAAAGGAATCGTCATTTCATCAATTGTTACCTGTTCAGCTAAAACAATAATTGTTCTTTATGAGGTTATCGTTGAACGTGCATCAACGGTACTGATAAAGATCGTGTTAGACACTACACTCATAGGTTAGGTGGAGCCACAGTGCTCGGGGAAGCTGTTAACTAAAGTTACTGCTGATATTGGGTAAGTGGTGTACACCGGCGCGTGTAGTTAAAGGTTAAAATCGAGAATGACCTGAAAATCTATTATAAATTTACAGGGCATCCTCAGCGGAAATTAATGAATAATCCGATGTTATTTGAAAATCACACTAGTTTCCTTTTCATAAAGAACATGCGAAATGTTGATGTACCAAAGATTACTGTGAAGATGTACAGAAATAATGAATAAGAAACGACCTTTTCCATTATTAAAACTACACAAATTTCATTTGGCGCAAAACACAATTTAAATATACCTTATTTACTCAACTCAAATTGAAAACACAGATGGTACCCTTAGATTGTTAGGACTAACATTAAACAAGAAATTAAGTTAGTAAAACACTTCGTATTTTTAAGTATATATGTGTATCTTTGTATCTATATTGTGCTGTACATTAATTGGCCTTCGGGCTGTTGTACAGGCGATTTGTAAATAAATAAATAAATAAAAATTAAAAGTAAGTCCCATACCCTTAGCGGGGCGTTGGGGATTGTGAAGTTAAGGTTCGCAGTGTACTAAGCCCAACGGCACTAATGAGAGTAGGAGGGCCAGTCTACTTTCCCAGATTTTACTGGTACCCAATTCAATTTCAGATTAGGTATAAACCGGAGGGCGGTTCGGATCCGGAACGAGACAAGTCTCGACCTCGTGTCCTCTGATTCAGTAGCCAAGCATCTTAACCACTTAAATAATTTAATAACAAATTGTAATCAAAAGTGAAATATGTTAAAGATGCTAAATCACTTATCCTGATAACCCGACAGAAAGACACTGATTCAACTATACAAATCATACAAAGTAAATAGGTTAGATTGTGCTGGTATACTATATGAACTAAGTTCAATGAACACGTCAGCAAAAAGTACAGAAATTACACACAAATATACACAGACGCCTCCCCAAGTCCTTAAATGCGTGAAGCTTAAGTGTACGACCTACCTGCAGGAACTTCAGTGTACACAGCCAAAATAATGACAATATACAAACCGTTAAAATACATAGCCAATCAGGGACACCCAAATAAATAGATGTATATAATATGCTCCGATTCATCCGCTGCTCTACAACAGATCCAGAGCCAAATTAAAAGCATAAACTAGGATATTAATAAAATAAAATACGTTATTCATAAACCCACTTAAAAAAAAAAATCAGCTGGTATTATTTTAGACTCTAGCCTACTCAGGAATTACAGGAAACACAGCAGTGGATCAAGCTGATATAGCACTTCCAAAAAATATAAAAACGATTAAATCTATGCTCGCAAATGATCAACGCAAAATAATAAAACATATCAATAATACTGGGAAACTCATTGCGCTCACATACATCTTTTCCAGATTGAGCCAATACTGGGACGCTGAATAACAACAGAACAAAAAAAAAGGCGAGAAGATGTGGCAATAACCAGATTACGAATAGGACACACCTTACTCTCATCACAATACCTATTAAACAGAACATCTCCTCCAGCTGCCCAACATGGAACGATCAATTAACAATAAACCATATACTATTGAACTGTAAAAAATTAACGAAACCTTTACGAACTATTAGAAAATTCACTAAATACAATGCTATACGATGACCCTCAAAAAAAGAAAAACTATTAAAATTCCTTAAAGTCTATAACCAACTGTTTAAAATTCAAATAGCCAATTATCAGTAAGAGAGAGAAATATTTTTGTCGAGCAGTTCATATCGTATCCAAAAAAAAAGGCAAGAAAACTTGTACCATTGTCAGAGTGTTAAGTTGTGTTGTAGTTATTTGTTTATTTTAAAAGGAGAGAATGGCATTTTCATTTGATTCTGATGTTTTTTTTCTCTTGAGCGATTCAACATGTATTCTTTCCGATTTAGTTTCTTTTCTTTGTATAGTGTTTATTCTGAACAGGAACAGCGTATATTACCAGGGAAAATTAGACTGTTCTTATTATACTTTTCTGTATTGTCCGCGTTCGTTTTAAATTTGCTTCCATCTGCATATTCTTTTCGTATCGCTTACATGGACAAAATTTACAAACTATCTTAACTTATTCCACAGATCATAATATTAGTAAACCTAGCGTTATGTTTAAGTATTAGTACATATACGCATGTAAATACGTAACACGCCCCGTAATACGCATCTGTACAACTGGTACCTGCAGGCAGCTTAATATTTTAAAATCGAAAAACGTGATCTTCTTTGCGAACTTAATATCGGGAAAAGACACGAAATAGTCAAAACACATAAAGAAAGAAACAATTAAAAGATAGAATTCAGGACCTAATTTGTTCTTCAATCTTTGTACCATTCCTTCAGCCATTTTTCCATCTCCTTTTACCACACGCCAATTTTTTCCCCTTTAATATATGATTAGTGATTGTACTTATTAATTTAATTAAAACGGAATCATCAGTGTTATCAATTCGTATAGTTACACCGTAGGATTAGGTGTAATATGTATTACTTTGGTTTCTTGGTAACCGAATTTTTTTCCTGGGTGGTAATTTTATATTATCGACATTAAATTCTAGTAATCTATAATAGAAATAGTACATCTTAGAGGACATTTCGTTGTTTTCCTTTCACACATAATTGGTCTAAAGTCGTTTTACTTCCAGTGGAGGAGTATAAGTTTTAAAGGGGACACACGAATTGCGCACCAACCACTAACACAGTGACAAGTCACACACGAATTGCGCACCAGACCCGAAATAGCCCATCCGCTGACAACTCGAATTGCGCACCGCCTTTAAAAAAAATACTCTGATTTTATAAAATCGATGAAGGAGTAAAATGAGTAAAAGTCGCTCTTTCAGTGACTTCCAAAATGTGTTATCGTAATGAAACACGTTTACTATTTGGAATAATAACCGAACTACATTTCAGTCGATTAAAAAAGCCTTTAACGTTTGCGAAAAATAGGCTACTATCCCGTTAGCAGTACGATTGTTATTCGAAATATTTTTAACAACCTCTAGAGAACGTACTCATATTTAAAGAAATGTTGCATAAAATAGAATAATTTTTGCACGAATATTATATAAAATAACGTAAATTACCATAATATTTCTAACTGAATCAGTAGAATTTTCAGCGCACGGCATATTATGTTTCATGAAGCTTCTATTTCACATTAATACAAAATACTTTCATATCAACTGATTAATGTACATAAAATATAAATGTGACCATGTAAAATTTTCGAGTTTGACAAATTAAATATGTTGTTATAATATAGAGTTACTTAGAATTTGAGGGAACCGAGTTTCGGGAAAGTTTCAGTTCAGATTTTATTTTATCCATTGTTCAATCTCAGTTATAAATTGTCATTTGAATTAAAACCAAATTTGTTAAAAATCGTAATTTTTTCATTTAGTGTACCATCAAACAATACATAGTATTCTACTTAAATTTTAAATGACAACGCAAAAATTTACCATTAAAATAAAATCCTATTTAAAACAATTTAATAATAAAACTTACAATGATAATAATTACGCAAATAATTAGTGTTAGTACTACTATCTTTTTTCTTTAAATGTCAGTTGGATTTAACAAGATAATTTTCCTTCGTCAAGTTTTTATAATTTGTAGTTTATTGTAAATTAAATTGTTTCTACTCTAGATAATAGATATTTTTGCGCACATTTGGTTGCTATTAATATGTTTTGTTAGATAAATGATAAAGAAGCAGAAGTTTAAACTCAAATTTAGGTTATGAGAATTTTTTTTTTTTTTTTTTTTTTTTTGCATACCGACTCATAGGTCATCAACGCAAGTGATCATTAGTTATTTTAAGTGTCCTAGATAACGGCGCATCCCAACAGATGAAGCCGCTAGTCATAGATTAGTTTTCCATTTTTTTTTTTTTTTTTTGAGCGTTTTGGTATTATCTTTAATATTAATAATGAGCGGTAAGCGCATCTCTGCATTGTTTTTTCTTTAGTCGTCTGACGGGGTTGTCAGGAAGACCGGTAGTTTTCATACGCGATATTAATGGGTTTAAATTATAGCTGAATGCCGCATGCATTTTGGTATATTGCTGCTTGTATATCGCCAACACTGAAGGAACGTTGAGATCATTCTCGATTATAGTATTACGAACATAATAAGGCGCATTGGTTATGATCCTCAGTATCTTCGACTGGAACGACTGTATTTTTTTGAGATGCGTTTTTGCGGCTGATCCATATATTTCTAAACCGTATTTCCAGACAGGAGCTATGATGGTGTTATACAATAACATTTTATTGTTCAGACTGAGTTTGGATTTTCTTCCTATTAGTGGATATAATTGTCTCAGTAGCGACTTCAATTTTTTCTTTGTATTAATTACATGCAGATTCCATACTAAGCGTTTGTCGAAGGTTAATCCCAAATATTTAACTGATTGTATCTGCGGTATTTTACAGCTGTTATAAGTAACTGGAGGACATGTTTCTTGGTTATTTGTGAACGTGATATGTGAAGATTTTTGTTCATTAATTTCGATCCTCCAGTTGAGAGCCCAATTTTGTAGTAACGATAAATGATGTTGAATGTACCTTGAAGCTTCATGACGATCTTCGTGCGCAGCTAGTATAGCAATGTCATCCGCAAATGAAGCTTGTAATGTAAACATTGTAGTCGGTAGGTCAGCTGTATAGATGTTATAAAGAAGCGGGCCAAGAACGCTCCCTTGAGGTACCGATACTAATATCTGACGCTCGCTGGACAAGACGCCATTTATTTTTATTTGAAATGATCTACCGCTTAAATAAGACCTCAGCAGATGATACATTTCAATCGGGAAAATCTTCTGGGCTTTGTATAGCAAACCGTCGTGCCAAACACGATCAAATGCTTTGGCTACATCAAGGAACACTGCCGAGCAATACATTCCACGCTGTAAGACTGACTCAATTGCATCAACGAGCCTATGACATTGATGAATAGCTGAATGCTTTGGTCTGAACCCGAACTGATGATTTGGAAGATAGGCATTCGCCATATTAAAAAGAAGTGGTTGAATCAATTTTTCGAACACTTTTCCAAATGTATCCAGTAAACTTATCGGTCTATAGGATGAGACATCTGTAACTGGCTTCCCAGGTTTATGGATAAGTATAGTTAGCGATTTTTTCCATCTAGTCGGAAAGTACGATAGCCGGAGCATAGAATTGTATATATATAAAAGTAGTAAAGATCCTCTTTTTGGTAGATGCTTCAAGATATCATTTGTTATTCCATCTTCTCCCGGAGCTTTATTATTTCGCAAACTTTTGATGCACGTACGAAGCTGATTTGGTGTAATATATGTGTAATTTTGACAATACTGCATGACGTTATTGTTACACTGTATAACTTCCTGCGTGTGTTGTGGATTTTCCATAGGAGGAGGTTGAAATATATTTTCGAGATAGTCGGCAAAAGTATTAACCTTTTCGTCATCTGTTCTGGCCCACATTGTATTTGTTTTTTTAATATGATAAGATGGAACACATTTCTTTGTTAGTACTTTCGCTGCTTTCCAGATTGAGCCATCGGCATTAGTTAGGGTGGAAAGGTAATGAGTATAACGCTCATTTTTGTAGTGTGCTATGGTTTTCGTTAGTTGGCTGCAAAATTCCCGGTATGTTTGGTAATTTGATGGGTATCTATTATGTTGCCATTTTTTGCGCGCTTTTCTTCTTTTGGCAATTAGCTCACGTATTTCAATGGGCAATATACTGCTAGTGTTAGCACTGGACTTTGCAGGTCGTGTTGATTGCTTAGCGCAATCCTGTATTATATCGGTTAGATAATTAACGGCAGTATCAATATCGTGCTGTGATTTTAGTTTTACATTTAAGTTCACTTGGTTATCTATTATATTTTCAAATTTGTTCCAGTCAGTAGATTTATTTGTTAATCGACTGTCTAGTTTTGTATGTAGCGGAATTGTGTCTAGGACTTGTAAGACTGGTACGTGATCAGATGACAAGTCTGCGATTGTACGGCAGTTGTTGTGTAGATTATTTAATCCTTTATTGAAGTAAAAGTCTAGCACATCTGGCAGTCGGTTGGTATGCTTTGGCCAGTAGGTAGGTGTAAATGGTGAAACAACATCGAGGCGCAGCCTTCTATTCAGCTGGAAGAGTTGCGCTCCACGTTTATTTGGAACTCTTGATCCCCAGTGAGGATGTTTTGCGTTGTAGTCACCTCCACAAATGAATTTGCTGCCTTGGCGATGAAATAGTTCCGTGAGTTCCTGATTCGGTATGTAATACCTTGGGTGGCAATAAACCGATGTGACAGTTACTGTTTCATTAAAAGTCGTTTTTATTTTAATTGCAACAGCTTGGTAGGCCTCTGTTCGGCGAACGAAGTGTAGATGATGGTCAATGCTCTTTTTGACGAGTACAGCAACACCTCCCATTGCTGTACCAGAAGGGTGTGTTCCATGATAGCATCTGTAATTTAGTAACTCAAGGCTCGCTGGATGAACGACATGAGTTTCCGTTAGTAGGGCAATATCGATTCTTTTGGTCTGTAAGAAGTACTGTAGTTCATGTTTCTTCTGTTGAATCCCATTAGCATTCCATAATACTACTGTTAATGAATTTGTACTTATAGGGCTCAAATTCATAATAATTTGTCCATAAGTTTGGTTAACATGGATATTAATGGTGATAATAAATTTCGAAATTCGTTAAGAAAGGAAGTTAATGTTTCGTTAATTCCTTTTTGTTCGGTTGTATGTTGTGGAGCATTGTTATTGTATACTACTGATGATGCAGACGGAGGAAAAGACGAGGTATATTTTTTAGCAGCATTGGAGTACGAAGTTGATGGTAATTGCTTATGGATGGGTGGAAACGTGCTGGTGTCCGCCAAATTAAATGATGAAGCTTCGAGAGTTCTACTTATTGCACTCTGTTTAAATTTTTTACTATATTCTTGTTGGTAATATTCACATCCTTTATAGTTGGCAGGGTGTTCGCCACGACAGAAAAGACATATCGGTTTTTCTTCGGATGTTTTAGGACAGTCAGCGGTTATGTGTTTACCGCTGCATTTCACACATCGAGGTGGAAGATTACAATAAGCTTTCGTGTGTCCAAAATTTTGACAACGCATGCACTGGAGTAATTGCCTAGTTACTCGCGGTTCTTCAATTATTACGACTGTATGTAATAAATGTTTTAATTTAAAAATTTCTGAATTTTTTGAAGATTTGTTGAGATCTACAAAGAACATCGGTAGCGGAGATTTTGTTCTTCTGCTTATTATGTTGGATACAGAACGAACAGAGAAACCTAGATTTTGTAATGCTTGCGTGATTTCTTCGCAACTAGTTGTATGATGAAGATTTTTTAAAATGACACGAAAAGCTCTATCTTCTGATAGTTGAAAAGTATAAAATTTGTATTGATTTTGTTGGAGGGCTTTTGTCAGTGCGCGATAACAAGCTGGCGAGCTTGGTTTTATAGTAATACCGGTGTTTGTTGATTTCAATGTAAATTTGACATTTGTCAAACTTATTAAAGACTTGGTGAATGCTGCATAATTTTTAACGTCTTTTACTAAAATCGGCGGAGGCGTCGTAAATTTGTTAGTCGGTGGCGATGAGTTTCGTTTCTGTTTATCGTTACCATCAGCGTTGTTCGATGTCTGGTTATCGAGTGGCATCGCGTTTGCATCTGCTGTTTCATTATCTCCGTCTGTGTTTTCGTGGTTGTCGTCATCGTTTAAGTACATAAACGGTTGATACCGATTTCTGGTTTTTAGCTTCGGAGCCGTTGAGCGTTTAAATTCACTCGATGTATGCGGCGGCGAGGAAGGAGAAGGACGTTTTCGTCTAACTAACTGCCAGGTATTGTTGGCCTTGTCTACATTGCGTAGAGTTATAACGTTGTCATTGTTAGTATCATTTTTGTTAAATGACGGAACAAGCATGTTAGTAGTAATAATTGAATCGATCTTACCGGCATTTAGCGATGAGAGTTGGTTACTGGTGTTAGTGGTACTGGTCGAAAGATCTGAGCGTTCGTTATTTATCGCTTGGGCGGGTAAACCCGGACCATTCGAACTTAACATTACCCGGCGAGATCCCGGCGCCGAACGAGAAAACGACGATAAACAATCGAACTAATAATTATTATAGGATAGGAATAATAAAAGAACGCAGTGTAACACGTCTAAATCTCTCCAATCATAAACAGGTTATGAGAATAAAAAAGTAATTCTTAGAAGCAACACTGAAATATGATTTCATTACTTCTATGTAATGTTTTCCATTAATACAGAACATGCCCGGGAAAAAATTTTTTTTTGAATTTTTAAGTTTCCAGCACCCTCTGGTAATTTAAATTTAAAGCTAAAATATCGTTATATTTTTCTTTCCAAAGTATCCGTTTATATATTTCCGAAAATTACATTCGTTTGCCGTTTTTAGATGCAAATGGGGTTTAAATGAAGTGGTTATTGGAAATGTTTATTGTAATGCAAAGTTTTTGTTGTTTATTGTATATTTTAAATTTCAGGAATAATATCGGTTGGTGATTTATGCATTTTGAAGTAATTTTTAGATAATTTTAAATTTGTCATATTACATATTCTTAACTCGTTGCGCGACTTTTAGCGCTCAGGGGTTAGACGAGTTGTACGAACGTTAGCATTTTCTGAAAGAGCATTTAAATATAGCGCTACATTTTAACGTGTAAGCGTCATAATTTTTCCTCATAAAAAAACATCAAAAATTATCATCCGGCTTATAATAAGTACATAATAGTAATTCGAAACTGTTTAAATTACTGCTTTATTTTTAATCATAGAAATAAAATGATATTTCAAAATTGTTATTTTACAGGGGCTTTGTAGAATTCAAACTGTTCTAGAAATATTGATCCCCATAATAAAACTGTTAACACTGATAATTGCTTAACATTAATGGTAACACGAAATTAACATTAACGTATATATGAAAGTGAAATATTTTATTAAAAATAATAACTTACAAATAAGGAAAAATTTTAAGAGGTAGTATACACATTTAATCATAAATATAATTCTTTTGAAACTAGAAAGATAAAAGAGCACAAATGTAGTCAATTAGGAGTAAGCTAAATTACTGAAAGTTGAGCTAACTGGTAAATTGCAAAAGCCAGAATCAATTTTTAATGATTAAAACATAAATATATCACAATTATTTATCGGAACTACTTATTTTAAAGACAAAAATGGAATTAGAAGTTTAAACAATTACGTATTTTTAAAATTAATCTGGCGTATTCTCAAATATTTTTTAATAAACCGTTATACAGGAATGATTTTTAATACATAGACAGGTGTAGAGTATTTTTCATTAGTAGATTAAAAATTAATTTCAAAGATACGATTCGTAAAAATGTTGAAAGTTATCGAACATTAAAAATATAGTACGATCAAGCGCCATCAGTTTTGGAAACCCTCAGTCCAGTGAACAGCGATTATGGTCCGAGCGTCGTTTTCGTTTGTTTTTTTATATTTCATGCCTGCAAACTTCCGGTGCGCAATTCGTGTGTGGAGATTACAGACCTTTTTTTAACCAACGACTCAGGTAAATAACGGTGCGCAATTCGAGTGTGGCCGTTTTAAACACCTTTTCTGTATTTTGCTTATTTTGATTATTTCCGTTTCCTTGGCCTCACATAATATATTTGAATTCAATATAAAATTCTAGACATTATCCTTACTAATATTATAAATGCGAAAGTAACTCTGTCTGTCTATCTGTCTGTCTGTCTGTTACCTTTTCACGCTTAAACCGCTGAACCGATTTAGATGAAATTTTGTATGGAGATAGTTTGAGGTCAAGGAAAGAACATAGGATAGTTTTTTTCTGGAAATATTATATTAATCTTATTATTTCTTACGTATTCGTTCGTTAGTGTATGTTATTTTATTCAGCCAGATGTTTTTGTTCGGAAATTCTAAGAAACATCAGAACGCCAGAAATCGGTTTCGTTATGTAAACAAAATTACTAGCTAGCTTTTATTAACGTGTTGTTCATCTTCGATAGTCGCCATTCGTTCGTCCGTTCCTAGCTTTTACCCGCGACATTGTCCACAGAAAATTATTATTTCAAGTAAGCTGTTTCGACGTCAATATAAATATAAATGAAAGAGGTTTTATTATTAAATCATAACGATAGTTATATAGGTACTTAGTGAGTAGGCCGGAGATTTCCTTAAAACATTTACATAAACGTATTATATTTTGATTTTAAAAAAAAAATTCTTATTTTTACTGTCAATATGCCTCGCAGGCGTAAATCTGATCTAGCGGGTAACTCTAACAGAGCTCGAGCTGCGAAAGTAGCTAGAACTGAGGAATCTCAAGAGCAGACACAGACCAGACAGATTTTAGATGCCGAGCGTCACTCCTCTCAAAAGGTTTCAGAGACCTTAGAACAGACTCAGGCACGGCAAGCTTTAGACGCTGAATGTCACGCCTCTCAAAGGGCTGCTGAGATTATAAATGCGAAAGTAACTCTGTGTATCTGTCTGTCTGTCTGTCTATCTGTTACCTTTTCACGCTTAAACCGCTTAACTGATTTTTTTACGACAAAACTTTTCATTGTAATATAAAGGCCATCCATTTGAGATATATATATATATTTAATAGTAAATTAATATACACTGGCAGGACAACGTCTGAAAAACGTTGTTTACAAAAATGTGTTGAATTAAAATTTTGCTACTGTAATTGTAAATAAACAAAAATAATTACATAAAAGTAAATAATAAAAAAAATATATAGAAATAAATACCTAATAAAAAAAAAAAAAAACCTATAGTTATAATTTAATAATAAAATCTCTTTCATTTATATTTGTTTTCACGTCGAAACAGCTTACTTGAAATAATAATTCTCCGCGGACAACGTCACGGGTTAAAAGCTAGTTAAATTATATTTTATACGTAGTGTTCGATAATACCTGCTTTATTTTATATAAAGCCAGAATTGACTGTCTTATTGTCGAATTTAAACTTTGAATGTGTTTTTTCCAGTTCAAAGATTTATCGATAAGATATTTAAAGCCATTTACTAAAATTATTTATATCCTCTTGTACTAATTTTTTCGCTATCTCTAAATTTTTGTGCTCCATTAATAAGACAATATAATTAGCAAAAACATATACATGGGCGTCGTTAGCGGGGGGCAAGGGGGCTCCCTTCTCTGGTGCCTTGAAAGTTTTTAATCAACTGGCCATAATGATTCATAGGCGCGTAATCATGGACAATTTGGAAGACTTTTATAATAAAGTAGTAGAACGATTTGCCAGAAGCCCATGACAATTATGTTTCAATTAAGATTTTATTCTTGTTTAATAAAATATTAAGCCTTTACAACTTATAAATTTTATTTTTTCTGTAACTCATAACCTTTTCTTATCATCTTGCCTCACCCCGGTTCATCGGCTGACGACGCCCTTGAACATATTTTGCATTTTTAATATGCTTGTGTATCGAGTTAGTGTAAATTAGAAAAAGAATTGGGGCTAATACGCCACCCTGACCTACTTCCTATTAGATAGTTTTTTCGTTACAATTTTATTCCCTGCGATTTTGGCCATACTTTTCCTAGCTGTTATATAATTCTTGAACTATTTGAGTATTTTTAATGCTCAGATTTTCCAAGTCCTTAATCAATAGTTCAGGATCAACTGAAATTACCGGTACATAGCCGATAATATGATAAGAGGTCTTTTTATTTTAGTCCGCCGGGGAGCATCTTCACTGTCACATTTCCGAAAGGGTCTGCTAACTTGAATTGTTAAACTATCAAAAAAATACTATTCCAATGTTTACATTAATTATTTCAGACCGTTTGATTAATATTGAAATATTTTACAATTTCTATAATGCAAAATAAATTTAGAAGAAAAAAAGAAGACACCTTAAATTGAGGAAACTTTTTAAAAATAGAAATGAAATTTAACGATTTTTATTTTATTTTTTCCTTTTTTTGATATCGAGTACATCTGAAAATTCTATTCAGTATTTGAACGTGTCAAATTAGTGTCCAAAAATGGAGAAAAAATAAAATACATTAATGCAGCATTGATAAATCGCGACACAAGTAATTTCGATCTGTATTCAAAATATTCGAATATTCTCGATAAGAATAGTTGAAAATTTCACAACTTATGTGTATTCCAAGTTCCGGAGAGGTAGAATGTATATTTATGCAATATAAAATGATACAACTTAATGCTCAATTTTTAGATGAAGTTAAAATACCAACGAGTTACAACACGATATTTTAATATGTAAATATGCGCACTACTCGTTAAATCGAAATTAATATAACCATGGTTTTTTTTTAAAGTCATTTTGTGTTTTTCAAGAATCAGAACTTGTATTGATAGTTAATGGAGCTATGCAATTTATAATAAACTTTAATCAGTATGATAATAGTATAAATATTCAACGCTGTAGTTCAATAATGCAAAAAAAAAAATAAAAAAATAAATAATAGGAAAAAAGTAAAAAAATTCTCTATTTACACTTGTTTAAAATTACACAGGGAAGATCAATTTCGCATTCTTAATTTTATAAGTCAGAAGATTGAATATTTGTGTGCAACATGCCTGGGCAGTCGTCCGATGCAATAGCCAGCTCTGAACCTCAAATCGTAGACTTAACTAGGATATTGCAATGGATTACACAACAGATGTGGAAAACATTAAAGCAATACTATTGTATGTGTTCTTTCTCTACCTACTATCTCTGTTGTTCCTGTCCTAGGGGTGTTCCTTGATTCCATTGTCGACAGAATTAAAATATAATTTCTAGTCTATTCCATGTATCTATTCCTTTTTGCTGGGCTAATGCTCTTTGCTAGCAAACCCAAGGGGGGGTAAAAAAAAAAAAAAAAAAAAAAAACTACCCACACAGCTGGCTATCGAAACAAATCTAAATGCTGGTAAAATAAGAAAACTTTGACCGAACCAAGTAGATCGCAATCTTAGCTGCAAAACTAACATTAAATACAACGATTGTGGTCTCCAGTTTTTATTTTTTTATTTCACATCATTATTAAACATTTAAGAATACAGAAGTGCAGACTAATAAATATTATCGTGTTCTAATAATGTACAAAAATCGTAGCCATATCTCTCTAGAAATCCTTTCCGGTATTTTTATTGAAAGAAAACAAGAAACATAACTGTTGCTAAACGATAGAGAAAAAATGGTCAGGAACAATGTTAGGACAGCGAATGTTTTTTGTCGGGCGCGCAGATTACGACTTGTGTTGCAATAAGTTTTTTTTTGAAACGTAATTTAGTTGTTATAGCGTTTTCTTCTGTTCAAAATACAAGTACCCATAAGTTGCAATACTTTTCCAAATTAGTGAATAATTGAAACTTGATCACACTGGGAAATAATCCGTGCTAGGTTTAATATAAAAGTCGGAAAATATTTTTGAAAGCGAAGCGTGGATGCAGATTCGTTGACAACTTTACTCCTGAAAAAAATGTATTAAATGAGACCGCTCTGCGTAAACGTGCTGCAAAATAAAGTGACTTAAGATTTAAGAACGGAAGATATAAGGGGCATGCACGGAAGCGCAGAATCATTTTATCATATGGAGGTATTAAACGGAATTGAGTGAATCAGAATTTGGGATCTTCATTGTACAAACACCGCGATGCTGTTCACCTTTATCACGCTGCAGTTACGGATATTATTATATTAAGGAGCATCTCGTACTTTATGCGGTTTTCATATCTAATCGTTGCAGGTAAGTTAGCAGCGACTTTTTGTGCGAGTTAAAGAACAACGGCGGGGGTTACCTGGAAGAGTCTCGTATTGCTTGCGATGGTTAATGATCAATTTGAAAATATTTTCGGAAGAAAATAAAAAACTCTCAACGCGTGATGGAACGCTCGATTTAACACGTCTCCGTTCTAAAGCATCAATTCCCTAATATTCTCCGATGAAATGTCTTTCGATTTATTAATCCTATATCGAACTGTTTTTGTTATTGCTCTTCTAAATCACATTTCAAATCAACCGACGTTGACTCAGCATTGAAAACGAAAGGCGCGCGCACACACAGGAGAACCGTGCATTCTACACCGAGGCAGTTATACAACGACAATCATTCAAAGTAACGATAACTAATTAATGATGATTGATGAAAAGCTATTTCGATAACTGTACGAAAATCTGTTCCTGCACCCATAATTAAAAGTGCTATCGTTCCGCAATGCTTCGTCTACCATGTTGCTACGAATTACTTTCAATGTGGCAACGAGTCTGAACACTTTCGTTTACTTAGCATTTTCGTCGAGAACGGTAATCAGCCGGCCGGTAATATCGCGACAAATATTTCTTTTCAATATCGTCTTATTTACTCTTTACAAGTCTCGTTTCTGCGAACGACCGCGATGTCCTCGTGTAAAACATTTTATTTACATAACAGGAACACATTTATTTGAAATATTGTCGCCGGTCGACAGTTTCCTTCTGCTTGCAGTGACGTATATTTCAGCTTCCGAAGTATGATATATTTAAATTTTTTTCGCTCGCGGTACCGCTAATACTACACTAATCTTCGTACGAATGTTCTCCGTCGAAAAAAAAAGAAGAAACTATAACTCGGTCATGGTATAATATAAATAACGTTTTCAAAGCCATATTTCCATATATATATATATATATATATATATCCGTGTATGCATGTAAATATATAAAGAGAATATAAATTCAATAAATCACACTCGCAACCTTGCTTCATTCGATCAATTTTTAAACAATTGGGCGAACCTTGAAGATAACTATTAACATAGTTTTAGAGGAAGTAGCAATACATCTTACAGTGATCGAAATGCAATGCTTAATCCGCTTGCAGCCTCTGTGTAACATTGCAAGTAGCAAAATCCTAAGCTCAGCGGGAACAGAATCAATTGCGAACAAAAGTAAATGAAATATACACGACCAGCTGCACGGCACTCACCAAAACTTTTGACACACTAACTATGCAGATAGCAATAAAATCACACTAGCAGCTCAGTTAGCCTGTACTTGCTCACATATTATAAATTCCAGGATTGTTAAATGTTAAAACTTTTTCAAAGACAGACGAAAGTCAGCACGGTTGCCGAATATCTAATCTAAATTTACAGTTGGTCGATCCGGAAAACTAAACAGGATAGCTGCGACTAATTTGAGGCCACCTAGGTTTTGCAGTGAATATTTGCTCGAGATCGGAATTCATATCCTAGTTGGATCTAGATTTTCGACTGGAAAGTGTGAAAATTAAAAACTATTTACAACTTTTGGCACAACCAATCCGTATTTTGAGCTGCACGTTCAGGCGGACAATGTTATAATGGCGAATGTATCACATGCCATTGTATGGAAGGAGCCGATTTTTCAATACCAGTTCGGCTGGCTGCTGACCTTCTCGTTAAGTAGTCGAAATCTGACCTCGATATCAAAATAATCGAAGGAGCGGTAGTCCGATGTTCATGTGAGTTCCATAAGCAATTACATCTCGCAGCTGCCGAGTGAATTTCCGTCAGCGCACAAGCCCGATAAGGCCCATCCAGCATGATGTCAATTGTTCGATCTCCAATCTGCTCAAAATCGCGGCGTCTTCGACATGACATCTGCCAGTGAACAAATTTAGAAAGTAGACGCAATAGTAAAAACGGGCATCTTACAGCCAACGGTTCATAAAATTGTTCGGAAATAATCAAGAAAAATTACGACATTCGGCTGTGTGTCGATTTCTAACAATTAAATGCGATCGTGTACCTAATGGAACATCTAAAAGATGCTTTCGCTGGTTTACACGAGAAAAAACGACAAAAAACAAAATCTCTTTTCAAAGATATCACTCGCGTTTACTGAAACATTCATGTCAACAACTGTAAAATAATCGTTCCTTTTGGAATGTAAGATTTCGGTTTTGTGAATGGTGTGAAAACGTGGTAACGATTCATAAAGGACGTGTATTATCAACGATTTTTTCTGAATTCTCATGTTCAGTAGAACGGAAAAGAATATATCCCATTTATTAGTTGTTTCTGAGTGTCTGAATGTGGCTGGTCTACACGTCAACATAGCCGAATGCCGTTTCTTGTAGGAACCCGTCGACTTTTTCAACAACGGAACGTCTGGAAGCTGTTCGTTTATTACGACTTCCAAAGTAACAGATGTTTTGACATATGAAAATGCTACACCGACCGTACGCTAAACCATTTCAAGTATTGCGAGCTAAGTTAACCGTTCTGATCCTGGATTATAGACCAGCGCACAGTCACCATGGGCCGTGTTATTCCGACTTTCTACGCAGGCAACGAATTTTCAGACTTTTCATGGCGCATTTACGTTATTTATTCGCGATGGTCAATTCCTTTATACGTCAGGAGACTCTTCGAGAACAGGTGATAAATCTATATTCAAATGATCGTTATAAAATTTCCTGAAGGAAAGTATAGAATGATATATCTGGCGGAGTAGTATCATTATGTGATTTCTAGGAAATAAAATGTAGCGTTTATTGTATCATTCTAGGTACGATGTTAAGACCTCTCTATACGTATTGGAAAATGATCGCTGAAACACAAAATATTAAATTTCCAATTCGTAAAATCAAAATCGTTAAGTGAAAAGTTACATTTGCTTATTCTGAAATATTCTACAAATTATATTTACATAATCATTGCCGATGATTAGAAAATGTGCGCGCATTTATTTTAAAATTGTAATTATATTTACGTTGAATGAATTTTAAAAAATAGTATTTCGTTTAAATATAGCGTTATGATGTTTTTGTGTGTGCGAGGAAGGACGTGTGAAATTTGCCACTCCGGCCAGTCGCCTAATATCGGTATCTATCCGAACATATGAGTTGTAAAATAACTTGCAGTATTAATAGCAGGTGCTAAAAAACGTTTATTTAAGAACAGATATGAACCTGGCATATTTTGTCACGATCACAGTTCTTTTTTCAGATAATGCCATAAAAAAAGTAGACGGAACACGGTGAGCTTGCTAATAGACTTCCCTACGAGCAAATAAAGTTTAGTGCCTATCACCGGTGGATATATCTCGCAAAGACTTTATTGTGATTAGTCGTCTTCGAACGGATCATATCGAACTCCCCATAACCATCCTGGTGACAGGTCATTCCTACCTACACATTCTACCTTCGGCCTAAAACCTTTTTTCCTCATCTATCCGGCACATATTGTTCGATCATTCCGCCACTCCTGCGTCAACATGAGCGTTCCTGCTGAACAAAACACTGCCGAATGTGCCGTCAAATTATCAAACGGTAATAACCACTTTTTAAAACTATCAAAGAATTAGCGGAATAAACAAATTAATATGGTAAATTTCAGCCCCACATATCGTGACGATCGCAGCATTAAATATGTCATGAGGTAGCTTACTAGAAAAGAGGAAAGTAACAGTCTGCTTTGATAATTCGCAAAATTAGGAAATTTAGCTAACGGTATTTCTTTTTCTTAATATACTCTAAGGGCAACGGTGGCCAACCCAAATGATCTTGCGGGCCACTTTGGAAATGCATCATAATTCTACCGACCGCATATAAAATTATTATATCCCCATATTAGATTTAGACCCACTATAGACATTTTTTTATAGTGAAAAACGTAATGAGTTATTGTTACTGTGTTTACTATTATTCTTACATGTAAACACGAATAATATAATAATAATGATACTAAACGCACATTTCAAAGAAATATATATTTCACTAAAAATGAAATATAAGAAATATATAAATATAAATGAAATAATAAAAAATGATATGATTAAAAAATATTTATTTTACTAGTGTTACTTTGGCCATCTCGAGAGCCGCAAAAATGTTCAAGGCGGGCCGCGATTTAGCCACCCCTGCTCTATGGTATCCTTTAATTTTTTTAAAATTGTAAAATAATTCGAAACTTATTCGAGAAATAATTATTTTATTCTTCACTTAATCCACATGTATCGTTGCTTAAATACTTTTAAATACTGGCGTATTCCCGTTAAACAAATCTTAGAGATATGCACGCTAAATATGCCTTTTTTTTTTTTTTTTTTAATCGGTCCGGTGACGCTTAACGTTCGTTCTTATACCGAATACAACAGACAGACCAATACGTGTAGCCTCCCTCCCGCATAACATAAAAAAAATTAAATTAAATTATATTTTTGAAAAAGCATTAATCTAAAGGAAGAATGTTTATCGCGTGGTTGTTGAAGTTATCCACATGTCCAATTTCGGTAGAAACCACGTTGAAAGCATTTATCGTTAACTCTAACGTTTCGAAACAGATTACACTGTTCATCAACTGATGATTCTCTGATGATGAACAATGTAATCTCGTTCGAAACGTCAGAGTTAATGATGAATACTTCCAACGTTGTTTCTACCGAAAATGCATATGTGAATAAGCATTAATCTTTTATATAACATATATTTTAATTTCTAAAAAAATCTTGCATTTTATAATTATCTACTATTAGACAGTCGTCGCGATAGCCTATCCGTTACGTAGGTCACGGGTTCGATTCCGAAGCGGCGACAGAATTTATTACAAGAATTAAATAAAAATAATCGCTAATATTCACGTGGAAGGCAATGGCAAAACGTACAACATCATATGCGCGCCAGGTCAGTACAGAGCAGACACACACGGGACTGCACTTGTAGTTACAAGCGGCTACTATCAGTTCCGAATGTAGTCTTGCGTGTGTACACCTCCGTTGCATGTAATAATCGCTATGAACACTATGCCCGTATCTGTACAGCTGAGATGTACGATACCGACGCTCGGGAATTAAGTATGGCACTATAAAGAAGAAAAGACTATTAGACAGTTTCTAGAAGAAGAAAACATCGAACTAACAGGTAGAATCATGCAATCAATGAAAATTATTATTTTCTGAAACGAGCCATTCATTTAGTTGCGAATGTATTACATTAGTTGATGAAAGAAGTTATCTAATGCTTTTAATAGTTCGGACATTTATTAAATATAATTTAAAAAAAGATGAAACCAAAATCGATACAAAATTCTTCCGCTATATCACTACTACGACTACTGCGATTGATTACTTCAAAGAGATATTTCAAATTATTTTCCGCCGCTGTTTCCGACTCTTTGATCACAGCACATCTACAAGCTCAAATCAATTGCTTCCTATATCGCACTGATCCTGATGGTCGACCCTAGTTGTCTTTCCATTCTACTTTCGCTTACACTAGCCAGCTAGCTAGCGCTCTAATTCATTTTTTCTGCGGATGAGATATGCAAAATATTTCATCTAGTAAGTGGCACACTTGATAACCGTTACGTAGCACTGACTTCTTTCACATCTCGAAGCTATCCATTTGGTTTATGGTTGTCTCGACGTCCAGGTCTCCGCTGCGTATAATGATAAGATCGAGAAAATTACAGATCTAACCAGTGTCACTTTCGCGTATATTCTTCGCTACGAATCGATCTTTGATTATAAAAAGTTATTTATAGTCAACCGGATATAAATCGTTTTTCCAGGTATTATGTTCCCTTTGAATTTGCGTGATTTATACTGCAGCCAGATGCACTGCTGGCGGATATTAATTTCTTCAGCAGTGTTTTCATTTCATTCGTACCCGCAGCGATTAGGTAGTGTCATCTGCATAGCGCGTATTTGAGAGGTTTTATGTCTTACAATTAATATACCGTCCATCCACTGATGCGTTCCGATTATAAATTAAACAACACAGATGATAAAGCGCATTCGTACCGAACTTCTTTCTGTGCATAAAAATCTTTAGTTCGTAAATTCTGGCCTATCCTAACCATTCTAGCCTTCGCATAAATTCCGTATTAGGTTAACCCTCCCATTTGTATGATCGGTGACCATAACTTGCTCCGTATGATGTTAGCAAAGCTTTATTAAAATCAACGTAACAAAGTACCAGCTCACGTTTACGAGCCTTTTCCGTTATTAGCTACAAATTCATTATCTGTTCCCGTGTGTCACGCCCATTAATTAATTACGTTGATTCTACGCGACAGAATTTCACTCGTATCTGCGAAGAGAGAGATTGTTCTGTAATTTTTACACTTTGTTCTTTTCTGTTTTTTTTTTTGTTAATAGTGCTACGTGGAAGGTATGCGCTATTCTTTTGGCCACTTCTTCGTTGTCCATGCGCTATTACTACATTATATCGCGATTCCCGATCTTTTTATCAGCTTCATAAACATCTAGCCGGGATTTCATCTGCACCAACTATTTTATTATCCTTCGATGACTGTGCGGCTCTTCTACTTCCGTTTTCAAGATATTTTTGGATTCCGGTCCAAGCTATCTTTTTGTCAAATTTTTTTTTTTTGAACTCTCTCGATATGTTGTTTATTACAGTAGTCTGAAAATCAGGCAACTGACGATTTCCGTTAATCCGAAAAAATACTCGTATGAACAAATTATGCGGCAGTCGCCAGGGGTCTAGCTTTTAGACTACTTATTACGCTACGATTCGTTTTCAGCTGTCCTTGTTTGTTCCGTAATGTCCAATATTCCGGCTTGAATTCTCCACTTAGTAATCTGACTTTCTTTAAGAAATCTTTAGGTTCATTATTTCATATTTTTACTCCTTACATACGATAGTAATAAATTTGTATCTTCCTTGTAGCTTCCGTTTTTCTAAATTGCCCTTCTATCCTTCGGCATTATCATATTTCTCCGTTTTTCAATAAGTTTCACTGTGCCTTCTGACAACCATGGTTTTGGTGGCGTAATCGAGAATTGTCTTTTTCCAGATTTTCGAGACGCATGACGCTCGATCGAAGCTATTTCCGTATCTTCTTTAGGGCATTCCCGTTTGAGATAACTTACTTGAATTCTTATACGAATCCGACTTTATTTATAATGGTCAGTTTGTTCCGCGCACGTGGTGATCTTACTGCTGGAGTTTTTAGTCTGCTACATAATTTCAGGACCAACGAAGACTATAGTTTCTATCCCGCGTTCTGCGCATCAGGATAAACAAATTCATTTTTTCATGAGATTCTTCCGGCGTTTACTAATCAGGACATAATCTGAATCCTGGTCACCTGGTGCCTTCCAAGTGCTGAGTCTGCGTGTCGGTGATATTTGTGCCATTAGTGATTATTAGCTGGTTATCAGTTGCGAATTGAAGCAAGCGCTCTCCTCTTCCGCAATTGCGTTTACCCAATATATTCACTTGCAATTTCATGTAAATGTCCCTCCTTTTTCACGGTTCTTACCGTTAAAGGCACCCGCTATGATTAAAATTTCTCGATTAGGAATTTTATCAATCTCCCGTAATTCTATATAAAACCTTTTCGACTGTCTCGTCTGAAGTAAGAAGTCACTCAATGCATTTCCGAGGATTATAATCTGTATTCATTTTAATAGACTAAAATAATACTAACGAAGAATATAAGCACGCGACAAAAGTTTCTCACTAAAAAGGGAATCAAATTTCTAAATTCAATCGATTTTTTATGAATATCGACTTTGGTTCGACTGATGAAAATTTCGATGAAGTCAAAATCGACTAGACGTGACTGATCCGAAACGAAATCTGCATAAACACACAAGTTTGAACGTTAATCGGCATAGTCGAATCGTGGCTGATGCAGTGTGGAATGGCCGTGAAACTTAACTTTATGTTTGTTGCCCTTTTTATTTTCTTCACTTACGCGGTGTTTTGTATGTAGCAAACAGAGGTCTCCGCATTTGTAAATAAAAGAAGGTGCATCACATTTAAATTTCGGAGGAAGCCTTTCAAACGTATTCCGTGTGAGATATCTATGAAGTATTTTATTACCTTTTGAATTAACCACATAAGCACTTTAATGAAGGGAAACCAAAACTATTCCCTGCGTAGCAATGGTAACTTCGCTTTTTCAGTCAAAGCTAAACTTTCGGCAAATAATTTCCCGCTGAGGTATTTAAGCAAAACGAGGGGCTACGCCATATCCGCTCTATAAGAAGTATACAACGAACAAACGCGGAAAGTGGGCTGAAAAAGTACCAGATCCGGGGAATTTGCTAGTTCGGAAGAAATAGTGCTACTATGAATTTAAAAAATAGATAACGAAAATTCCCCAAAAGACAGAATTTGTAGATTTAATATTTAAGGAAACTAAGTGTAATCGCGCATAACTCACGCATATTTGCTGAAGAATTTCTGTTAGAAAGGCTAATTTAATAAAATTAGAAATGCAACTAAAAATAAATATCAAATAAATATCAAATAAAATTTCTTGCGCGCCTTTGTTAACTTAGATTAAATGTTTGATTAAATCGTTGATTGAAAATTTTAAACGGATTGCTTTGCTACAGTCTTCTATTTACACATATCGATTTTAGCGAAATTAATTCAAGATTTTACATCTTGCGAATGTTAAGTCGCGAAGGATGGTTATTTAAATTTTAAGGATTTATTGTAAATGAAAATACTACTCGATCAACTGTGTTCTACCGTACTATTTAAGACAATCATTTTTCTTTTTACATTGAACACATTTCAAGCAGGGCGAGACATATGCATAACGGATATTTTCGAGCGAGCTAAAAAAACCAGGGGGGACACTGATAGGCGAGAAGAAAATGAACTAGTAAGATTTTTAACCCGATTGAAAAGTAATCTTTTTCAATCAGCGCAAAATTTCGCGTCTATCGCTCCAATAATTCCCATCTTGAATCGAACCGAATAAGGTCGATTACGATATAAAAAATTTGCACAGATCGGATACACTCCGGTACCGTAAAGTAAATATTATGTAAACCGAGAGCCTCGGACGATTACAATGGAATAATTAGCGAGGGAAAACACATATAGAGGTTTATAAGATGAGTGCCGCGCTGATAATAATATAAATAATCGGCGGCCAGGACGAGGTTAAGCCGATTATAGGGCTGTTTCTCACACGGGAGATTAGCAGCTTGAACCCAGCAATGATGATGATAATGAAGAATAAAATGAAAATAAAGATGATAATAATAGCAATAGTAATCATATCATCACGTTATTTTCCATGAAGTTGCGGCATTTGTATCTTATTCGGTTTTTTCTGCCGTACGTGATAATGACACTATCACGCAAAGATCACCTCAATATGCACTACTCGCCGCCAAAAACGAATAAATGACGCGCGTTTTACACACCGCTCCGTCGTAACATCGTAACATCGTAACATCGTAACATCGTCGTCAGCATATCGCTGCCTGCCGCGCCGACACATACCTGACGCAGAACATGTGTATTTCGTGCAGCAACGGTGCTACGGTTGTCATTTCGCCATTCCGTACTCTTTCTGACAACCCTGCTGTGCGTTCCGCCTGTTCAAGACACAGATTTTCAGTTAAGAAACTGCAATTATTTTTTCCGCATAGACAGTAATTTTAATTAATGTATCTATATTGTATTGAATAACGGCGAGCGGGTGTGCGTGTAATTATCGACAATGTACCAACAATATGAGAAGAACTGCCTAGGTGTGCCTAGTCGATTTACCTTTTTTCTTCGTTATTGCAGCTTTTCATTAATTTCGCAAATATTTCTTTTTTTAACTAGAATGCGCCGAATGAAACTTGTTACGAATGGAAATATTTTAGAAACATGGAAGCATCTTTTCCGACATTTATGTTTTTTGCTCGTTCCAGTCTAAAATTCCCATAAAATCTAACCGCGATTTTATTTTTCCATCGATGATTCTGAAACAAACGGTCGATAACAAAATTATTACCATTAAGCTCTTTAGAGCAAAAAAAATCCGTGCACGGGGATTTTTTTTTCATTTTTTTTTCGGAGGGGGAAATTCCTTTTTTGGTCAATCTTTCTATTAGGCTCGATTTTTTTTTCGATGTTCGTTTGTTGCATTTTACGTTTTTTTTTTTTTTTTTTTTTTTTTTTTATTTAAATAAATTGAGGGTCTCACAGGGCAAATATGCCCGTTGTGTGAGTGCCCGACACTCTTATTAACGTTTATTCAAAAAATATATAAAATACAAAAATTATAAATTATCTCAACTTATTCTATAATCATAATACTAGTAGTCTAGCGTTAAGATTAAGTATAAATATATATATATATATACGCATGCAACTACGTAACAGGCCCCCGAACCATATATTAAAAAAAAAAAAAATTGGTGCGTGGAAAAAGGAGGTGGAAAATTGGTTAAAGGAATGGTGCAAAGATTGAACAACAAGCTACGTCCTGAATATCTCTACCTTTTAATGCTCCTTTCTTTATACGTTTTTGTTTTTGACTTCCTAGTGTCTTTTCCGGACATTAAGTCGCAAAGAAGATTATGTTTTCCCATTTTAAATATTGAACTGTCAGCATGTGATAATGCGCACAGATACGTTAGACATTATTATTGAATTATAGTATATACGTAGTGTTCGATATGTGATAGTACCTGCTTTATTTCATATAAAGCTGGAATTGTCTGTCTTATTTTTGAGTTTAAACTAGAATGTGTTTTTCCCAATTCAGGGATTTATCCATATATACACCTAAATATTTAAAGTCATTTACGTTTTCTAACGGTGGACAACGACATACATAAATGGGTGTTGATATTTACATGAAGCTCATGAATGCAATTGTTACTGCGGAGGATAATTCGCGGATCGCGTATTTTATATTTAGAACTATTCCGAATGTGTAATACTTTTGATTTATTTATGCTTATACATAACTTCTTATCATGTGCCCATTTACTAAAATTATCTACACCATCTTGTAGTAATTTTTCCGCCATCTCAAACTTGTAGTGCTCCATTAACAAAGCAATATCATCAGCAAAAACATATACCTTTGCATTTTTAACATGCTTGTGTAACGAGTTGGTATAAGTAAAAAAAAAAGAATAGGGGCCAATATGGTACCCTGACCTACTCTCCATATTGAATATTTTCTTCATTACTTATATTCCCTTTGGCCGTTAACGGTTAGTTCCCTTTCCATCGATTTCCTGAAAAGCTCTATAACTTTTCAAACCATTTTCCCAAGTTACCCATGACACATGTCCTCCAGGCAGTTTTTTCTCATTCACCTTGCTCTCTGTATTATGATGATTTTTAGTAATTCGTAACTTTTATTAGTGCGCGCCAACATGTGCCGATTTCAGAAAATTCCTTATTCGTTATTTGATCTTTATCGCAGTGTGTGTACATCCAGGTAAAATTCTAAGCATTCGTCGATAGCTCGCCAGATGCTCAACGTGCGAGATTTTATTGCCCTATTATGGAACTGAAATAGCACTTTAACCCTCCGAGCCACTGGTCAATGTATATATGTTTTTTTAAAAAAGCACAAAATTTTGCATGAACGCTGTTCTATCTCTTTATCTTTCGTGACTGACCCAATTTGTTCTCGTCTGTTTTATCATTCCGTCATTCTCTCTAGCTGTGTCAGTTCCGGTCCCATGTAACGTGTTTTTTAACCTTTCTTATGACCGTGACTTTTGTGCCGCTAGTGTGTGCACGTTACTTTTAACATACTTTATGTAATCCTTCTTCCGTGCTTTAGCGTATCGCATTGTCCGCGAATTTAATTGATGATTGTCCTACCGTTGTAGCCATCGCGTTTTCCTTAATTTGATCTTGCGCGAAGTATTTTGATTTTCTGAGAAATCACTCTTCCAGGTAGTATTCATGTCACGGAACGTTAAAACTGGAGAAATATAAACAGTCATATTGGATTTGCGAATTGTTTTGTATGCTTCAGAAATACACATGTATTAAAGAACTTTTTTTCAACAAAAAGGTGGTACACCTACATTATATAAAAATGGCCGAGTTATATATTAATTTGATGAAAGTCAATTTTTAATTTTACCGCTTTGAAAAGACACTTCTCGGAAAAATCCTATTTTTAACTTTAAAATAAATTTTAGCTCGCAGTGTGGAAAGTTTTATTTTATGAAGTAATACTTTCAACTTATCTGCCTGAAATAGAAATTCGCGCGCCAACGATAATAAGTGACACACGTAACGCAATAAAATAATCATCGATTAACCGATGGTGGCGAAGGTGTTAAACACTGGAAATCCGGCAGGCATTTCGAGACATCATGGTAGGTGCGTTATATTTCTTTTCATTCCATTCTCTCAATCCGTGTTAGAGCATAATCTCAGCGAATTTTACACAGGTTAACGCTTAAAGTATTGCTGCTGGCGTAAACCTCGCGCCGAAAAAATAGCTCTGAATCCAAGCAGCGATTGTGCAACTGATTTTTATACGTCAACATCCTCTGAAGTATTGAGCCTAATTGTAATATCCGCACTGCTGCTGTTCGAAATAACGGGAAGAAAATTCCAAAAGTATATTTCCACAATTTTATGCTTGGCCGTTCCTTTTTATCTCTACATCTTGTCTTTTATTGTTTGACACTGCGTCTGTTTTTCTTTTTTTTTAACGTTAAAATAACAAAACGATTTATGTTACGTAAAAATTTAACGAAACATTTTAAGAACTAGTCGTCTACCTATTTTTTTAAGTAAATAACGTAATTACTTTATTTCTTGACGTGTATTAATTCTTTACATTTTAGTGTTCATTGAAGTTTTTTTAAATTATCACTGGATTATACACGTAGAGTTAATTTTCGAAATTTAAAATGACCAAAACATGTGACCGTTTTAGCGATATGAACTAATGGGCATCTCGAGTTTCTCAAAAAAAATTATCATTGCGCTGTTGTGTTCTCAGTTGACGAGCCAGAATTAGAATAAGTAAAAAGAATTAAATCGCGACTATTTTATTTTATTTTATTTGTTTTTTGTTGGGCTTAAATTTTCAAGCTTTCGTTAAAATTCGACACAAAATTTACGTTTTACCGCGACAATTTTCCCGCGTACATATCTAAATGTTGAAAAAACCCAGAAAAAATGCAATTTTATTCAATGGTAATTCGCTTAAGTCAGTAGACGCCAACCTCGTTACTTTTTAAATCCCCTATCGATACTTCGAGTGCGACGGTACACCACTAAATTTTAATTGAAAAAACAATTACACGTTTTTCCAGTTCACCTTTTAAGAGTCATATTAATTTTGAGTTAATTATTTTACACTGCGTTTGATTCAGTTTAACCTTTTAAAACTGTACATACAGATCGTTGGTATTTCACTACAAATGACTCCGGTCACGTAAGTAACGTCCTCATTTATCGAGTACGCTTAGTGCTCTCAAGGAAATGCCTAGGCTACAATATAAAACATGTGCACGAGAACACGATCGAAACAAATAACGTAACAATATTAATGCTAATAAGCTTCACGATATGACACGATAAAACAGGATCGTCTCTTTTAAGTTAGTTTGATGGAAGTAACATTCGGACGAGCTTAATAAGTATAATTAAACATTTTTTTAAATAACAGAGTAATAAAATTTTATAATAAAGAACGGTTTATATATGTGAACAAACAGTTAAATTGCTGGGACTTCTCTTCGATAATTTTCAATGTGACTATGACGAACGTACCTAAAGAAAAATAACATAAAGCTAATTGAATTATATGCAGACATTCGGTGGCACAAAAAATTTTAAAAAATAACAAAACACTGACTATAGTTTCGAACAGTCTTGTTCATAATTACGGTGTGTGATACATGTAAATAAGAAAAGAAAAATATTATTTTCTATAGAAGTCGATAAATGACAAAAAAGAATTAAAAAGTTAATAAAAAGCAGATGATAACTTAAATATTATACGTTGAAAAATATTAATTATTATATTTTATATTAAATAATGAATTTCCTACCGGTTGAATTATGTCTAACTTTAAATCTTTATATTTCTGTATGTAGTAATTCTGAGAAAAATTTAAATATTCGGTATTTTTTTTTTCTTCAATTTTTAATATACGCCTATCGCCATGGGTAATCTTTTAAATTAATCGAATGTTTTTCATTTATTAAGTGGCAATCACATGTTGAATATTACCGGGTTTATAGGTGGATTATATGCTCTGTTTACGGTTAACCTTAAAAGATCTCTTCGTCGATTAGATATATAATTTTTTGAAGTTGTTACGTTCCGAAGTAATCGAAAATTTGTTACATACATTATTTTATTTTCAATTGTATTAGATTTATCGAACACACTTTTAATGTTATTATTTGTGCTGTAAGCTATGCCGATTCCTTTCATTTTAAATAATTCCGTGAGTAATCTGAAGATTTATAAAGATAAATATGTCAACCATCTTTTTGAGTTATTGTTAATGTTAGGTTCGCGTGAGTGTGTGAATTGTATGTAGCGAGTAATTGTTATTATAAGATGACAATGAATTACGTGAGATGTTCCTTTCTCCCTGTTTCGCTGGGCTAATATTTGCATTGTTCACATATTATATAGATATGCGCAGTAGAACAATGCCTATTTCCTTTACTAGTAAGCTTTTGGATTGCTTTTCTTAGTTTTTTCAATATATTCGACTACCTTAACATCGTACTATTTAAATGCGGTTTTTTAATGGTTGATATTTTGGGTTTTTAGCGTATCACTTTCCATACTCAGTATAATTATGCGCAAGAATAAATACTTGGTGAGGATAAACCGTTAAGAACTCCCCCGAATAATAAATCTCTATTAAACCGATTTGCCCGCATTTTCAAAAAGGTTAGTTTTTATTTTTTCTCATCATTGGTTCACTCAGTCCGTTAATAAATTTTATTATGTACATTCGGCCGAAAAGAAATTCTAGTAAAATAGATTAATAGATTTCGTTGATGATGTAGAGTCAATTAAATTTCTTTAAACGTATTACAAAGATTACAATGTGAATAAAGAAATAGTAAATTTGCAAATTACAAATTAAACAGTGGCTGTTAACATGAATGGATGAACATCAAAATTTTGTTCTAAATATTTATATGGTCTGCTGGCAGAGATCGATCATATGTATCTGATTAAAGTTGAATTTGTTTTTGTTCTTAAATTATATTGCGTAATTATTTGTTTTTTAATATTTCAAATTACTTTTTCGCTAAGCATCATTGTAATTACATTTAATGAAAGTGTTTAGTAGCACGTCATTCTGTTGCGCCTCGTCAGTCATTTTAGTTCTACGTAATTTTTGCATACCAAATCTTTTAAGGATTCCAATCAAAATCATTCTCTAGCGTTTGTTCCATATTTCCTTCGATTATTAAGCATGGTCTACGAATAATTGCATTCATTAGTGGTATTTTGCAGTCACCGTTCCCCACAGTGCTTCGTTATTGGTACTTTTGTCCTTCCGTTTAATTTTCAATATTTTTCCGAGTCAATTAAGGGTCCTCGTATTTTTACCGACTTCAAAAAAAAAAAAAAAAAAAAAAAATCAAAAAAATCAAAGACTGTTTGTCGTGTACATTTTGTTTCTCTTATGTTTCGTATTTGTTAGCGCATAACTTCTGCCCGTGATTCCGATTTTAATGATTCTTTGTTCATTAGAAGGTGTACCAGTCAGTGCTGGTACCGTATTAGTGTACCGTTAGGTATCAGTAAACGTTGATACTCAGTAGTTACCAAAGTAAACGTTTAAAAAAATAGGGTCTCCTTAGAATTATAACACAAGCGGCGATGACACTTAAAAAACGAATTTGAAACCGTATAGCACTATCTCGTCGCTGACGAAAATGTTTTTTGTGTTTTAACATTACCGCGTATAACTTTCAACCATTTGGACCAACTTCAATGATATTCTTTGTTTATTAATAACTATTATCGAAGAGCATTATTAAGCACCGACCGATTCGTTAGAATTTTGGAAGAAATACGGACAACTATAATTTTAAAATTAAACGGGCGATGAACACGAGTAACTTAAAGTATTATCGATATTAGTTTATACAAAATGTAGATTCGTATGAAGATAATTGAAAACTCTCATAGCGCGATTTACAAGCTCATCATTGACGAAATTTGAACAATACGCTTGATGAAATACTAATATATGTATTGTTACACCATTTAATACGGTTTTTTAATAGTTCCAATTTGAATTTGGAGTTGATTTTAATTATGGTATTAACGCTGTTTAAAAATAATCATAATATCCTCCCTTCAGGTATATTTTACTGTAAAATGCAATTAACTTCTTATCGAATATAATGATCTCTTACTTTTTAATACATTTTGATTCAATTTTTAAAGGGAACCTTGTAGTTAGTATTTTTTTTTTTTTTTTTAGTTTATTTTTTAGTTAATAAAGTCAATGTCTCACAGCCATAAAGACTTCAAATACAATATTTGAAGAATCTTAACTTCTTGTCCAATGCCGCCAATTTAGAGGTTCAAGTTAATACCCGCCTAATGAAGTCTAACCTTGACAGCGCTATGCTTTAGCATCATCCCTCTAGTACTTCTTAAGAATTCCCCTTAACCTCTTTTAGTTTTGCGGATACCATTATCTTATGTTTAAGTTAATTTTATAATTTTGTAGTATGCCTTTCATTTTTTGTAGAGATTCCTTTTCTCCTATTGACTACATATATATATATATATATATATATATATAAAATTAAAGTATCTAATCAAATCTGCAATTAAGTGCGACGGTAAAAGTCGCTACTCGATATACTTTGTAATTCTGTGAAGGTTTTTTTTTTCGACAACTGACTAATGAAATCCAATTTTTTTTATTTTTTTTTTTTTTTTATATTAAACAATTTAGCTAGGCGAACAGAAATAAGCAAAATTTTAACTAAATCACGAAAAGATGTTACCAAAGTTGTTAGTAGTAGCAAATGAAGTAAGCGTCATTTTTAACACCTTCATCCGCCACCTGTATTAGCAGCATTTCGAATGATCGTGATGCTCTAGAATAACAGCCTAATACCTATTTGAATACTTGTCATGAAAGAAGTTTACATCTCGCCAAAAGCAGTTCTGCCGTTCCAGACACAGACCCAAACGCAACGACGGTTGCCGAAATATTAGCGGTTTAAAGCGTGTTAATGCCACGATCCAGTCACGAATGATACCGACTAAAAAGTTACAACTTCATTGCAACAGAGAAGTATACATTCTAGGGTAAAATAGATTAGACCCACTTCACACTACCTGAAGACACAACTTAACTCGCTCATTAGCACATTATCGTCACGATCGACCGAGCTACTTGCACACCTATGATGCACCGATCTCCGGCACATCTTTTCCCTTTTTTTTTTTTCTTTCGCACTAGTATTGATAAATTACGGCAGTAATAACAACTCCATCTTAAAATAAATCGACCTCATCAACCAGTAATATACACACATATATACGTATATATATATATATGCGCCCAATGATTAGCCTTAACATTTCTATTCCCTAATATTATAAATGTTATTTGACCGGGAGTATTTCTTAATTATTTTTTCTTTCCCTCACTGCTATGTCATACTTAGAGAATCACGTAATCTTTTAAAAATATCGTTTTCGGTCAGATTTATTAACACCGCCGATATCGTGCAAGAGTTCAAACACAACGAAAAATAATAGCGAAACCTCTTTTTTTCGCTGAATCGAAATCGGGAGTTTTGTAAATTTATTACCCAAATGAAATTGGAAAATGTTAGATGTTTGCAAAATTTTTCCATTACAAGTTCATCACGTATGGTACGTTCATGGTCAAAATGTTCACTGCCGACTAGACTGTGAAGTCTTGCCTTCTACTTGATCGTTAGAAGAGTGGAGGAAGGTTTTTGTATGCTTTTCAGAGAGAACTGTGTCAAATAGGTTTTTGAAATATAAAATGTGGTGAAGTTTGAAGTTGAACAAAACTTTTAAAAATTGAACTTTTATTGTAAAACGTAGCCACCGTGTTTAATTGGCCACTCAAAATTCTTACGACGAAAAAAGGTAGGCATAATTTTTCGATCAAATTACACGGCTGCTTTTATTATTTTCTCACGAGCAGTTTTATTTTTCTTAATAAAAGATGAACATTTTTCCGTCTCAATCGGGCCGAATATTTATATAATCAACAGCAGAGCACATATGTATTATTGTTATATCCGCATAAGATTGATAGGAATATTTTAGATATAAATTAAATAGCAAACGGGAATATATTGTATATAAAATTAGGAAAAATATTGTTTTCCTCAATAGACTTGATACTGAAAGAAGTGTATAAACTTTAAGATCGAAATGAAGCAAACTCCGCAAGAATCGAATTTAAGCCACTCTTAGTACGATGTGTTAATTTTAATCGACCCGACTAGTGTGAAAGTTACAGAAAACAGGTACAACGAAATATCCAGTTTGTTTGCACAACTAGAGTCGTCAATCTACATCGAATCAATCGTTTGGCACCGATTTTTGTGCCTAGACTAGCGAAAATAGAGTTTTATTAAAAACGTGTACTTACTTTTGTTACATGATCATCTTAATTGAACGCAAAAGTATAAAAAGTACTACATATACGAAGAGTGTTCTAATTGGCGATGCAAAACGAGTAGTACTAAAATTTTCTCGGGACAAGTAAAATCAGGTATGGCAACAAATTTAGATTACACTATTAAATATTTAAACATATAAAAATACGGGCCGGGCGCTGAAGTGACTTCAAATGAACGGAGATGATTGACCTACTCTGCAAACGGAAATGACCATACGAAAATTTCGAAAATAGGAATTTGATAATACAAATTTTGTATTCGTTCGTAACGATTTACTTCAGAAGTCGCCAGAGCGATTAACATGGAAAATCCCGGAAAACGTCAAAATGATCAGGCAAGAAAAAGAAAAAAAATCATTTACAAATCAGCATAGATCGCGTGTGGCGCGTTTCGTGCTTTAACAGACTGTAAAAAACTCCAAAGAAGCCACTTTCGTTAATCAGTAGGCAACCATTTATACCTGAATTTAGAAACGGCATGACATGCAGGGGTGTGAATGGAGAAATAATGAAATGGAAGTAAAGCCCCACAAATCATTAGCAAACGGTAATGATCCCGATTAGCATTTCAGTTGTCTGTAAAAAATCAGTTGCACTCAATCGTACCGGATAATTTTATGGATTAGCTCGACGACAGACCGCAGGCAACACTAATTTCCGAATCGTCCGACTCGTAATACCAACGAGAAAGCTGTATCGGTTTTTATCGTAATCGCCGTGGTTTAGTTAATCGATAAAGGCGAACTTTGAATGTGAAAGAGTTTTTGCGATCGTGATGTAACAATTTCAGTTTACGAATTCCAGCTGTATCTAGTATTTCCAGTATGTATAAAGGCATCTTTTTCGCTTGACAATGGAAAACAACTTCTTAAAAAATTGGAGCGCGGTAGAGATTATCGTAACAGTAATATTGTGATTTAATTTTCGGTACAGAATATAGAAATTATAGAAATCAGTTCAAAACAAGATCGTGCGATTTCAGTAAAAATTGTGTATATTTTTAGCTGAAATAATTTTTATTTAGTGCTAAAATAACATTCATCGAATTATTTCTTTTTCCTCTAGTATGCATATCATCCGTGCATGAATAGGAAAGCGTGAGTACTCCGCCATAGTAATCGGACGGCTGATGTTGCACAACAAATACACTTTGCATGTTATCCTTACCCGAGTTCATCGTATAAAAATATAGCGACACGCATACATACTAAGAGATATTGTAATACTAGTTCGTACAGTTAGCAATTTATTTAGAGTAATGCTTTAATTACATAGCACGCCTATATGTATGCATATACACTCACACCCCCCGCAAGATGTATTAAAACAATGATTTGTTACAAAAGTCAGTTATTATTCACCATATTGCACATCCCAAGCAAAGATATACGTAGTGCCAACAATTTGGGGACCAGGATTCATGCTTCAAATGTATAAAATGGCTAGACCTAACAATAATATGAGATCGGTACATACATGATCAAAATTATGTTATAGTACAAAAGTATACTCGATATAACACAATGTATTATAAAAATAATAATGCGGTACAGAATAAAACCATAATGGAGAATAAGAAAGATGATGGTTATACACTGTGATGTGACAGTAAGGATTCAAATTATATTGAAATATTCGGTAATGGGCGAGATACATAATGAGCAATCGATGTTTAATAATTAAAATAATGGAAAAGTGGACTATATGGGATAAACTAAGTAGGTCATTTATTAAAAAATTCTGGAATCATTTGAAATAGCATTATTGCATGTTCGATGTCATATATGAAATTATGATATGTTATAAAACCAGGTAAAAGTGTAGTGATAAAAGAGAAAATCATTTTTAAATAGATTGATAAGCTGTCGGAACGCGTGCTAGTTTTATATTTCTACTTTTAATGCCGTTATGATATACCATTTTACACTTTTCACTTATTGTTTACTCTTTCTGAAAAGGCTTTTTACATTTACCGTTTATCATTTTATATTACCGAGTATAGATGACGTATTACTTGGTTCTTAATATGCAAATGTAGAGAAACTATTTAAAAAAGCATTGAATAAAATAAGAAGTAAATAAAAAAAAACTGCGAGCATTAGATTATTACTGCAAGTGCGTGGTTGCATGTGTGGTGAAAAAAAGAGGTTAACTGCAATGTAGATTTGATGTGAAAATTAATCATAGTAACAGATCAGGAATCTATATGTATATACGATACAATGGACGGTGCGCTTTCGTAAGATATTTTTATAGTGGTAATCCGGAAAAATTACATATGATCGATAAAACGGGTGGATGGATTGTTTAATTTTCGGTTCACTATACTTAAGCTAATTTCGAAAGGGTACCGAAGAATTTTTTCAGAAATAATTGATGGGAGTGTAAAAGGGGTGAAGGATTCGTCTTTTGATAGCGTGAAAGTATCCTAGACTAATGTTGGAAACGGAAAACTTATTACCAGCATGGAACCTGTGCAGTCTCGGTAGGGAAAAATTTTAATAAGAACACAGTTGCGACAAAACGTGAGTATTTAATAAACAACTGATATTAAACAACTCTCGTCGTATTACATTAGAAAACAGATTTTTTATCGTCGAATCTCTTATTTGCTTCCGCATTTGAAACACATGTTGCTAGAGACCTTTAATGTGTTTTTGTGGTAGTAAGTACTTTACTCGAAATACAAATTATTCTTCGACGTGACATTATTTTCAGATACATACTGTAATTCTAGTTCGACTTTCGTTCTAGCGTATAAAACGATCAATAGAGATGGTGATGTAGGCATCCAAAATAACTATGAGACGTTAGGTCAGAACACGTTATGAGAATTACCTTTAAAATTTTAGTTCTACTTGTGTAGTTTCGAATATTTTTGCGCTCCGGCTATTTTGGCCTTCTCCTGTATGTAAAATCGGCCTATTTTTTTTTTGAGGGGGTGGAGGGGTAATCCTTGGAACCTTTACTCTTAACTGATGAGGAAATGGGGAATGAACTCCTCAAGCAATCAAAGGAGAGATATGAAGATGACGATGGTCCTATAAATGATTCGGAAAGTGAAACGGAAGACGAATGTTTTACCAGACGATGAACGTGAAGAAGGGGATGTGATTTTTTCTGAAAACGATGACGACGTAGACGGAATAGATTTTGATTGTGATGAAAGAAATTCCGTTTTGATCGGGATATGGAGACAATTAAGACTGATACTGCATTGTCTAGTCCATATTCTATAACTTCAAATAAAAATATGGTTATAAATCTTCCTGGGCCAAAATGGAGAGGTTTGCAGCTGTTTTATTAGAGTTTTTAGTTTGTTTATTTCCGGTGACATGATTCAGCCTATTGTTGTTTATACAAATGAAGAGATTGAAAGAACACCGAAGTATAATACAAAATAATGGTACGTATCACAAACGGATGTTGTAGAAATGAAAACATATTTTGCAAGTGAATCATGTAACCTGTTTCATATGTTCGCTACAAGTGAATTCGTTACATTCGACTTTATTATTTTATATTATCTATTATTCATTTTTTTTTGTATAGATAGTAATGAATGCTCTAGTTGCAATCGATAGAATTTTCAGCTTTGACATTGTATAAAAATTTTATGTGTTGTAAAATTCACAGTGAAAAACTGAAGAAGTTTCTATATTATTTTTGTAGTGTTGACATAAAATTGGTACCTCTTTTTTCTTAACTAGTATAACGGTTGCAATTCACATTGCATAATCATTATATTGTAAAAAAATGAGTTTATATATTTTATTTTACTTAGTAGTATTTTATTATTTTCTGTTAGGTATATTTTTTGTAAACCAAGAAAAAAAAATCTGTATATTTTTATCGCTAATAATGTTTTAATTTAAGTACTTTGGTTAAAAAAAATATTTTTTAATGCAAATTTTTGTGCTTTATTAATTACCGTCATGTTACTATTATGTTTAACGTAAAAAACACAAAACTGAAGAATAAAAAAGAGTCACACATTGAAAAACGCGAAGGATATCAGTAGGTGTCATATATGACACAGCCGTTTACGTTACAGAAAAATGCCTTGTCGTTCTGGGGTTAATATTAGCTTAAAAAGATGGCATCTGAATAAATGCACATGTCTAAGACACTCACACTGCAGTTTTGAACTGATTTACCTAAATAGATTGCGCTTAAGTCTACGGTGTTTGTATTTAGTATACATGTACTCTAGTCACCTGGAGTCATAATTTTCGATTGTTCTAATTATTTCATTATTCTTCGCAATTTCGGCTGAACTTACCTGTAATATTGAAGAACAAGATATTTAAAAAATGGCACCTCTGTGCAATCATGTATCTCAGATATTTTTTTATACCTATTTAAACATAATACGTATCTAAGACATCTACTTTGAAGAACTTCTAATTTCATATAAGTGGGGTATTTGAGACTGATTACGATACGGGACACGCATAAGTAATGAAAGGTTTTATTAGCATTTTATGTAGATAATTAATTTATGACTACTGCTAAAGTATGATTTATGATTTAATAGCAGGTATAGAGCTGATATGGTTTTATTAGTTTTTAGGCCTATATGCCCGATATGCTTATTAAACGTTAGACGGTTATCTGTTTTTTGTTTTTTTTCGTTTATTTTTTGAGCTTGTCGGCTAAGGACGTTACCCGTACTAATGATTATATAGGGAAAATATTAGAAATGGAATATAGGAATGAAGCTGACAAAGGAATAACCAAGGGAGAAGGAAAAGAAAGGATAATGTGAGCGCTGTAAGGCGTAGGATAAGACGCAAAAGACCGGAATAGAGTATCACGTGTTCTGAAGAAATGAAAGGACATTCAAGTAAAACGTGATTCGCATCGCAAGTGAAGTTTGCTTCTGACGGATCAAACAAGCAAAGAGGAGACTGAGTAATGGAGAAACGGAAGAACGAAGCAGGAAACAAGCTGTGATTTAACCGAAGTCTAATTGTAGATGAGATAGTTGACCGCCTCATGTTGCAGAAATAAAAAACCACAGAAAAAAAAAAGGAATTGGTTGTATGGATAAGGAAGAAGGATTAGAAAATGCAGAAGGATAGAAATCAGACCAACAGTCGCGGTGGCAACGAAAGGAAAGAGGAGGAAGACTTTGGGCTGGAAAATTACTAATGAAGTGACCGTCTGCAATAGCCGAACGTGCTAACGAGTGCCGCTTATCTATTACTACAGCTAAGTAACTTATCGTTTCAGCCCACTGAGTAACAATGTTGTTAACAAGTAAGTTGCTAGGTAGTGAGGGCCTTCGCCTATTAAACAGATGAATTAATACTTATGCGCCACTTTTTGAAATATACGAATCATGCTAGTAATCTATTAGCGATGGCCTGCGGTCTATGTGGCCTGGTGAACAAAGCTGCGTCTCCGCATACATGGCAATTTCAGTGTTTTGTAGTTTCGAAAAGTTAGATAATAAAAGAGTGAATAAGAATGGGTCTAGCACGCTGCCTTGTAGTACCCCAGCTAGCATGGTTTTTAAAATAAATTTCGAGGTGCCAACGTTAACATAAAATAGTCTATTTGCTGGATAAGTGCTTATTAGTTTTATAAGATAACTTGGAAAGTTGTAACTTATCATTTTATATGTGATTCTTTCTTGCCATGTGGTGCCAAATTAGCTACATTAAAAATTACCATTCCTGTATGTTTATATTGCAGTTGAATTCAAGAGTAATAATCTCAGTAATCCTTGCAACTTGATGCACAGCGGAGTGCTCAGGACCAGAGCCAAACTGAACGCTTTGGATAATGTCATTATTATCAGCATGATCCCTCATTCTTTTCGGTATGATTGTTCAGTTAGTTCATTTAACTTACTCAGCAAACTAATGCGTCGTACATATTGGTAATTACAGACACGTATTTTCATATTTTAGGTAAAACAATGGTTTTTGTTATTTTCCAGGATTTTGGATAGTATTTATATGTATAGCATCTATTATGCTACACAGCTCAATTGGTCCTATAAATGGTAGTCTTTTTTTTGTGTGTATATAACGTTAATAGAAGTTTTAAGTTTTAAACGCTTGATGCGTGATGAGATTTCCTCGACAGTGGTATAAGTAACGTTTTCGTTTGCTTGTTTTCATTGGTAAAATAGGATTCCATGGATTTTCTAATTTTGTTGTTCACATGGTTTGTAGAAAGCTGTGTATTCTGGCCATGCGCATTACAGTAGTACGCAGCTAACAGTTACCTTTGTCTGTTTTAGTGTATACATACTTGTGTTATTGTGATGTAAAACAGCGGGGGAAGCGTAATAAATTGCTTATTACGCTGCATATATGTTCTCCATAAGCTATTATCTTTAGTTTTAAGCTGACTGATATTTTTATTGCAAATTCGAAACACTTTTTAAAGCGCTGTAGGATAAGCAACAAACCCCACAACTGATTTGTAGAACGTGTGCTACAGCTGGCCAGGTGTTGCTACCAAAGAACCAAACGAACAGCTATTACTAATCACTGATATCATTAAAGAGTTGAAGACTTAGAGGAGAAAAATTGAAAAAGTTGCTCAATACAGAGCCGCCTTCAATCGCTGTATATGATTCAGACGCTAACTATATGTAATCCTGATCGCGTAATGTTCGAATACTCCTTACTTTCAATGGAACGATCTTCTTTGTACACCTCTCTGTTGTCAAGCAGTGTTCCTACTCCCCCCCTCAGGGCTGCATTTATTCTTTCCCTTCCTTCTCCTTCGATCATTCAAACACTTGATACATTCTCATTTTGGATATTTCACGTCGCATAAAAATCTGATTCTCTTTCTGTTCCTTTTCCTTTTTCTTTCTTGGGCTAATGTCCATGTTGACGAACCCATTGAAAAAAAAAAAAAAAAAAAAGACAAATACCGCAATTTAAGGGACAAATGTATTTTAAGATAAATTTGTAATATAGGGTACGGGAAATTTTTGACGACGGAAATAATCGTTGAGGACGACTCAAAGAATCAGCCATTTCATTTCCTTCAATACCGGCATGACTAGATAATTAGAAAAGCCCTTCCGATATTTCATATGCATAGATCATTTCTGATACATATATGATAATATGCTAAAATTAACGTGTAAACAAAAACTAATTATCAGAAATATTTATTATAAAATTACCAATGTGTTTCGGGAACATAAGGTATTTAATAAAATGATTGCGAGGCTGTGTCACCGAAATATGCAGACAATTCGGTAATATGATATAATTAAATATTTTATTTGTTTTCTATTTGAGAAGTACAGAGGATAAATAAATCGTAAATTGAACACTACGGTAAAGAAGAATGAAAGGGATGAAAGTTGAAAAGTATGTTTTAACAATCCTACAACTTTCTTAATTTCATCTTTTCCAGGCTTTAAATATCCCGACCTTCAAACTTAACCCGACGAGAAGGGAAGCCCGTTACTGGTTGCAATTAACCGCAAAAACGGATATCAACTATTACTAGTACGAAAGAGTAGAGCGGTTCAAATAATATCCAAAAGTTATCATCGTTTATTTATTTCTCTGGTTATACATACTACCGTTCAAGCTATATAGAAATATGGCTCTTATTAGTGCGACAGAGAAGACGTAGCCTATCTTTTAACAGGCCGCGATGAAAAGCAGAAAAAAGAATAGCCGTTCAGATGCCGCGCCTACTCCACGGATTAAAACTGCGGGAAACTTTCGCAAAAGGGTGACCAGCACCTTTCCGTTTCTGCAACTTCGCAAAATAAAATCTTTCTTGTCGGAATTCTTGGCAAGATTCATATACGGCTGCGCTCGAGTTTCTAAACGTATAACATAACGAAAGTATTTAAGCTGTGTAGGTGAACGTTCAGTTCTTTTCGTTCCGTTTCAGGACTCTTCTACTGATCCCATCTTTTAAGACGTCTCTTCTGCGAGCATTTTCTCGAATTCCCGTTCGCATTCCGTTCAATTATTTATCCATCGCGCCTTATAACAACAACACGACACCGCTGAGTAGAAGACAAACACCGGAAAAACCCGGTCAACAAGCGCAGTTTCATTTTCTCAGCATGCAGAGAGAAGAACTCTTACATATTGTGTTGATAGACATACACTTTGCCAGCAGGACGAAGAACAACTTTTATCAGACAGTTCATAATAAACGTGACACGTCTCAGGTGAGAATAGTCGGCGTTTGGTAAATGCTGGCGCTGGTTAATCTTAGCTAACCGATATAGAAAATTCGCAGAGTCCCTAGACAATACGCGGTTCCTTCTTTCCTGCGTTGTGCGGTTTTTATATACAGACAACAGCGCTAACTGAAAAATTAATCCATTCTATCGGCGGTGTCCAGATGGTTCGAATTTTGAATAAAATTAAATATTCGTGAGACGAAGACAAACCGCGCAGTTTTTCTGCTCCTCTTTTAAATGAACGTGCAATCAGTAAACAAAATAATTCCTTTATTAAAATATCAATGAAACATTTTTCGTAGAAAAAATTTGAAAATAAATAAATCGATAAATTTCAATCGAACCGACTTCTTTCCGGTACATAAATCCGTATATTTCGGTGACACAACCCAAAAGGACTAAAAATGAATATAAATCGATGATTTAAAGTCGATGAAATAAATTATTAAAATTGAATAAATATGAAAATAAAATTAAATTACAATGAATAGTGTTATTCACAATGTTAGCTTTGTATTTCTTAATGAAATAAGCTTCTGAGAAATTCTGTTTTCTTTGGTTGCTAATTATTTTAAGAGTAGTGTCATATGATTAACGTTTCTGTTGTACACTTATCGGACAGAGACATACGGTATCAGTAATAATTATCCATACCGTTATACATTTTACGTTTCAAATTGTTTGAAAAAGTTGATTTTTCTATGTAGCCGTTAAATGTTCTCAGTATCCTGTTTTTTTTTGTTTTTTTTTTTGTCCCCAATCCGTAATACGATGGGGTAAATATATTTAGAAAATTTATATAAATAACAGGTCTGTCCTGAGCCCTTCCATTTAAGTATATGGAACCCTGACAGACTGTTTTACAAAGTTAATAATAATTAGTATACATAAATTTAATATTAATACAGGTGTACATGTACTTTACGGTGATTTATTTCGGCTATCGTAAAACTATTGAATATTGTAAATATCTTAGTTACTAACTGATCAGGGCTAATATTGCTAAAATCTGTATTACTGTGGTTACAGCCGGAAAAGATATGCTTAATATTATCGGCAAAGTTACACGCGTTACACAGTTATTTGAGTGTGCAATTTTATGTTTATGTAAATAATCTTTAAATAGACCGTGTCCAGTAAGAAATTGTACATTAAACAAATTTGGCGTAAAAACTTTATTATGTAGTCTATCATCTATGGTTGGGAAAAAAATGTTTTAGCTATACCGTTATTATATTGGTCCCACTGCGCCTGAAATTTATTATTATAATACTTATCTAATATAAGTGTTTAAACTGTTTAAGCGTTAACGAGGTTTGTTCGTGTATGAAGTAAGGTTGACGATACTGTACGTTATGAAATTCATGATTTTTAATATTATTTTTTATTAAAAGTATGTTAATATGTTTCTGTATTTCGTAAGTTAATGGTTTAATAGCTGCAATGACAGCGCTTGCCATGTAGCTGATAGTTCTATAAGCTTTAATCATTTTTATTGCAATAGTTCTCTGAAAACTATTTAATATATTTTGAAATCGTTTAACTTTTAAAATGTCTATATATATTACACTACCATAAAGTATGTTAGGCAATATTACGCTTTTATATAAGGTTAGTCCCTTCTTGTAATTTAATCGGTTATTATTATTATATAATTTGTTAAATATAATTAAAAATGTATTTATTTTTTTAGTGATATAGTGAAAATGATTATAAAATTTTAAGTTATTGTCTATTATTATACCTAAGTATTTGGTTTGACTAACCATGCTGATATTTAATCCGTATTGGAGCAAATTTAATCTTTTATCCTTTAAGTTTTTGTTAAACAACATGTAAGTTGACTTAGATTCGTTAATATTTAAATTGTATTGTTCTAACCATTTCGTGATTTCTGTATAAACCTGGTAAACTTTATTTTCCAACACATTTTCATTCTTATCGGCTATTACTATTGCAATATCATCTACGAAAGTGAAAATGTTTACATTAATGGGTAATCGAATACATTTGAGAAAAAACTATGTTCCACAAGTACAGTCCTAAAGCAGACTCTTGCGGTACTCCTATAACGGTTTCTTGTTTTTTTGAATAATTACCGATTTGTAATACAGTGTAGTGATTTTCGAGATTTACAATGTTCAACATGCTATTATGTAATCCTAGTTCCTTTAATAATGCAAGTAATCTATTTAAATCTAAACTGTCAAAAGCCTTTGTTATATCAAGAGTAAGTAAGCATGTACGGTAATTTTTGTTTTTGTATATTCTTATTGTTTGTAAAATATTGTGAATAGCCAATTCAGACGATCTGCCTGGTAATGCGCCATACTGGTTATCATTTATTATTCCATTATTTTCTACAAATTCTTTTAATTTATGAAGAATACATTTTTCATAAATTTTACTGAAATTAGATAACAAAGATATAGCTCTATATGAAGTAGACGAGTTTGGATTTTTATTAATTTTAGGTATTATAACTGTTTTACTTAATTTCCATTCTTGAGGATAATAACTATATTTAAATAGTACGTTAATAACTTTCGGTATTACATCTGGTAACAAATTATGAAATCTTTTAATAAATCCATTTGATATTCCATCAAGTCCTGCTGACACTTTATTTTTAAGTTGTTTAATAATTACGTTAACTTCTTCTTTAGTAATCGATATGGTTACGTTAGGTTCATGTACTTCTGCTTTAAATGGTTTTACGTTAAGGTATAACTTTGACATCAATAAGTCGACTTTATCCTTTTCTGTACATGCATAATTATCTAATGTTGGTATATTAATACTTTTTTTTTATTAGTTAATATTCTGTATTTTAATCCAAAGACATTTTTGTCTTCCAGTAATTTTTTCCAGGCTTTCAGCGTTTTTAATCATAAACTTATATTCCTTAAAATTTACTTTATAATTATTGTAATGGTTATGTTTTACATGTATGTTTTTACAGTTTCGATACTTTTTGTATAAATTATTTACCAGTAATTTCTTTATTTGTAATTCAGTATTCCACCAATAGACAGTTGACCGGATGGTGGAATGTGAACTATTTAGAACTGTGTTGACATAGTCTTGAAAATTATTCAACCAACTTTTAATTTGTTGTATATCATTGCAGATAACATGTACATCAATCATATAACTGTATTTTCTTAAGTTAACTGCTAACTTATTGTAGTTAATAACTTTAATAACACTTTCTTCTGTCTTGCTCGTCGCCGAAATTACGTTAAAAGTAATATAAAAATGATCACTGGCATTTAATTCGTGACTAACTTCCCAATTTTGAACTCGATTTATTAAATTTCTAGTTACCAAAGTTAAGTCTATTACACTTTTTTGCTTGCTTCTCTTAAAAGTATATTTGTTTTTGATATTTAAAATATGTAAGTCATGTAATTCTATTATATTTAATAATTTCTTTCCTCTCGTATTATTCACTGTATCCCATAGTAAATTTCGAGAATTTAGGTCTCCCAACCATATAAATTTCGTTAATTTATTATTCTTTAAGTACATATCGATAAACTGAAAATATTGAGTAGACACGCCATTTGGCGGTATGTACGTTAAAATAAAAGTAATATCCTCAATTTCAACAATAATAATGTTAAAATTGTTATGTATAAATTTAGTTTTTAAAGGTATTCCTAAGCGATAGATTATCATAAGCTTGTTGTGTGCTATGTTCTTAAAATTTGTGGGTACATAATTACTTTTACACTTATCACAAATAAATATAATATCTATATTTTTAGTTATCACTTTTGTTAGTAAAATATCTCTAGCTACGATAGAGTGATTTTCATTGTACTGTAAGATCTTGACCATTGCCTATAATATGAGGTCTAATTAGGGAATACATACATTTATTATAAAAATATATGGAAATACTGGTATTATTAATAATATATATTTCTTAATTTCGTATATAGAAATTTATTCTTCAGTTTCAGAATCACTGTCATGTGACTCGTCAGTTGATTTATTGAGGTTTTTTAGTAGTCTTTTAAATCGACCTTTCATTTCTCTATTCTGCAACAATCCGTAGTTTTCCGCTAACATTCTTTTTAATCCTTCGATGTCATCTGTGAAAGTTTGTATGATATCTAATGGTTCATGTTGGCCTTTAACCATATCCATTAGAATAGTGAAATTAGTGAAGGATAATGGATAACTTTTTTGTTCTGTTATATTTTCGGCTATTGGTGTTAACATCTCTTTTGTTGACAGTTTAATTTTTTTTTTTGAATTTTATGTGATTCTTTTTCCTTATTCGTGTTTGTTTTGTTGGTGTTTGATAAACTAGTTTCGGTATTACTTTGTTCAGAAGGTTTATTTTGCATGTCTGTGAAAGTAAACTCCATTGTAGTTTGTGGTTCTGGTGTTACGGGATGTACTCGTTTAGCGACTGTTTGTTGTTGCTCACTTTTTTCCTTTGATACAGGAGTTTTGGAAGTATTTAATTTAACATGAGGTTTAATCAGTTTGCTAGGGTTTTGTATCGCCGATTCGTCCTCTACCATTTTGTTCTCTTTCTCATTTTGTTGGCTAGTAGTCGGTTTGCCAGTCTGATCATTTTTCTGGTTTGTAAGTTTAGCCTGTTCTATTTTTGGACAAGTAGTTTCGTTGTGTGAGTGAGTTTTACAAGCTTTACACCACTTTTCTTCTGTTGTTATAAGTATACGAAATTGTTCATCTTCATATTTGATGATCATTGATTCTGGTATAAGAAATTGGTCTATCTTATCAGATGTTACATAAACTTGTCTACGGAAACACTCAGGATATGTTTAAATTTTTCTTTAGTGAGGCCAGCTTTAATGAAAGTGATTGGGGAGGTTAGTTTCAGATTAATATTGGAAAGAGCTTGTTCAAGTATGCAGTTCGGAATATGTGGCGAAACATTAGACAGAACTATGCGCTTGGATGGATTTATTAATTTACGCGTCTTAATACTTATATTATTTATAGTAAGAGACGGGTGAGATAATATGAACTGATCAGCTACATTTCTGTTTGATAAATACATACATATACGGTTGTTCGATATACGAGAGGAAGATAAAATACTGTGTGGACCAACCTTGTTGCTAACGGCTTCTACGTAGTTGCTGAGCGGTATGTTATCAGCTGCATCGAGTATAATGGCTTGTTTTCGGTCTGGGAATTTTACAGATTCGGCCACTTTGTTATACGCTGGAGAAAATGCATTGTTTGCTGGTGTTGGTGGTGTAGTTTCTGCTGCCTTTGACGAAATCGGTGTAGGTTTGGTTGCCGACGATGCGGCGATTAGTGAGGTTAGTTGTGAACTATTTTTTGTAGATCTTGTAATTCGTAAAGTGTTTGGAAGAATTGGTGGGTCTTGCGACGGCGGTGAAGCTGTTACAGGACGATCGGCGGTGCCGTCCGTACACCTAATTTGTTTATATTATAAAGATTTTAACGAAACACGGGTTTACACGATCTTTTCCGTTCGACTTAAAATCAACGATTTTAACGAAACACGAGTATACACGACCTTTTTCGTTCGACTTAAAACCATCTGTGTTCTCAGTATCCTGTTAAAAATGATCGTTTTGTTTGTCCTATATAAACCTTTTATTACCTATTTCATAAGTTGGTTCATAAATACCAGAACTGTCACACAGACACATATGTATATATATATATATTGTTTACTGTTAGTTTGTGAATATATATGTGTTCATATTTAAAAGTTTTGTTATTTCGTATTTGGATAAACGTATGTGAATTTTAACAAATTATTCCTGGATGGTGTAGTGTATTCTTTTTATATTTTTTAAAGTTTCAGTAGATATCTTTATGATTAACCAATTAATAATTATGTATTTAATAAATTCTTCAAAAAAGAAACGATTAGGTCCCCGCTGTCCACTCGGAAAATATAAGAAATTGACTATTGCGCAGATGTAAAGGTTAACAAATTGAAAAACAGGTAAATGATTCGCAAAATTCAAAGAGAAAAAAAAAGAAATAACGAAAAGCACATCCTGCAAGCACGTTTGAAAATATAAAATGTTTAGAATTTTAAAAATGCAGAGATGAATATCAGAAAAAAAATTATACTGAAGAAATAAAGCGGGTGGAAATATCAAAAAAGTTTGTTAGTAAAATAAAAAATGTCGTTTTAATAAAGGAAACAGACATATAGCAAAAAAAAAAAAGAAAAAAAAGAAAAAGAAAATGAAATCACTAGCGAAAAAATAGGTGGAAAAATGGAAAAACAAAACAAAAATTATGGGAAATTTCAAGAATTGTAAGTAATAAATTCTTTTTTTTCTCCATTTATTAATCCGTTGAAGAGTAAATCGTATATTATTGAAATGTCCGAAGAAGACAAGATTGAAGTTATCGATTATAATTAAATTTATATTACCGATATTTTTGTTATTTTAATAAATATTAATATACAAATTACGTAATATAAATATTATACAAAGATAGGAAGTGGTTCTAGAGGATCTGCGAGAAATTTAAATTATACATCCGCTGAAACAAATATCGAAATAGTTTACCGATACCGTGCAGCACAATCTATACACAATTATTAAAAATTGACATCTAATATTTCTTTTTCCCTCAATTATACCACAGCCGCCCGATCGACGCAGTGTTTGTTTCGCGATTAGTTTTTGCGAAATAATTTTAAATGAATTTCTTTTTTAAATTTTCTTAAATTACCCAGAAACTTCCGAAGCCGAAATCGTTTAAAATCGAACGCGATTTAGCATGAACACGTATCATGAGCTCGAAGTAATTATCAACGTTTGTTCAGAAACGTCTCACAAAATTCTCCCCACCTCTCAATACGCATTTACCCTTGCACACAAAACGTATTAGAAAAAGTTAAATACGATTCCCCATACTGAAGAGAACATAAATATATCGTAAAATTTTTAATTACGATTTTGCGTCTAGTTGCGATAACTACCATTTTTCCAAAGTTATATAAAATTTTCAGTTTTTCCGTTTAAACTCGAAAAAAAATTTCTAAAATTTTCGAGAAAAACTTGAACTCGTACGACAGAAAAAAGTACACGGATAATTAGACTAAAGGTCAAACTATCGCGGCATTAGATTAATTAATTGTATTTAGGTCCTACCTGACATCCCGAATCTGTAAATTAAGAATACACATATATATATATATATATATAATATATAAAAATTCCTTTTGCGCTGGGTCAATATCCATAGTTGATTAGCCCCCCAAAAAAATAAAATAAAATAAACAAAAATTTAATAAGAGACGGACCAATAGGATGAATTAAAATTTTTTCGGTCAATTTTACTTCTAGTTTTAATTCCGAGAAAATTCAAATCTAACCATTTTTCGTTTTCGTTCGCGCGCGAATATTGCGATAATAGACGATGGCCGAATTATATAAGTGTACGAAGTAGACAGTATGTTGGCCTGCATTTGTGTGGGTAGGTTATGCATCAGTTTATTTTCTGCTGCATTATTAATTAGGAAGCACAGATAGAAAAGAATATAATCTCTGTTCGTGACTTTGGTGTCTTTTCCTAGTACGCTTTAAGTAAATATTGTAATCTACGTTGCTTTCCTCTTCATTATTAATCAAAGCTCATTACGTAATCCGGCAGTCTGGGCGACTGCGGAATTTCTTAACGTCAGACACTTCTTCATCCTTGCACGTTACCAGTCCAATTCGCTGTGGCACTCAGTTAAATTTTTTTCTCCGTCAAATTAATTAACCGACTTAATATTTTTTCTTAGCAATTCTCGTGAATACATCAATTTTAATTTTTTCTCATCGGTGTACAACCTTTACTTCATCGTTCTTAATTTAATATGTCTTCCGGTTAAATAATAGCCGCGTTACATTTTAATAGTATTAAATAATATTAAATAATATCAAATAAACTACATTCCGCCATTGTTCAAGAACACTATTTTTACCCCCCACCCGCCCATCAATCATCTGTTTCTTTAAATGTTTTCGAATAACCGAATTTTATGATCAGTCGTATCGTTTTCAAATGCACAATGCTCGATAACCATGTTTAATTCTGTTTAATCTTCATCATGTTTTTCCTTATCTTTTTTTTGTTAAATAGTCCTATAAAAATTAGAATAACACGAAATTCTTGCGACAACACGTTTTTTCCACCAACGGAGAAAAATTATTAGCCAAGAATCTTCTTCCGATGTAAACAAATTACGTAGTCGTTCTTTCATATTCACGGGAACAATGGCAATTGTAAATTTACTTTTCATTATAAATGTATTAATAACGATTTTAATTACGTCAAATTGTGAAATGGTAACTATTATTCAAATAACATAATTTTAAGAAAGTTAAAAATAAGACGAATAATTATTATTATACGGAACAATGCGATGTAATAAGTTCGTTTAGTAGTATTTATAATTATTTTTTAGTTATACATATACATATATATATATATATATATATATATATATGTAGATACTTATACATATATGTACATAGCGGAATAAAGAATCATAAATTTGTAGCTAAATATTTTATAAATTTGTCACGAAATGTTTAAGTATTATAAATTTGATTTAATTTACGATGATTTGTGCACATTTTGCGACAAAGATGGTAGAATATTTTGTCTTTTGTAGTTAGACTCAAGAGTTGACCTCAGTTTTAAAGTGTACGTGGACTCACTACACTCGTGTATATCTCGTCAAAAGTTTACACGCATCATAACTTCTTCCATCATCGTGGCGTTCTTGTGGATTCCATCCTGTATCGGAATTGAAGGAAACACTCTCGACGACCGCACTGCGAAATAGTTTCTCGTACCGTCAGCCTCACCTTTATTTCCCGGTGCACCAATAGCAGATCTGAAGTGTTTTACAGATTACCAAGACACGGGCAACCTGCAGCAGGCACATCTGTTCCCTCATCGAATGAATCCTACACTTTATCATAATTCTCACCGATATTGAATTTTACAAAATCAAAATAGTTGCGATTTTCCATACGTTTAGGTCGTACACGGCACTCTTCTATAGTCGCAAATAGTCTTCCTTAGGTACAGTAGCGCTTGTCTTGCAATATCCTTTTCACGGCGTCCTTTTAACCTCCTGTTAAAAATTTAATACTCACAGATCGATCAATCTCGTCCTCTACGGAATATTCTAATTTCTCATTTAAATGTTACCTTAAACCTTTCAAATTTCCTTAAACGTAACAACCTATTTTTTACTGAATCTAAACTCTCTTTTCCTCTTGCTTCCGGCCTCGCATTATAAGGAACGCAAAAGGACGATAAATCAACGATAAAATCTGGAAACAGAAAAAAAACTCTTACAAAGTAGGTGAATCTGCAAAACACAAACGAAACGGAATTTCCAAACTCGTTACATACGAATTAAAATAGACTATTTACAAGAATTCTTTGAAAACTGGAATATTTGAGAAGTATCCCGCGCGCGTTTCATGATTCCTTCGGTATTTCATTCAAAATAACATCGATACCGTTGAAACATATTCTAAACGGCTTTCTATCCAATTCGTGAGCTCTAGAGCTCTTAACGAATTTCTAAATTTGCGTGTTCACTTAAATGTTTCAACTTTACATCAGCAATCCTACATTAATGAGTAAATTAAGGTATTTGAAACTTATACTATATCCTACTGGAAGCAAAACGACTCTGGATCAATTATGTGTTGAAGGAAAATTATGAAATGTCCCCTAAGATATGTACTATTTCTATTATAGATTATTAGAATTTAATGTCAATAATATAAAATTACCATCCGGGGAAAATATCCGGTTAACGAGAAACCAAAGTAATATATATATATATATTACATTTATCCCTGCGCTATAACTATACGAATTAATAACACTGATGATTCAGCAGTTTTAATTAAATTAATAAGTTCAATCCCTAATCATATATTAAAGGAAAAAAATAATTGGTGTGTGGAAAAATAAGGTGCAAAAATGGTTGAAGGAATGGTGCAAAGACATCAAGTTTCGTCATTTATCTCTTTAACGGTTCTTTTCTGTTTACGGTTTTGTTGGTTTTTGACTTTGTCGTGTCTTTCCTGGATTTTAGGCTCTCACAGAGGATCATGTATTATTTCGATTCTAAATATGAAGCTGTCTGCGTGTACCGGTTGTATAGATGCGCATTACGCGGTATTGTTGTTTTGTTGACATATGCATATATACTATTACTTAAATAGAATGCTAGGTTTATTAATATTGTTATTTATGGAATAAGTTAAGTTAGTTGTAATTTTTGTACTATATACCTATTATAATAAACGTTGATTAGAGTGTTGAGCACTCACACAATGTGCACATTTGCCCTGTGAGACCCACAGCGTATTTTCAAAAACTAAAAAAAAAAAAAAAAAAATTACATAATGTATTCGCCATTTGTAACATGAATTCCTTCAAACAAGTGACGAACTTTAATTCTTACGGCTAATACGTAGTACCTGTTTTTTACTTCCTTGTTCGTGAAAAATGTTTATATTTCAACGTATATATCCATTTTGACCATTCCTGATTAGTTCCCTTTATACGGATAAATTCGTTTGGGAGTATCTTGAATCTCACATTTCAACAAAAATATTCATTTTGATCACCGCTGGATCCATTTTTAAGTGTCGCTTTTCGCGCGAGTATGTATGTAAGTACGTATGCACCCTATTGCACATAACTTAAAAACGGCTAGTCGCAGAAAGTTGAAATTTTGAATTTAGGACTATTTTAACATCTAGTTATGCACCTTCCTTTTTCGGTTACAATAATCAGTTTTGGTACGTAAAGAGCACTTCTCTTGAAGGATTTTTTGGACTTTTTCTTATAACTAATAAATGGAAAGACGTAGAAAGTCGAAATTTTGTACTCGGCATTGTAATACCATCTCCCCAATTTTGGTTACAATCGGTTGTGGTGCGGAAAGGGCACTTCTCTTAGAGGGTTTCGTGGTATTTTTCTTATAACTAATAAACGGGTAGCCGTAGAAAGAGTCTAAATTTTACACTCGAATTATTATAACATTCGTTTATACCAACACGTTCGTTTTAATGAGTTTTATAAGGAAGTCAATGCCCACATCAGACTTTTTTTTTAAGCTTTCCCGTTTTTTTTTCTACCTTTTTGTTTAAGGTTAAATTTGCGAGATCTATGAAGTAAAACGTTCAAATCTACGGGGATCTTCTTAACCCGGCGAAGATATCGAAGTTAAAAAAATCTAAATTGAAAACTTTATGGCATATTAAAATTTGAAAACAAAAAATGAAACAATTTAGTTATTTCGTAAAAATTAATTACAAAACCTAGTTAAACACGCGACGTCCGTCGGTTGCAAACAGTTTATTTGTAAAAATTTTTTTCTAAAAGTAGTTTAAAAAAGTTATTTACGAATGTAGTTCCTACGAGTGCATTATGTATTTGCAGCATACACATTGACACGAAATTTTCGGCCAGAATTACTTTATATGAGTTAACTTTAGCCATCCTCCGTTATTGAAAATAATGGCAATCTTTTATTTGAATTAAAAATAACGAAATTAGCGTAAAAAAATCATTACGTGAACTTACCCAGAGCTATCCTATGAAATGAGACGTAAGAAACATCTTAGAAACTCGTAAGTACGTCAAGTGTTCTCCTAAAATAGTTAGAAGCGTATATAGGTCTATTTTTTACTTTTTCTGGTGTTCTTCCTTCCTTGTAGTGCCATATTCAGCTTCTGAGTGGAAACAGCCACCTATTCCTACATTCTAGATGTACCGATATAAGTAATGTGCTAGGCATAATAATAACGCTAGTGTAGACGCAAGACTACACTTAAAACTGATATTGTAAATGTATACTTTATCAGTATACAAATGCAGTCCTATTTATGTTTTTTTTTTTTTTGAAAAATATGTATTTATAATTTTTTACATACACAAATTTTCGTCAAGCTAAAACGCTTGTCGACGAATTATCCTATTTGACATTTTACCATCTTAAATTAACTTATACATATACTTGATCGTGTAATATTTACTTAATCTACCTCTATTTTACTTATCAGTAATTACTAATCTATTTCTATTTTCTATATTCAGTTTTTTTTTGTTTTTTTTTCCTAGCTTTTTTTGTTGCGCTTTGTCTTTTTATTTTATGTTTATTATTTTTTTTATATTTTCTTCTTCCTGAAGCCATTCCTTTATTTTCCTTTTTCTTTCCCCTATATTTTCCTTCTCTATTATTTCTTTGGGTATTTTATTCAACATCTGAGTTATAATATATTTATCCGTTTGCTCCCCCATCTTTGTTCTTGCTAACGGCAATTGGTACGAAAGTTTTTCCCTCAACTCGTATTCTGTGTTTATTCTTTCCTCCAATTCAATTTTCTTTTCTGCTGATATGTACTCCCATATCTTCAGTAATAAGTACATTCCTCTTATGCTCATTACGTTTTCTTTTTTAATTATTTCACTATCGGTTTCTCCCCTTAAGGATTTCCTATTAATTTCAAGCATTTAATTTGCAGTTTATTTATTTTCCCCAAGTATGCTTTTCTCGCCATTCCCCACGCCTGAATTCCATATCTTATCCTCGACTCTACTAGCGCATAATAAACTACTTTTAATGTTTCATTTGTTGCATATTTCTTTAATGTATATAAAGCTGGTAAAACTGCTCTTATTTTCTTTGCAATGTATTCCATATGTATGTCCCATCTTAAGTGTTGATCCATCATTACTCGCAAATATTTATACTGCATTACTATGTCTAACTTTTGACAGTTTTTCATTTCGCATTCGCGTCTTTCCCCCATTGAATGTACACATTCATTTGAGTGCATTATTATATTTGGACAATACAAATCAGAGCTATCTCTTTTTTTCCGCAATACCATTAGTCTTTTTTACATTTATTCTTAGACTTTTATCGTGTGCCCATTTACTTATTGTTATTAGATCTTTTTGCATCCTTATTTCTGCCTCTTTCATATCTTTATGTGACGTAACTATTGCTATATCATCCGCGTACGCGACTACCTCACTGTAACTTAATTCCTTACATAGACCATTCGTATATATAATAAACAGTATTGGCGCTGCTGGGTTGCTACCCTGCTTTTTCACTTTGCACATTTAAGATATTTACGCATGTTTTCCTTTGTGTTAAATAACTTTGAAACCATTTTTTCAAATTATTCGTTATTCCTATCTCCTCTAATGTGTTTATGATTATTTTATGATCAACCGTTTCAAATGCTCTACTAAGATCTATGAACGTTATCAACATCTTCTTTCCCTCTTCAAAGCTATCTCTTATTTTTTCAGTAAGCTCGCCGATTGCTTTCGATGTGGATTTTCCTTTTTGAAATCCGTATTGCGTTTTGTCAATTATCCTATTTTCTTGTAGGCACTGCGTTAGATTATTTGCTACGTACTTTTCTAATATTGTTGCAATTACATTGCTTACAGCAATTGGCCTATAGTTTTCATATTCACTGTGTTTCCCGTTTTTGTATATTGGTCTCGTTTTCGATATTTTTAACCCATTTGGTATTTTCCCTTCTTTTAACGTCTGATTAATTAGCTTAGTAATTTCCTTCACTATATATATTTTTACTGTTTTTATATCTTTTATTCTTATTCCATCGATTCCGGTGGCCTTTGTTTCCTTTAATCCATCGATTATTTTCCCCACCTGTTCTACGTTTGCTTTAGGTAAGTACATGTTTACTTTTACTTCACCTTCTTCTCTTTTTTCTAATAGCACTTTATTACGTTTGTGTTCTAATTTTTTTATACCATTTTTGAATTCTTTACTGAATTTATCTGCAATTTCTCTTGCTTCTTGTTCCTTGCCAAAGTATTTACTTATGGTTTCATCTACTCCTAGACTTCTTTGTTTTCCTATAATCTTGTTTATATTTAACCAAGTTTTCCTGATATCCCGCTGTGCCACTTTAAAACTTTCCCCGACAAACATGTCTTTTTGCCGTATTATTTCTGCATTCACTTGGTTTCTGAATTTATTGTATTTTCTTCTTAACTCAATATTTTGATTATTCTTTTTTACTTTTTTATACAGTTTGTCTCTTTTTTTTATCATTTCAATTATTTTTTGCGTCATCCATTCTTTCTTCCTTTGTATTTTCCCTTCTCCTGACGTATTTTTTGTTTGCATACGTTCTTTATATACTTTTTCAAATTTTTCTTTTATGCTTTCGTATAAATTTTCAGCGTCCAATTTATCTAATTTCCCTTCCCACTTTATGCGTCTTAGTTCGTTTTTCACTTTATTTTCCATTAAAAAACTTCTGTTTAATTCCATTTGTTTTCCTCCGATTTTTCCCATCTCCATTTTTACTGTACACACTATCATGTTGTGATCTGCTATTTTAATATCTGTATTATAATATTCGAAGTCGATGTTTCTTTTCTTCTTTTTAGTGTATATATGGTCGATTTTGATTTGTGTGAACCTGTTTTCTCTCCATTCTTTAACGTGAACTTTCCAAATTAATCCCCGTTATTATCCTCTTCTTCGGAGAAGGCTAGTTCATCTGCTGGGTCGTCCTTCTATCCTAATACCACCAATAACGCTATTCATAATTCTTCTATTACTTTCATTTCCTCTTTTCCTATGAATTCTAATTTACCTAATTCGCCATCGGAAGTAACTCCGAAACTACGCATAAAATCTTCAAAACTCAAATCGAATGAAATTTTTTTTTTTCCATTGACCTTCGTAATCTTATTGATTCACAGAAAAACCGAAACAAAAATTTTATCGGAAACAATTAAGATGGTAATCCTTTGCATCCGTTTATCTTCAACTTATACCGCAGCCGTTTCACTCAAATTTTAATTTTCTCGAGTCACTCAAGTATTTCAAACAATAATGATTCTGACGGGCACACGTTCGGCTGCCTCTAATAGTCGGATCGCCTTCTTTCGGGCGTGAACCTTTCGGACGTTAATCTTTCGGACGCAGATTCTTTCTGGCGTGAATCGTTCGTGCGTTAGCGAACCAGCGTTTTTACTCGTAACTTGTAACATCGTATACATTTCTCGCCCAGCATTAACATAAATGTGTTTATTTAGATGTTTAAACATTTTTGTGCCTTTCTTTTTCGATATTTTTTTTTTTTGAAACCTAGCTAGTTTCGTCAAGGAATTAAATATATACTTAAAATTATAGATAACAGAAGTAACTTCAGTAAACGTATCATCCTCAAATAAACTTGCTAGATACGAATTAAAAAAGAAAATATAACGAATATATATTGGAAGCAAATTCAGTCCAGTTATGTTACACTTTAGATGACGTAGAGTTGATGGTTTGTAATTTTTAAAATATGGCTGACTATATATATATCTATATATAAAAAAAAAAAATGAAAAGAACCGATATCGCATTTGACCGATTATTAATACTAATGATCTTCATCCGTTTCGTATTACTAATGCTAACGGAACTCTTCAATTTACATCGCAAAAGTTTGTTTACTTTTGATATTTCACACCGAAGTCGTTATTTCAAAAAAATAAAAAACATTTAAAAAAAATGAATAAACCAATAAAATTATGTCAAATATGTGTTTTCTGATTATATATATATGTATGTATATATAACATGCTATAACTCGTATTTCCCACTAACACAAATGATAACGTTTAACGGATGATGACTGAAAATCACTGCAAGTAGTCCGTAAAAAGGTCTGAATTCGCTACGTCCGAATGAATCTGCGCCCGAAAGGGCTGGGCCCCTAATAGTCGTTCTTAACCAAAATATTCTCATCCTCTAACCTCTTATATTTATAAAAACATTTCCAACCTTCTATCTGGTCCAACTTATACTAGACACTCGGTTTCCTCATTCGCCCTTCATCCCGTAGAATTATGATTGTTTCTATTTGTGGCCTACATTTCTTCTTCAGACCTCTCTTATCATTCTCTGTTTTCCCTTTTTGTTCCCTACGTCCTGACCTTCCACAAATCTGAGACACTTGTTACATTTTATTCAAATGCCCACATCAATTTCCGAACATTCTCCTATAACTTACAACGTTGCCTTCATTATATCCTTCTTTTCATTGCAGGTAATCCCTGCTCCTGTTAATTTCGCAAATTAGCGAGGGAAATGTTACAAATTTAGCCATCCTTTAAAACATGCATAAGGTATTTGTTAAAAAATTGATCAAACGAAATCGCGGTTAAATTTGACTGCGCCTATCTTGTTTAATGAAATGTGTGTCGCATTCGGCTGTGAACGGAGCGTGTGGTCAGGTTTCATTTTTATTTTTTATACTAAATTTTAATCCACAAATATACGTTACCCGAAACACATAATCTGAATGAAATTAGCTCTAATTATCGCTACACGCTTATCTATTCGAAAACACCAGTAAGCTGTATATTTAAAATTTTTAAAAACATCATTTGGGAAATGTCCTCATAAAATTCTTTTCCGCTCTCATTAATTAAATAATTAGGTAAACAATTACACTGATACATGCAGAAACTAGAAAAGGCAGAAAACTGTTAACGGAATATGACAACTGGGGAAATCGAAGAACAGGGACCGGATAAAGTAATACGAAGGGCGTAAATAAACAGGTCGAAAAAGTATGACTAATAAACCGGGTCGAGTTTTTTTTGGAAGGGTTCGTCAACCGGGGACCATTAACCAGAAACAGTCAGAAAGGAAAAGATTCGGTATATTTTAATGCAATCTCAACAGATATCGTTAATAAGAAATAACTAATAGAGTAGAAATAATCCGTGCGGAAGAAAAAATCTGCATATTACAATAAGAGGACGGAGAGACCAAGTCTCAACAAATGAAAATATAGAACGCTCCGTAGAAAGAAATGAACATTTAAAGAGCAGAAGAGGCAAGAAGAATTGTACACAAGAGAAGACCAAAGAAGAATTTCAGTGAAAAAGAATTGCAAATTTGAAAAGAGAATGCGCTTCGGTCGCACGTAAGAAGAGATTAAGGAAGAGCCGGAATTAGGAAGATTTGAACCTCTTACTTTATTGTATGCAAATTTTTAATTGTTTTATTAATTTTCCATAAAAATTGCTTCTAAAATAACTTGCAAAATTTTTTTTTATAATATTTCATATTTACATATATACTATTGCAATTGTCTCAGAAATTTCCATAATTTTTATAAATATTCCAGAAATTCGTAATAATTCGAATCATAAAATCTGTAAATGCCAAAGAAGTGTATAATGAAATTAATTTTGACATATACATCCCTACGGGTAGATGTTTATATTTACTCGTTCTACCTGGAAATGTAACTTTATGTAAACAATTACTTCCTCTGAGCGTTGGCTATAGCTGCATTGTGCATAAATTCCATATGCTGGAATATTATATGATATTTTGGAACAGCTCATCATCAGAATAAACTCAACTTTCAGTCAGTAGGATAATGTCGAAGTTTGAATTTTGTGTCTTTAAAAAAATTTTGAGCTCATCAAAGTGAGCTCTTCAACTTTTGATGTTTAAATTTAATAGTTTAATAGGTAAAATCGATGAATCATTGAAAGAGAAAAGAAATACGTATACACAGAGCACACTTATGCAGATAGAAAAAATAAAGATAATAAACGCTTTAACAAAAATATAAAAATTTACCTTGTTTTTTTTTTTTAAAATAAATTAATAAACCAACGTGACAGAAAAACGCGCACCATGAATAAAAGTTTACATCTCCTATTATACCTAAGAAAAAAAAATAAGCCATAAATGTTAGTTACATGTAACAAAGGTATGAAGAACACAATAACCACAGCATAAAGGTAGCCCAATAATGCAATATAAGATTTAAAATATTATAAAACGAAGTGTAAATAAAGTAAGCGATAAGAATATAAATCCTAATAATAATAATCAAATCAAATCTTTTATTATATTTGAGTTGTAAATAATATTGTCCATTTTCTGTTATTACTTTATTAAAAATATTATAAAAAACGTGTACTACAGAAATTATCATGTCAGCTATTTTTAATATTTTTAAAATACAATTTCTGTAGTACACGTTTTTTATAATATTTTTAACAAATCTTTTATTATTATCATTACCTAATTTACAGAGTTATGCGTAAAGTTTCGCGCGTAATGGATTAATCAAAAAGAAAAAAAAAAGGAATATAATAAAAAATATAACAAAAAATCAAGTTAAATAAAATTAGTAACACCTCTATATATAATCACACAATTTTATAAAAAAAGAAAAGAGCATTCTAGATACAATAGAACAAGAAGTACGTAAAACAACATAACTGACTATAGAGGATATGGAATTATTCAAAAGTCTCGTAAGAGTATTCGCAGGAGAAGAACAGGCGAGTTAAAGTAATAAAAATAATACGTCAATATATGAATAATACATATAGTTACATACCTTCACACCTATATACGTGTATATGCTACACACCCACACACTCGCATTGACTTATTTAATATACATTCAAAAGGAAAAATTAAGAAGTGTTTAAAAAAAACAAAAAAAAAACTTTACTTTAATCTTTTGTACAGAGGGTTTTTTTTGGGGGTTTTTTTCAGGTATAGCAATTATTGTATATATAATGAAGATGGGGAAACGTAATTAGATGAATAAATATAATCCTGTTCCATATTGTTGTGGTATGTTATAAATCTTATTGAAAAGTAAATAAATACACTTTAAACCACAAAATTGTTATTTAACTATTTTTATTTTAAATAATTAAATAACCATTTTGGGTTTTAATTTATTTACTTTTCAATAAGATTTATAGATGAATAAAGCAGGAGGAACATTTTATATACGATGGAAAAAAATTTATGTACGTAGCAGTATAATAGGCGGAACGAAAGTAGAACTAGCACGCTAATGGGAAGACGTTAATCTTACTACAGACTGAAGCGATTACGTATTAAGTACCCATATTAGTTTAAGCCTATGCCGTTTTTTATAATTCTTCAAGTTGACCTCTGAGGGGAGAGAATTATTTTATATTGTATTGTAGTCTTGTATGAAACTTTTTAAATTTAGGAATAGCAGCCATGAAATCACTTGCTGACCTCGTGCTACCTTTCCACATTATTTTATATTAAACTTCATACTATATTTATTTATGAATAACAATAAATTGAAATTCTATATAACTCTTCTAATTCAATTATCTCTTGATTATTCAGATCATTGGGGTATTAAGTTTGAAGGTTTTAAACATAAATTTTTGTAGTGATGCGACGCATTTTGCAGCTCCCCGAAAATATCAATCGATATGCCAACATCGGTTGATATAAGGCTAAATATAATCTACATAAATGACGTATGGGAAAGTATTTCTGCAAGTAGTAGAAGAGGTAGTTGAGCTTTGATAACTTTCTAGAAATATATTTCGGATGCTTGGCCTAATTTAACTTGCGGTCGAACATAATTCGCAAGTATTTCATTTCACAAGTTCTATGTAATTATTATTTGGTAGTAACAATTTTAAACTGTCCCATGTTTGCGGATGATGATAACTGTAAATAATTGTATATTTTGTTTTCCAATAATTTAACACTAATATATTAGAACGTATTAACACTTTCTTGCGCTATGCTCTGTAAAATATGATGGGATCAAACATCTACCAGAAGAACAGTGTCGTCAGCATAACAGCCTACCTATAATGCTAAGTTTACGCGGGTCATTTATGTAAATTAAAAATAGAAATTGTCCCGGAACACTTCTCTGAGGTAGGTAACCCATAATTTTGCACCTCTTCATTACTGTAAATTTTTGCGATACATTTCCTTTCTTGTAAATATGATTTAAAACAATTTTAAATAAAACCTCGGAAGCCTGCTTTTTAAAGTTTCACTAGTAACAGAGCATGATGAATCGTATCAAAAGCTTTTTTAATAAGAAAGTAGACAACCTACCTTCTTCTAAATTTTCTGATATGAACTTAATGCGCTCGAATAAGGCTAATTCAGTTCCTCTGCCCGGAAGAAAATCAAATTGACTTTTACCGAAGAAATTATTTTTTTCTAGAAATGCTATCATTTTTTCTTTTCGAATATTTTTGAGATTACTGACAGAAAACAAATTGGTCTGCATTTACCGGGGGAGGTTGTAATATCATTTTTATAGAACCGGTACATAATAAGACCGATTAATTTTTAAAGATCTCGGAAAAATTCCACAGCAAACAGATCTGTTATAAAGGTTAAAGAGAGGGCAAAACACTGAAAATTATCACAAATAATAATTCGAAGCGGGATTTTATTCTTTGTCAGGAGGAGAAAAAATTGTACGCCGTGTGTCTTTAGATGCAATTCGCGTGATAGCAAACGAATTTAATATCCCATTCTTCGAATGCTCTAACTCACTAAGTGTCGTGTATCGTAGTGCATCTGGGACACTAGTTTTGAAATAGGGAGTTAAAGTGATTTGCAACCTTTACTTCATTTTTTGCCACCTCAATCAACTCGTTGTCAATAGTAAGTTGTTTTATATCGATTTTCCCCCACCCCAATTATTTTATTAATAAACAACCAATAGTCTTTTTGTCTGTATTGACATATATATTTATTCAGATAATATTCATACCTACTTTTGCGTATTGTTTTATTAATAGTTTTTGAAATTGATTTGAAACTAAATTTATGGTTACTGTCAGATGATGAGGATTTTAAGAGTCGATACATTCTATCCTTTTTTTTAATTAGATCGATTATTTTATCATTTACCGATGGCTTTCGCTAAAAGTTTTACGTGACTGCTTACTTTTATTACATCCATAGAGATTAAATCTGATAAGGTAGAAATAAACCAGTCAACCTTTTCAACAATTGATGCTGAACTAGGGTAAAGAGGTTCTAATTTGATAAAATAGCGCTAAAGAGGTTTTAATCAATGACATAAAGTTGCGTTTTCAAGAATGTTATTTATTTTACTAAAGACAATGATGTAATAATAATAATAAAATAATAATTTTAATTTCAATTAATTAATTTATTATTATTATCATTGAATTCCACAAAAGCGCTAACAGTGGATACAATAAAATTAAATAAATTTTCAAGCATGCAATAGACACGTAATTAAAGCAAATACAGTAAGATATGCGCAACAAAATACTCAAAACTGCTAAAAATAAAACGATACAGAATCCGATTTGGAAATCAAAATAAATATAAAAACTGCGATTAATCTGACACACATATATAATATATATATATATAAAACTCGGCCATTTTGACCTCGCAAGGGGCTGTGCTCCTTGACTCCTCTTGCTTTCATTTCTGTCTCTTTCTCTTCTATACTTTGTATAAAATGATCAAAATTTACAACTTAATTCTTACTGGCATCAACACAAAAAAAAATAACATAACCACAAAAGTCCTATTCTAACATTTAACTATCATTATATAAAATTAAGACATTTTTTCGTTACATCTTTCGTTACATATTTCATTACATAAAATTGTGACATTTTTTAAATAACAATAACAAAAATCCTATAAAATATAGCAAACGTTACATAAAATTGGGACATATTTTTGGGACATTTTTTCGAATGGGGAGTAGCCTAAGAATTACGTTGTAATTAATATATATATATATATATATATATATATATATATATATATATATATATATATATATATACGCAATAAATAATAGTAATGATAATAGTAATATAGGAAAGAGTTAAAAAGAAGGTGGTCGTGTCACTTTTCCGCTTAAATAATAAATTAAAATAACTCTGTAGCGTGGTAGTTTGGAATCAGCGTGCTTAATCCAAACGGGAAGATCAAAAGATGATTACAAATCTCGTGTTTACGAGAATGTACGGTTATGAAGGGGAAAAAGTGTACACACATCTTACATTTATGCTAATTCGGCTGGTGTGACATTCACGCTTGACCGAAATCCTCTTAGCCGCCTAACGAAGTATCTTTGCCATATGCTAAGAAGCTGAATTTGCGGCCTGAACTTTTTTCGTTCATTTGAAAAAGAGCCGACCGCAAATGTTATCAATGGTGCAGAGTGGAAAATGTAACGAAGCAGCGGCCTTGTATTTGTTACACATATTAAAACGTGCGACGGTACATTAACGTCTGCAATTATGATCATTCTTTAGCAATATCGCGTTAAATAATTCATAGGCGCGCATTCCTCCGTCAATGAATCCGTTCCACTTTGCAAAAGAGTCATCGGCTGACTACGCGGAGACAGATCACACGTGAATTTCAGCCTAGTCGGTGTCTGGGAACTATGTCGGTCAGTTAATAACAGAGACGAGCAACAACGTCGATTTTAATTATACGCTTTTAAAACTAATAGTAATATCAAAAGAGACGCGTTGTTCTATCGAGGATGAATTTTATTACCGAGCAGAGCCTTCTGACTATTTAAGGTGTTTTCGCAGGCCGACAATCGGGCCAGGCCCACCATTAAAATTTATCATTAACGTTTCTGAGCACGAAAATTTCCGTTCATAATTATTGCAACGTTATCCGTATATTATTAATAATAATCAGCGGGCAGACCCTTAGGTTCCTTTGAACGTAAATTAATCGCTTTATTATAATTACTAATCAGCGACTTCGTAATTGTTCGTTATTTTCCCTTTGGCCTCCGATATTGCGCGGCTAATAAGATTATTTGATACATTTTAAGAACTGTACTAGTGAAAATATATGAACTATATAATATTATAGATCAAAGAGACTGTATCGGTAAATTCCTAAAAATATTAGTAGAGCCGAACTACGACGCTCCATACAATTTTTGTTTTTGCAATACAGAAAAGGGAAAGAAAAATAGAAGTTGCATACTCATTCACCAAGTGTCTAAGCGAAATTATTGAAAGCGAAGATAAGATTGACAAAAACTATATATGGAACAATGTGAGAATGGAAAAACGGTGATTTTTCAATCACTCTTTTCGAAAATTAAAACAGTTTATTATTTCATTTTTGCGAGATTAAAATTTATATATCAACTTGTAAAATTAACTTTCGTTACACGTGGTAAGATCATCTTCAACGAATCACCGAAACAGAAATATAGTTTCCAATTTATAATTAAAAAATTTAATTCGGATAAAATTTTAATTTTGCGATGATGCTGCTATTGTATTCTCTAATTTTATAATTAAGTAATTAGAAAAATGGCGTTTTTTTAAAAAACGAATAGCTGAATTACATGTTAAGGTCAAATAACGTAACAATCAGATTGTAAATTAATTTTAAACTACACAACTTAGCACTTAAGTTTTTGTCTATACTCGGATACTAATAAAATTGCTATCCTTCAACCTTCTACTTCTTATTTATTTATTTATTTATTCATTCATTTATTCATTCATTCATTCATTCATTCATTCATTCATTCATTTATTTATTTATTTATTTATTCATTTATTTATTTATTCATTTATTTATTTATTCATTTATTTATTTATTATTTTTGTGCTCAAACAAAAATTTTTATTTCCTTAAAAAAAGGCAAAGAAATCTATTAAAAGTCGATTGATTATGTTTGATAAAAAGAAAGAAAATGTTCTCAATCAATCGAAACATTCCAGTTTCCTGAGGATGAATTTAACGAATATTACATACGTACGCAGTGATAAATTATATAAAAATAAAGCCGCAAAATAAACCGCGGCAGGAAGTTTTAAATGAAAATTAACATAATAAAACTAGGCACTGGCGAGGAAGTTAATATTGTGCTGGTTTTCCGGTCGTCGGCAAAGAAAGACAAAGAATAGAATGAAAGCGTCGCCTCTTTAACAGGTAAAAAGAGTCATTCTTGATTTTTCTCTGCACGAAACGGAGCCCGGTTCAGCGCAAATAAAGGCCCGGACGAAATAAAAACAAAAGAGTCAAAAAATAAAAAGAATGCTCGCCAGCGTCGTTCGTTCAATATAAAACACCCACATTAAAACGATGCTACTTTTAAAACAAAAAGACCAGTTTCTTTGGCTGGAACATCGTACGCTATTATCTAATATCCTAGCGGCTAAAGATGAAGTGCTCCTAATAATCTCTGAAAGATAATTTCCGCCTTCACTTATCTATCATCAGTCTTCTTAATGGTATTGCGATAAGGCAGTATGGACGCGATTTTTTAGCTTAGCTACTATTGCGTAAGATAGTGACAGAGTTCGGAGAATCATTGAAATATCGTTAGCCACACACAATTCGGTATACTCCGGATGATGCGGTTTTTTGAGAAATAAACGGACATGTCGAATTTTCCACACATGGCTGGACGCTTTTCTTAAATCTTCATCAAATAATGTGCCGAAGAGACCGCTAATACCGGACTTTTGCAAGACTTTTTTGTTCTTTTCACAAACCGTATTTTTGTGAAGCGGAAATATTTCTTCGAAAAAGCGAGTCCCTTAAAATTTTCGAATTGAATTAATTATGGAAAATTAATCGCCGAATATAGGACCGTGAAGGGAGAATCGTTTAAGGTGCATTTTTTTAAATTTAACGCATTATTTAATGTAGCAATACAAGCACGGCCGCCAGATTCTCTACATTGACGTTAAATATAAGTAAGCGCTAAAAATAGAAACATTCTATTTTACATACTAAAAAAAAAAAAAATAACCAGCGTGTTTCGAAGTCACTATATAATGCTCGAGAGTTACTAATAATACTTTATTCAATCATTGGGAAATGAAACAGTTTACAAAATTTCGAATAAAACGTCGTACTTCGTTGCAGTTCTCGCCCTCCCGTAAACATTACAATAATATTGCGAAAGTTTCCGATATTTTGTTTTTTTTCTGAAATTTACGCATTATTCCAATTTAAATGAGTATCCCTCTTTGAGAGGGCCTACAGCCAGAACCAAATAGAAAGGAAAGAAGTCGGTTATATTTTAATCCGATCAGAAATCTTTCATAAAAAACAATCAATATAACAGGAATAATTAATTCGGGAAGGAAAAGGAGCAGGAAGCCCAAGCCTCAATACAAATAAGAAAACAAAATGCTCCACAGAAGGAGATGAACACTGGAAGACACGCAAATAAGTGCATCATCAGGATGGAGAGGATAGTGTGGAAAGGAAATCAGGGAAAAACGAAATTTGGAGAAAGGCTGCAGAGTATGGTAAAAGAACAACCGGAAAATAACATCAGAACTTCGAAGAGAGGGATGCAAAAGAAACCACGAATAGAGACAAAGAGTAGGCAGATCAACTGAATAATTATTAGAAAAGCAGGAACAATACCTGATATGAAAGCTTTTACATATCGATAAGAGGTTAGCGGGTGGAATTTTTTTGAACAAAAAAAAAAAGAGGCGGAAAGAAGCAACAACCCGAGCCAAGGAATCAGCCGCTTTATTACCAAATATGCCCGAGTGACTAGGTATAATCGAAGGAAAGATGATGAATGAGTGAACATACACGGAGGATAACAAAGTGTCATACGAATGATTGGGAAGTACCATAGCCTGAAGGGCATTCAAGATAATTAAAAAATTGGAGGAAAGGTGATTCGAGGAAATGAAAATAATAGAACGTAGAATGGTCAATGGAAATAAGGAAGATGAAAAGACTCTGATAAGTTAAAATTTGGTAGAATGAAGGAATCTCCAACACCATCAGGCCCCCTCGAAGCATCCGTGTAAATATGGTACTATGAGACAGAAATAGGGAATTGAGAGTGCTGTAGAATACCTGTTTAATTACGGCTTGGGGAAGGTTTTTAGAAAATGAGGGAAGAATAAAAAATAACTTAGGAGGATGACAGAAATTAATATAGTTGAAGGAAAAACAAGGGAGATTATTGAAGGATGTAGTGTAGGACCAAAATGAGAACTAAGACGATGGTGAAATAAAAGCCAAAACAGGGGTTTTACTAGCAGTAAAGCGCCGGCTATTGCAAATCGAAAGGAAGGACTGAACAAGAGTATGTGAGTGGAAGACGTTTAACAGAAGATGTCGAATTAGATTCAGCAAGAAAGTTTACGTACATTATCGTTAGTTGTGCGACTGCAACAAAAGTTAACTAATATTACGCTCCAGGACACTATCGTGTTTTACTTTGATTTTACATTTCACGATAATCAAGGGCAATGACGCAGAAATATTACGTGTAATTTATGTCAATGTTTGGTAGAAAATATTTTTGTTAATAAAAAAAAAAAAAAAAAAAAAACTTTTGGACTGTAACTTACACAAAAAGAAAAACAACAAAACAAACAGTATACCAGACACGCCGTATTTTTCTGCAGGAAATTATAAAAATACATTTTTGTGCTAAGCCTTGCGACACTTTATCAAAGTTATCTGTTCGAAGCAGCTAAAACTTCTTTTTCGTATACTTGATGTGTAATGTATCAGTAAGTAAAATGTCATATTATGATTAGTTACAGTTATAATTATGCGACTATATACAATGGTAGGCTTCAAAAGTTTTTCATGCTTCCCTGTGTGCTGTACCGAAAGAAACCATGATAATCAAAGGGCGTGGGCAAATCAGTTAACGTGAAAATAGCCGATTTTCCAGTCTACACATTTGTTAAAAATATCAATAATTTGTTCGAGGATTTTTTTTTTTTTTTTTAATTTCAACTAGCGACATTAACCCAGCAGCGCAAATGGAATTTTCATAGTAGCGAAGAACCCAGTTCTACTCGAAAGGATTTTTTGTCTTCAACTCGTATTAATTTCTTTTTTAGTCTCATTGTTCAGTAAACGTAATTTCCCACCTCGAAAGCAGTCATTCTAACAGCTTTCGTTCAAAACTATTACACTGTAACAAATTCGAACGAGACACAGTCCGCTTGTCACAAAGCGCAGAAAACGTTTACCATCATTTTTTGTGTTCGTTCATCGTGTATTCAGTAAGGAAAAAGATGGACTGCTTTCGGAAGTACTATGCGCAGGAGACAGACGGATGATAAACAGAGTCTGACGAAACTTTCGATTAAAACTTCGACGTTGACGCATTCGGCGCAACAATAATTACGCAAAGTGATAGTGGCAAAGAATTGCTAAATAATTTTTGTGGTGATCCCTAATTAAGCCGGGGGTCGCAGAAGTTCGCTCTGAGGAGAGGAGGAGGCGACCATTCATCTTCTAATCTGCGCGGACGATCCATTCTAATTATTTCGCATTAGATCGACCGGGAGGAAGGCACGAGCAAACGGACAGACGAAGAAAGAAAAAGATGCGAGTTCTCTAATATCGTGAGATGGGACGAATTAACGATAATATTAATAACAGATTAGGTGGACCGAGCAGTCCGGATGTAGTCGTTGTCGTTGAGCAATTACCGAGATATGCTGATTACAATTTCGTGAAGAACGCTCGCCATTTCACTCTGATAATGAACTTAATCGTTTATCCTAAACCGTATTGCGTAATAATCATAATCAGTCTCGTAATTATTTGAAGAGGATGTATAAGCACGCAGATTTTTCTGCCTTTTTCTTGGAAACACGATTGATCGCGTTCCGAAAATTGGGTGAAGGTAAAGCCGCGTCGATATTACGTCGTGCCGTCGTTTTTACTGCGCTCATGGCATATCTTTCGTTCTGGTCGTTTTCGATTCGTAACATCGATAGCTCATGCACGCATCGACGTTTACAATCCGTTCAAAATGTACCTTTCATCGAGAAGCCGCGATGCAGTACTGCGAATGTGTGCATAGCCGGTATTATGCTAATATTTGCCGGCCACTACAGGTAACCGATGTTTACAGGGCCGCTTCAAACGAACAAAAAACTCTAGACCTGTGTAAATAGTCGGCAGAAGCGAGTTATAAAATCGTCGTAGTTCAGAGCGGCTTTGGAAGGACATTTTAACTGTATCACGTACGGAAGGCAAGGTCAGTCGCTAGGAGAAGGTTTAATAAAGCAAAATGAACACAGCTTGCTGACTCCTCTCAAACGGATGCTCGTAACAATTCAAGGCTATACACGCGCTTTTGCAGACATGTAGAGATTAACAAGGGCAGCAAACCGCTGCCTGCAGAATAGGTGACAACTAGTGATAAGGCAAAAGGTTTATTAAAATTAAGCGAAGAATCCCCACCACATCGAGAATCATGATAAAAATGTGTGTCTATCCTTCTTTTGCTTGTTTTTCTTTTCCACAGTAGCGAGATGTAAAAGTAACTGTGAAATTTGGAAGGCCCATTCTTTTCGGAAGAAACCTCGGTGAACCATCTCCGATCGGGAGAGGATATCTCTGAATTTTTCTTCAGACGGGATTTTCGCGCGCAACTCTTTTCGCATAGCATAAGAATTTAGAGGGACTGTCACGCTCCAAACGTTAGTTACAATTTTTGAAAATTTTCGGATTACACGTGTGTCGCTTTTGATCAATAATTCCAACGGATGTCAGTGTTCGAATCAGAAGGCTAGAAAATTTCGCTTATTAAAAAAAGGTAAAAATAATTTTCGAATAATACGAAAGCATAAACCCCCCGAGTAGTGGTGAGTTTTAAGTAATCGACATTCATAAATTTTACAGCGCTCCGTGAAAATGCGAAAAGAAAAAAATTAAACCTCTTAGATTCTCGTAGCGGCATTTTTAATTTAAATTTGCTAAATAAACAATGCAGAAATGACCGTAAAAACCTAGGAAAACTTTTTCTCCCAGCACAAGCGCAGGGCAAAAAAGAAAATTAGCATAACTTCCTGCTCGTACGAGAGGAAAAACAAGTTTCATGACCCTTCGTTTTTTCTGCTACTTAACCGGTCCTTCAGTTCTGGTTTTGCAACTTCTGCATTATTGAATCATCGCTTTCCCGTAGCGGCGTGTTGTTTCGATCGCAGTTTCATTTACTAGGCGCTAGCTTGTTTAAACTGGCAGATTACTATTTACCACCCTTTGGGCACACTCTTTAAACCATTGTACTGGTTTCGATACATTCCATCTCCCGGTTTACTCTGCCAGGAATTATTCGCGCACACTCTCCATCTAAAATGGTTCTTGTTTTATTCTCGACTGCTTGTTACACTGGAATGGAGCAGTGTTAGCGGAAGAAAAATAACAAATTTAAGATATGCAGATGATGCACAGTCCTGCTGGCGAACGCGGAGGAAAAAAATGAAAAAATTTGTATAGATATAGTAGAAAATATTAGCGCACAGGCAGGAAACTGGACCTAAATATTCCTTGATGGTGGTCGACAGAGCCCAAAAATTTCCGGCAGTTTTCTAATCAATAGTTGACATTGAACGCAAAGACAAAGCAGTATATTTACGAGTGCTTTTAACGAACGAAGGATGATGCGAGGAAGAAATTACAAGACCACAATAGAAATGGCAAAGTCAGCAATGGCTAGATTGAAATGAAAAAATCAAAATATTTCAAAAGAAACTAAAATTTTTTGTTATTAAAAACGGTTAATATTCCCGATAGCAATTTACGGATCGTAATCACGGGCATTGAATATTCCCGGTGTAAAATAGAATCCTTTGAAATGTCGATGTGTAGAAAATTTCTATCTTGCAAGAACTTGACATTATACAACGATTATTAAGAACAATCGATTCACAGCGGCTGAAATTTTTCGATCGCATTATTAGAAGAAACGACATCGAAAAATACATAATATACAGGGGAAAGCAGAGGGGCAAAGAAGCAGTAGAAGGCCCCCAACACGCTTCATCGATCAGATAAAAAAACTTATAAAATTACATATGGACGATTTGATGTGAAAAGTAGAAGACTGCGATACGTGGAGAAAAATTACGAATTCTGTTTAATAAGTCACGACATCTGGCAACAGATTACGAAAATCATCTCATCACACAACTTCGAAAGCTATTTAGTTTTTTTTTTCTTTTTTAGTGTTCTTTTTAAAGAAAATAGTAAATAATAAAAGCTAATGTAATTTTCATACATTAAATACATAAATATAATAATCGACAATGATTTTACAAAATGATGTTTAATTGCAGTCAGACATGGTTTTTCGCAGAGACCAAAGCAGTGTGTTTTATGTTATGTATATAAGGCAAAACTACATTTCTACTCGGTATTAACTAAGGAGACATATTCGGGAAGTTTTCAGAAATACTAAAATTTCAAAAACTTACGAAAATTTAAAAACGTTGCTTTTAGCAAAGCTCTTAATATTTCTTTTTTTTTTTTTTTTTTTTTTGAGAAAAGCAGAGAAAAAAAGCTGTTTCTAACTTGTCGATTATTTAAAAACCGTTACAAGCTTTGAAAAAATCGATAAAAACGCGTTTTTAAAGTTTTTGTTTTTTCATTCCCCACCTGTAAATAAATCCCAAATAGGATCAATAATTAGTAATCTAAAAGTTCAGAAGGCACCTGGATGAGACGAAATTAGGGCTAAAGATATTTAAAAAAATACCAAATATATTTATTCCTATTTTGACGTCAACTATTCTATAAAGGAAGCTCTCCTGATGGACTGAAAAGAAAGGCATTGTCAAACCGATATATGTAAAAAAGGACCGCAAAGTCAATTTGAAAATTATCGTTCAATAACACCTGTAACGCAGCTAAAATATTAGAACATTACATTAATAAACATTTAAGAAATTATCTGGAAAAAATTAAGTTACTTTATGAAAATCAACACAGTTTTAGAGAAAAAAGATCTACGATAACATTACTAAGATCAATTGTAAATAAGATAAATGATTGTCGATGGGAAACCAATTTCTAATTACATTTATTGACCTGTCTAAAGCGTTTGACTTAGTTGACTATGAATTACCGATTAAGAACTTTGAAAATTTAGACATTAAAATAATCAACTAAAGTGGTTTAAGAATTACATAAAAAATGGGAATAAAAGTAATGAAAATATACTATTCAATACGGAATAGGTCACAGGGGACCTTATTGCCCCCTATTTTCTTCTTAATTTACACTAACTCGTTACATAAGCATATTAAAAAGGCAAAGGTAAATGTGTTTACCGATAAAAACACATTTAAAGTTTAAAATAAGACAGTCAATTCCAGCTTTATATAAAATAAAACAGGTTCTAGCATATCGCACACTACGTATGTATTATAATTCAATAATAACGTCTAGAATTTTATATGGAATTCAAATATATTATGCGAGGCTAAGAAAACGGAAATAAATAAAATATGCAGAAAAGGTGTTTGAAACTTATACTCTTCCACTGAAAGCAAAACGAGTTTGGATCAATTATGTATGGAAGGAAAACAACGAAAAGATGTACTATTTCTATTATAGATTACTAGAATTTAATGTTAATAATATAAAATAACCATCTAGGCAAAAAATTCAGTCAACAAGGAACCAAAGTAATACATATTACATCTGTCCTCAAAGCGTAAATCTACGAATTGATAATATTGATGATTCAGTTTTAATCGAACTAATTAGTACAATCAAGCGAAAAAAAAAAATTGGTTTGTGGAAAAAGGAAGTACAGAAATGGCTGAAAGAATGTTGTAAAGAAAAAAACCCAAGATACGTCCCGAATTTGTCTATTTTATAATTTGCTTTTATTGTTCTCTTTTTCTTTATTTATTCTCGTCCTCTTTCTCGTTTTCATTCCTCTGTCATTTCTCTTTAAAATAAGATCAGATTTTTTATTTGAAGATATTTAGCTGCCCTCGTGTATGCAAATGAGTATTTACGGCATATGTATTTGCATATACTTATACTATGTTATAATTTATATAATCCTAAGTTGACTAATATTATGATCTATAGAATAAGCAAGAATAGTTGTAATTTTGTATTTTAAATAAACGTTAATAAAAGTGTTGGGCACTCATACAACGGGCATACTTGCCCTTGAGGCCCACAACTTGTTTAATCAATAGATAAAAAAAAAAAAAAAAAAAAAAAAAAAAACAACTTTTAGTTATATAAAATAAATGCTAAAACGAAATCAGAACGTACTATTTTAAGGCTGCGATGTTCAAAATTTTCTATATAAGTACATGTTTTGCGGTCAAATAAATGCATCATCTGCCTCTGCTTTGTACGGAAACCATATTGACTTGTGCTAAAGTGACTTTTGTGCGTCAAATGAAAATTGTAGCACTCAACTTTTTTCGTACGCTTCTCAAAAATTGTTTATCGTCTTCTTTATGTTATTATAACTTCCACTTTTAAAATATCAGAAAAACTACCTGTGAAAAGGTACGTTAATAGATTGATAAAGAAATTTATAATAGCTTCGAGTAATTTAGATGAAATATGGTCTCTAATCCAAAAGACGACGTTTCTGTTAAACATAAAACCTTTAATATCACAATACACGGTTTTATGATTGGGAACTATTGATGGGAAGAGTCGTGCTTTCTGAAGAGTGTTTTAACATTTTTCCTACGCTATTTTTAAAGTACTCATTAAAAAATTCAGCAACTCTGAATATTCGATATCTTTTGTAAAATAATTTTTCCATTTTTCAAACTAATCTCTTTTTAGCATTTCCATCAGACTGGCTGATTAAAGTGACGAGTAGTTGCTCTGTTTCATTTTACATTTATTTAGGACACTGGTAACCTATTGTTTTCTCCTAGCATATGTGTTTGAAAGCTATTTTATAGTTTGTTGCAGTATTCGGAAATTATTTTCATAATAACTTTTTTTTTTAGTTAATATATCCATGGTGATCTTATGCATTTACTTTATTTATAATTTTTTACTCCTTTACAACAATCAAACCGTCCAAACTTTTCATTAATTGTAGCAATACTAATTGATGTACTGCATGGACGTTGCATTCATATAATCCCTTTCGAATAGTTTTTTTATCAAAAATATACTCAACAGTTCATCTTTATGTTATAACTAAATTTCAAGACCAAAATAGTAACAATAATTAATAATTAATAATAATTAATAATAATAATAATAATAATAATAATAGTATATGAATAGGTAATTTTTTAAAAAATGAATCGCCCACATGAAAAATTGTTTCCCCTTATGGTATATTTGCATATTTAGACGATACAACGGGCGTACCGAATATTACATAAATATTTATAGGTCGCCGAACTGTGCAGCTTTTGTAGCGTAATAAAATCGAACGAGAAAATTACATTCATTCCGACGACAACTGTTAGCCGATATATATGACGTAACACAGACCGATCAGTCACGGTGAAAAAGAAACGAGGTGGTGGTAGCTCGGCAGCGAACGTCGCGATGTTTATATCCCGACAGCAGGAAGTTGTTGTGTGCAATATAGGTCTACAGAGAGAAATGTGTACGTCGCCTGAACGGGTCTTATTTAAGGAAATATCGAAAGAACTCGGAAGCGTAGCCGGCCATGATGAGCAATATGGTGCTGCGCTATGCTATGCTATCGATGTGTCTCGATAGCGTGTGATAATGAAAAGTCGCATAGCCACGCTAGGTCTGTGCCAGAAACCGTTACTAAAAAAAATTCAATAGAAGCAAATGCAGCGAAATAAACGCGGGAATCGGAAATCGATGGGACATCAGCTGCACGTTTATCCGGCGTCGTGCTATCTCATCTATTCTCGATACAGTAGCTATACGCTCTAGACGACGTCGTGTTAAATGCTTTCGATTTAAGTCGCACAATCGATCTCTTTCCGCCAATCTCGTTAATTGATCTGGTCAGCCGCGTTCGCTTCTTCCGATTTGCCGTCCAAAAATTACGGCGAAAGTTTCGCAAAATAAGGTGTAGCGAGAATTGGACGGCGCACAAAAGGTGCTTTTCTGCAAATCATGCTCCGATCACGCAGAATAATTTCCTTCTTTCGCTTTTATCGAAATTGCCATTTCTGACATCGTCATCGATTTCGTATGCCGCGTCGATGGAATTTTTAAATTATCGAAAAGTAAAAGTCGCTACTGCCCCCTTCATTATCATCGTTCCCGCCACCAAGTGATCGCCTCCTGTTCTTCTCTCAGAAGAGACACATATTTAAAAGTATTCTATACACAAATCTCTGTCGGCCGTTAATGATGTCTTCTTTACAAAAAATACACGGTCCTATTGTATGTTTTGCGCTTGTTCGTCTCAGCTGGCCGATCTACATAGGAAATTCGGAAGTAGAGTCACAGGCGCAAGAACACAAACGTTGGGCAAGCGGTCACCGCTTGCTCCGAATATTTTTTCAGCGAAGATTGGACGACCATTCTTTTGTCGTCTCAGTGACACGTAGAAAGTATCGTAAAAAAGTGACTATAAATAAGACCGATATGAAGTGTTTCAAAATAGAACTAGTTTAACCATGTTCTATTCCGCTGAAAAACACTAGAGCGCAAGTTAGTTTATTCGGCTAACTCCGAATACATATAATTTACTCCAACTGGGTTATATCTCTTGTTGAGTTCATATCTGCATAACCGATATTTCCAGGTGCGCTATGAACACACGTTTTCAGAACTATATCCAGTTCAAGCAGGAGTGCCTCAGGGATCAGTTCTGGGACCCACGCTGTACTTGATATATACAGCAGACTTTCCTGTACCGGAAAATGTTCAGGTAGCTCTACATTTGCTGACGACACGGCATTACTTGCGTCACATTCAGATCCGAAGATAGCAAACGACAATCTTCAGAAGGCCCTTATCGAAGCAGAAAGCTGGTTTAAAAAGTGGAAAATTCAGATCAACGAAAGTAAATCGGTAAACATTCATTTCACGAATAAAATAGTCATAACCCCAACTGTTAGGATAAATGGACTGGAATTGCCCGTGAGAACAATAGTTAAGTACTTGGGATTACACCTAGATAGTCGTTTAACATGGAAGCAGCATATTCAGACAAAAAAAAGAGAAATAGACATTCGTGTTAAAAAAATGTACTGGCTTCTAGGAAGAAATAGCGTTTTAAGTATTGATAATAAACGTTTGATATACACAGGTATCTTAAAGCCTATTTGGACCTACGGAGTACAGCTTTGGGCTTGTGCTAAACCTACAAATCTAAAGATAATACAGACCGCGCAGAATAAAATCCTTAGGCTCGTAACCAAGGCGCCATGGTATGTATCAAATCAAACTTTGCATCAAGATTTAGGATAGAGTATGTGGCAGATGTTATTAAAACTCATGCCCGAAGACACGCAGAAAGACTTGAAAGTCATCCGAATAAACTTGCTGCTGGACTGCTACATACTGCTAATGATAGGAGGCGGCTGAAGCGTAAGAAACCTCATGACCTTGTTTAAGGTAAAGTTTATCGGGTAGGTACTATTGGGTACTTCTCCCTTCATGCTAAATATTTCCCTGTTAAGAATATTGCTAAATGGCCTAGATGGCCAGTTTGTAATACAATAACAATTTTTAAAAAAAAATATAATTTACTCGTATTATTAACAAATAGGTTAATTTAAATTTTACAAATTCCAATTTTGTTATGTGTGAAAAAAAGTAATACTAATAATAATTCGAAATGTACGTGTATACAGCAGTTTTTTTTAAAATAAACTTTGTACAATCATTAGCACACGTTGTATATAAAATAAACGCACACAGTTAGCTTCGATTAACTCTATTTTTCGTCAGATAATTTATCACAGAGTAATTTGTAGCCGAAAAATATTAATTCTCCTAATAAAAGCTAATCGAATTTTCGCAATCCCGATCCTCCGAACAAATGCTTACATGGTTGTTAAAAGCAGTGTTGGTCAATTGCATTTTTTAATTCCTCATTTTCGACCACGTGTTGTACTCCAGCTACCGTAAATAGGCAAGCTAATCCAGATGACCGTAATAGCACTGTGAAAAAAGTAGGTCACCGTATTATTTAATGTTACGCCTATTTATATCTGAGTTTAATTTTCTCTTGAAAATATAGCGAAAACTCGATTAACATTCAGAAACACAGCACATATGCATTACAATATCATTTCCATGCTAGCAGAGTGTATGATGTTCAGGATTATTTATCAATTTCTCCTTCGCCATGATTTTGTGCAGACATTCGTGGACTATGCTGAAGCATTTCATGATTGTTTGTTATAATTATCGTATATGATGATTGTGATTCCTGTTCCATTAATTTTCTTATTAGTCAAGTTTAGGTACTCTATGTATCTTGGACTCAGTCTGGCCAATTTCTTTTTCCAAAAGATTTTATTCAGCTATCCGTAGATAATGTTGAACATTTACGGCCATGGTAGTCTGTAACCTTTTTACTAATTAAATATTATGTATCTTTCATTAGTTGGCATTATTCCTATATCAATTGGTTTGTGGCCAAATGGCTTGTTAGTTAACTAAAGCCGGGCCAAAAAAAAAAAACACAAAAAACCCGATAACACGCTCTAATGCACATCCGCACTCCACAGGAGCTGGTTGTATACAAAAAAGGGAGAATATCGATTCTCTCAATCTTCGTAAACTTATTGAGAAAGCCCGTGAATCTCAGCAGTACGGTGCTTACTATAAAGTGGCATTTGATAGCTCAGGGAAATTAGGCTTAAACAAGTGTTTACGCAATTCAAAGGAATTTTCCGAGCACAAGTTACATCCTCTCACTTTTTGATCTGAACGACGAGTGTATAATAAAAAAAACACCGCAAGTCTATACTGATAATGATAGAACTAATTAAGAAAAGCATTCATGTCACCAATCTTAGAGATATTCAGACGATAATATCTTGATAGCAACTAGTACAGGAAATACGATTCTGTTATATGTATTATTAAACCACTTAGGAAAAATTAACTCCGAAAATGGCTCGCGGATTAAAGAAGCTAAGTAAAAGATCATAATAGTATACGCTATAAAAGAAATCACGGATATTGAAAGTAGCAAATCACGTCGTATACCAGAGGTCTCCAGATTAGACGTTGCTTAGATTTAGAGATCCGACACAGAGAACAAGATAAGCACAACGGGCCCCGTCATATATATTCTAATGGGGAGTGTGGTCTAAGAATTATGTTGTAATTAATATATATAAAGTCGGTAAAAATTAAACTATAACAAATGTTATATAAAATTGGCACAATTTTTGTGATATTTTTTCTAAAGGGGGTGGCTCAAGAATTCCACCTTCCCTTTCTCCTTCCACTGATGCTATTATCCTTTCTATTCGTTCTCTTCTTCATGATCTATCCTCATCGACGTCTACCCAGATTGACTTTCTTTGGATTCCGGGACATGCAGGCATTGATGGAAATGTAGCCGTCGACCTCCTTGCTAAAGCTGCTGTTTCCAATGGGAATTTTATTAGTACGGTTCCAGCACACAATATTCTTCTTCCAACTAAATCCTGCCATCTTAGGCATTCTGTTTATGTTTCTCTTTTCGCTAATTCTAATTCCTTTTATCTCTTGATTAACCCTGTATTCCTTCTTTTCGTCCTTGGTTCTATGAGTTTCCCAGTTTGCATCGGTCCGTAATTACTAAATTATCTCGCCTCCGTTTCTCGCATAGTCTCCTTCCTTCTTCACTAAATCGCTTCTCTTTGGCTGCATCTCCTTTTTGTCCATTGGATCCTGAAGGTTCCCAGTATGTTTGCGATGCGAATCACGTGCTCTTCGAGTGCTCCGGTTTATCTCGCGAGCGTGAGTTACTTTATTATCATCTTTTAAAGCTTGGTCTTCCTGCTCTTTTCAACGCCTCTTATGTTCTTTCTCTACCTACTATCTCTGTTGTTCCTGTCCTAGGGGTGTTCCTTGATTCCATTGTCGACAGAATAAAAATATAATTTCTATTCTATTCCATGTATCTATTCCTTTTTGCTGGGCTAATGCTCTTTGCTAGCAAACCCAAGGGGGGGTAAAAAAAAAAAAAAGAATTACGTTGTAATTAATATATAGACGTAAATAAATGGATCGGATTTTTGCAATGTACTAATGAAAATCGCGATAAGTCACAATTGTGCGCGAATAATTTTTTTTTTCTTTTCAAATTTATAAATCAGATTCCTTATTTTCTACTCGATAGATTATTTTTCGAAACACAATAACGTAAATTCACCTATTTACACAGAACATAATTACATATGCAGATTTAATAAATATCGAAAAAAAGTGAAGGAAAAAATACGACAAAGTAACTTGCAAACTAACAGTTATCATTAATTTCCAGAGGAAATTCGTTACTCACTTCCTTTTTTTTATTGTTTAGAATTTATATATGTATGTTTTTCTTCGCTTCTTTTTTTTTTTTTCATAAATTAAATTCAATAAAGCGTGTAGAGAAATGCGGAGGCACCTGTCTTGTTCAAAAAACTCATAACGTGAAGTAATTTTTGGTTATTCTACACAGGAAGTATCTGTTACAGAAAAAATTACTTAGAACAATAAATATTATTGAAAAAACGTTTAAATATTTAGTCGAATATTACTTCTAAAATGAGGATGGCTTTTTGTCGATAACACTATTTATTTTTGCAAAAGCGTAGAGAAAATTTGACGATATAAGGATATCAAAAATGAAAAAAATGAAAGGTTTTCTTTACGAAGCAAAAATAATTCGAATGATTTGAAATTTAGAATAAAATTAATGTAGGATATGATCTAATGACTCTCATTGCGGACTGATTGAATTCCCGCCCTAACTGAATTCATACGGCAAAGGAACAAAAAGCGTACGAAGTTAATTTTTACCGTGATGGACAGGTAGACGGGTAGAGGGGTTATGCTATTTTCATAACGAAATATCGGCTTATTAATACGCTTATTTGCATTCCGATCCCCCGCTTAGTGCGGTATTAATTCTAGGTACTTTAAGTAAATATCCATTATTGATTTTACTGATCTATTGTCCTCCAGCGCGCCGACTGCTCTCCCAAAAATTCATTAGACTATCGCAGCTTTTGAGAACAATGTCAAAAAAGAATGGGACGACATTAATTGTCACTACTATCTTCCGGGAGTTCTCAGGAAAAAGAATGCATATAAGAGAATACAAATCTTGTTTGTCTCAGTAACGGTGATTACACAAGTATTAGTTTTTCTCTGTGACAAGCCAGCTCTGTGGATACCTGTCTCAGCAATACTTGCTTCCTTTACGAACTGGTTGAACATCAGTTCGCCTTTAAGCAGCGATCACCTTCAGTCAGTAGCGTTTCGTTCAAGTACGATCTGACTTCCAAAAATTTCACTTTGCCATAGATTAATGTTCATAATTAGCGCGTAACCCCTCCCAAAAAAAAAAATTACCTTTCCATTAGCATGTTAGTAGCCGACTACTTGATCCTACTGTTGGAATTTTAAAAAAGCAAACTGGGAAGCAATTTCTAGGAATTTGGATTTACAATTGAGATCTTTAGAAGACAACATGACACCCATCCAGTTTAATAATCCGTATATAGAACGCCTTAACGCGGCTCTTACCATAAATTCCACGTTCATAAGTTGGCAGATTGCCGAGGGACAAGCAGAACAGTTCAAATCTCTCTGTTGAAATGCTAACTGCTCAGCTTCCTATTATAAACCAAGCTTTCCATTTGTTTAGATGTTCTAAGGCGACCTCGAAATATTTCTAAATTTGAAAAAGTTGATACTGAAACTTTTCAATTCTTTAAACAAAACCGCTTAGAACGTCTATTGTTCCTCATTCCCACTGCAATAAAATTACTGTCATCCAAAGTAATATTGATTCTCAGATGTTTGATTCAATGGAATTAATGTACTCACTGAAGTATAATTCAAAATAGATATCCTTCTATCAAAGTCTTACTGAGGACTTCATTGTAATTGAATTAACTTTAAAGAATAGAAAGTGTACTTACTAGGAATTGATAAATATACATATTTCATTCTCCATTAGCATTCAGATTCCACGTTGGCCATCTTATTCAGTATATTAAGCACTTTTTTTCAACTAATGAAATGCCGAATTCATGGTCCAAGTTTATAATTGACTCAGTCAAGAAATCCGAGAAATCCGGAAAACTCTTCAGATTAGAAAAAAACTCTAGCATACTTAATAGCTCATATATGTGATCTTTAACAAAAGGTTTTCAATTTTTTCATGTTCCTAGACATCTAAGGATTTTTGACGCGGTGCATCTTCCACTTCTACATAATCATCTAATCAATAATAATATTATAGTTCCAGTGACTTATCTTTACAATTTATTTACCTGTCGCACAGCGGTGTCTAAAGGATCTTCCTCTAACAAGCTGCCGACGATCTTTTTTTTTTTTTTTTTTTTTTTTGGGGTTCGTCGAGAAAGACATCGGCCCAAGAAAAGAGAAAAGAATGAGAGACGAATCAGATATTTATGCGATTAGATATGGAGGATAGAAAAGACTCGAGTGCTGAAATGAACGAAAGTGATGGCAAGGAGAGAACAAAAGATGCACAGTGCGGAGTTGAAAGACCAATTGACAGAAGAGAAGAGTAATATAGGAAGAACGTTCGGAAGCGATACAAGTGCACTCAAACAAAATGTGATTAGCGTCATCTATAAAGTAGTGAGAAGAAGGGTGTTGGGGACAGAGAGGAGAGAGGACTAGAGAGAACCGAAATAAGGAAGCAGGAAGTAAAAATTGTGCCCAAAGCGTAGGCGGCAGATGGTAGAGAGAGTTGAACGTCACATCGAGCTAAAGTTGGAAAACCAAGGATAAGAGATTAGGCTGGATAAAGAGGTAAAAGGAATCCGGATTTAAGAATGAAGAAGAATACGAGTTTAACCATAGTTTGGAATGAGCGGAAATGGAGAGGAGATTAATATTATAAGATGAAAAAACGCTGAGAAATTCACCGATAGAAGAGGATGAATGGGCTAGTGTATCGACTGAGTCGTTACCTTCGATTCCAGAGTGCCCAGGAATCCACAGTAGGTCAGTTTGGACGGAGTGAGAAAGGAAAATTTTATGGATAAGAGAGCGGATGAGAAGGATTACGTAATCAGCAGAGGAAGAAGGAAAAGAAGAGGTAGCTTGTAGGACACTGTGGGAATCTGATATAATAACGACTTCATGCGAAACTAGGGAAGAAGCAACAAAAAGGACGGCGCACAGGATAGCAGTAGACTCGTCATAGATAGCTGAATAGAAGGAAGGAAGTTTGAAGGTTTCAGAATAATTTAAGGAAGGACAAAAGAAGGCTGAGCCAGCTCCATTGGGTTCCTTGGAACCGTCAGTGAAGATCGCAAAATAAAAAGTGAGCCAAAGGTACTTAAAAACTCTGATTTGACAACATGATGAAGGAAAGGTTTGGTAGGGCAAGTTAATAATAATCAATTAATAGGATGTAGGTGTGTGGAAAAATTGAAAGAAAAGTATTCGTATGAATAAATGTATGGAGAAAACTGAGAGAGACGAGTGGAAATGAGAGATAGTATTGAAGTTTTGTTGATGTCAAATCGCCAGTTGCGGTGGATATAAGAATAGGAATTAACAAGGGAAGAAGAAGAAGTAGGTAGACGTTTGATTAAAAATCGGTAACCTAGATAGGGCCTTCGGACAAAAACAGGAAGGAAGAGTGATTCGGCATGTAAAGCGGAGATAGGAGTAGACGTACTACCTCCCAAACAGAGACGAAAACAAACACTTTGGGCACGGTCGAGTTTGGAGAGCAAGGATCTGGAGAACTTTCCATAGATAAAACAACAATAATCAAGGATAGAACGAATAAAGGATTTGTAGAGCATTAGTAGAATGCATGGGTCTCCACCCCAATTAATATGGGAAAGAGACTTTATCAGGTTGAGCTTTTGACGGAAGACAGGTGGAGATGGTTGATGTGATTATGGAACGAAAGGCGATTGTCCAGAAAAATTCTTAAATAGCGGAAAGAGGAAAAAAGAGGGATCGCATCGTTATTTATGAAATTAGGGAGGGATCAAAAGGACGAAGAGTAAACACAACAGAGGATTTAATAGATGAAATTGAAAGATGGATATTTGAAAGATAATTTTCTAATGATGTTAAAGAATTTCGGAGCTGCAAGCTAGCGACCGAAATATGGTGATGGGAGGAGTAGATGAGGATATCATCAGCGAAAAAAAGGGAGGGTGAACTTGGAGGAGTGAGAGCAATATTGATGAAGTAGATATTGAACAGAGTAAAGCTTAGGCAGAAGCTTTGTGGCAATCCGCGGAATACTAACCTAGTATAGGTCTCAGAAGGAGTAGAAAGAATAACAGTTCTACACTTAAAGAGATTAAACGTCTGTTCCATAAGACTCCGTCTTTTTTTTTTTTTTTTTTTTTTTTTTTAATTGGGCTCGTCAACCGAGGACCTTCACCCAGAAACAATTAAGGGAAAACGAAAGTTATACAGTGAGGCGATCAGCTATCGCTAATAAGAAGGAAACAATGGAGGGGATAATAAGTGTAGAAGGAAAAGACAGGATATAACGAGCATAAAAAGGAGCAGGAAGCCCCAGCCCAAGCAAGTGGGAATATAGAACCGAGCGCTCCACCGAAAGAGCAGAGCACTCAAAAAACACGTGATCGGTGTCACAAACAACCGCATCGTTTGAATGGAGAGGACAACATGGGGAAGAGGTCAACGAGAGGCGAAAGCGTGAGGAAGGTAGCAAGGAATGGTTTAAGCGCAAACGCACAATGGAGACAACAACAGAGCGAGGAATTGAAGGAAACAGAAAGACTCCGTCTTAAGCCCGATATTATTTAACATACATATATTCCCGGTTTTTTAATTAATCGATTAAAAATAATGCTATATTCTACGCTGACTACACAGAAATATGTCATTGAGCGAAGAATTTGGGACACATTAGACATAGATCGCGGAAAAAGAATTGGTAAACGAATGTTAAGATCGGCGATTATCACCTCGAGATTTCGAGTCATAAAAGCCATGTGGTTATTTTTACATATTCCTACAACAATCCGGCTGAACAACGATTTAATTACTAATTCCAAATCAGTTATTAGACTATAAATTACTGTGGAAGCAGTATCGAACACCTTTGTAATAAAGCGTTACAGGCTTCCAACATTTTGGAGGTGCTATGGTAAGTTGGTGGCCCGAGTGATTTGAAAACATTATATTTAACTCTCAAAAGATTGTGGATAGACTATCGCTTCCCACGTTTTAGGGATGCAGCGGAAATTCATACTTTTAAACCAGTTGCAGTTAAAAACTCATGCTTACGCTGAATACATGGAGCTTTTTCTTCTTCATTAAAAACTGCCCTATGTTCCAACTGATCGGTTTTTCTTTAAGTTTACATCCTTCTGCTTATCTCGGAATATTTTTGCACATTTTTCTCAAGTGGACACATTTTAAAATAAATTCTGCTCTTTACTTGCACACTCCACAAAAATGTTCATTCCATGTAAATCTTTATTTATTGCCGATCTCTTTTCAATTCTCTTCTATCGACGAATTTCCAATTGTAATGGACAATGATAGATCACATTATCACGACCTTAGGTTGATCTCTCTTCTATTTACATCTTCAAAAGCTGCTCTGTATTACTTATAGAAATTTCAACTGGTTACATCAGTTTCAAAAAGATAATAATAATAATTTACGGTATGCGTATTTCTATTAAAAATTCAGTACATATTTTATAACGATTATTTTTCGTAACGCTTTCTCGTTATTACCCTGCCACAAGAATGAAACTATCATTACTGTACGAGTTTATTATATTCGCATCAATGACTATATGATTTTCATGCCGGGGGTAATTACCAAAATCATGCGTGTAATGTTTAAAAGTAACATAGTTAATTAAAACCAGTTTAGAAGTAAGAATAATGAAAAATTATCGTTTAGAAGTGTTCCAGGTCCGAAAGCAACAGAATTAGTCGACTACCATTGAAATTTATGTTACAAATGAAAAAAAAAAAAAAAGGCCAAACACAAAGTACAAGTACATACGTGAAAAAATATATAAGGAACAGAAAATTCTGCTTTTATCTGGATTTTCTTTCCCGATTTATTCGTCTCACTACCCAGAACAATGGAAAGGGGGAAATTAAAAGTCCCTTTAAAAATTACTGCATAAAAAAATAATAAAATACAAACTTACACGTGGACGAAAAAAATGGGCGATTATCATTAGAGGAAGTGGAAAGAACGCAATTAAGAAGAGAGTAAAAAAGAGAAAATTTAATCGTTTATAAAAATACATTTAAATATCGACACGCTTCGGAGTCACGCACTCCACAATCGTGGTAATAAAAATTAAAGTTAACAATGAAAATAAACAAATAACAAACATTAAAACGATTATAATACTGATTTAGATAAGCAATATATCGATGTGTTAAAAAAAACTTAATTTTAAATAGCGGATTATTGGTCGAAATTAAATTATTAATTAAAATATTCTTGAATTTATTAATGTAATACACATCAATCGTCCGTAGTATGTTCAGATTCTCTCTCAGCACTCAATGCCTTGTCCAACGTGTTCAGCTACGATCAACATCCAGTAGCCAAAGAAATTTTCAAATTAATATCGTCGAGACTAGATCGGACAGTAACGTTCATGTGGATTCCCGCCCACGCTGGCGTTCAAGGGAACGAGTTGGCAGACACGACTGCAAAGGAGGCTGCTGTTACTCTGCCGGTGCCAAACATTCCTGTTCCAGCAACCGATCTTAAAATTCATATAAAACATAGCTTAAAAACCCTATGGCAGACGAAATGGCAGCAAACATCACAAACGAATAAGCTTCGCGTAATCAAGCCGTCAATATCATCGTGGAACATATCACTTCCAAATCGAAGAGATGACGTAATCATCACCAGACTTCGATTAGGTCACACACGCTTCACCCACGAATACTTACTAAATGGAACCGAGCTCCTCAGTGTACCATGTGCAGTGTTTCCCTCACCGAATGCAATTTATATTCATTTGAAAAGAAATTTTTCAACCTACCTTCTTCTCTTCCCCTCATCCTTAAAGACAACTCCTCTTCATTATCCAGTTTAATCCTTTTCCTTCATAAGTCCGGACTCTACTCACTGATCTAATCCTCCTTCTCCTCCCGTGTCTCTAGCCATAGTTGCTGCACATAGCACGTAAAATTTAATTTAATAATACGCCTTTTCTTTATTTTATTTATTTATTTTATTTATTTTTTTTCTCGATTTCAGCCTCTATGGACTACGCTAAACAACGAAGTTTTCATTTTACATCTTTTATCCTTCTTCCTTCCTTAACATCTTTCCAGTATTTCTTGAGACCCTCCATCAAGGCATTTTTATGGCTTATCGAAAGCGACCTCTTCCGGTTAACTTGTTCTATTTTAAAGATTGACGTCGCAACTGTTTTATGAAACCATTCCTTATTAAACACATTTGTGTTTCAGTAACATCCATTAATTCCATATCCTTTTCACATTCATTGAACCATGCAGGTCTTATTTTCTTCGTTTTCATGAATTCATAAATTCTCTTGGTTAACCTGTCCTCTTGCATTCTGGTAATATGCCCGCAAAATAATAATCTTCTTTTCCTTATTGATATGGACAATGGTTCAATTTTGCTATATAGTTTATAGTTCGAAACCCATTTGAACTGTCCATCATTCCATTTAACTCCTATAATCTTTCTCAGGATTCTCCGTTCCCTTATTTCTAATTGATTTGTTAATATTTTCTTGTTTAGATTTAACGTTTCTGATGCATATTTCTGGTTTTACAACTGTAGCATAATGTCTTAGTTTTGCCGCTATGCTCATTGCTTTTTTATCGTAAACATTCTTCACCAAGTGATATGCCCAACCTAATTTAAATATTCTACTATTCATTGCTTCTTCTTCTAGTCCATTTTGTTGTATAAGTTCCCCTAGATATTTGAATTTTTTAACTCGCGTTATTTTTCCAGCAGATGTATTAAAATAGTCTGGGCTGTTTTTAATATTTGTCATGTACTTGGTTTTTTCAACAGATATTTGAAGGCCTACACATTCCGAGACTTTTATTAGTTGGTTGATCTTATTCGTTGCTGACGTTAAATCATTAGCAAAGATAGTTAAATCATCCGCGAACGCCAAACAGTCGATATGTATTAATTTATTCTTCGTACTAAGTCTGAATTTATGGTTGTTATCCTCTTCATCTATCAAAATTCTCCATTCTCTGATAATTTTTTCCAAAATACAATTAAAAAGGATTGATGATAAGCTATCTCCTTGTCTTACACCCGTAACAATCTCAAATGGAGCCGAGATTTCTCCTCTAAATTTAACCCTGCACCTTGTGTTGATTAAAGTTTGCTTTATTATATTTCTGGTCGTATCGTTTAACCCAAATTCTTCTAAAACGTCAAACACCGTACTCCTATCGACTGAATCATATGCCTTCTTGAAATCGATAAATACGGCTACATAATCATTATTTCTAATTGATTTAAACCTAATAATATTCTTCACATTAAGAATTTGTTCCGAGCATGATCTTCCTTTCCTAAAACCGGCCTGGTATTCCCCTAAATTTTCGTTTAAGGTGTTTTCGACTCTTTTTAGGATTGCTTGTGAAAGAATTTTATAAGCTACAGGAAGCAGGGATATTCTCTATAGTTGTTTACATGCCTCTTGTTGCCTCTTTTGTGAACTGGAATGTATTAGTGCGGATTTCCATTCTATTGGTATAACTTGTTTCTTCCAAATTTCTTCGAAGAGCTCAGCTAATACACCTGCAATTCTTCCCTCGGCCAACTTGAAAAGTTTCGGAATAATCGAATCCTCTCCTGGTGCCTTGTTGTCTTTTAGGCCCTTAATAAGTACTGCCACCTCATCCTTGGACGGTGACATGGTGTCTTGTTGCTTATATGTTGGTTGACGTTTGGGCAATTTTTTAACTGGTTTGTCGCAGTTCAGCAATCTTTTGAAATAACTCGCCAGAATGTCACAATTTTCTTTATCATCTGTTAATCCCAATCTCTTTCCATCTTCGAAGCAAATACCAGACGTCTGGTATCCTATAATGTAAGATTTGAACACTTTGTAGAAATCTCTAACGTTATTTTTCTTCAAATCCTCTTCTATTTGTTCTATTTGTGTTTGTTCATAAAAACATTTCGCTCGTCTAAACGTCTTATTTGCCTCCTTTCTAGCCCTCCTGAATTGTTCTAGATCTTCAATTTTTTTGCTAGAGTTCCATTTTCTCCACATACTTGTTCTTTGTGCCAATATCTCATCACATGTATCATTCCACCACCTATGTTTTTGTTTCTGCGCCTTTAGAATTGAACTACCAGCTGCTCGCTGTATCTTATTTGCAATATCAGGCCACCGCCTGGATTCGAAGACTAATTTATTTTGGTACTCTTCTCTAATTTCGTTCTTAAGTTTCAATTTCTTTATGTCATATTTAATGGTTCTTGACTTGTTTTTAACATTTCGAAAGGCGATGAAATTTACTTTGATCTTTGAGAGGTAGTGGTCAGAATCAAATTCTGCTCCTCTTTGGACTTTAACGTTCATGATTTCTTTTATCGCTTTTCTACTAATTGCTACATGATCAATCTGTTTTTCTTCAATTCTATTACACCTGGTGATCGCCATGTTTTTTGTTTGCTCGGTTTATGCTTGAAGAACGTTGACATTATTTGCAAATTAAAACTTCGACACATTTCTACCAGCCTAACTCCGTTTCCGTTAGTTCTTCTGTGTGCCGGGTATTTTCCTATTACTGCTCTATATTTATATAATCATCACCTAACTGAGCATTAAAATCTCCTAACAGAATTGTAATGTTCTGATTTGGTGTTTTATTAAGATTTTCTTCCAGCATATCCGAGAACTCTTCTACTTCCTCACGTTTGCGTTTATTGTCGATATTCGTAGGTGCATGCGTATTAATCAGTGTATACCTTTTATTTGCGCACCGAATAGAAAGTAATGACAATCTTTCTAAAGGGCTCCAAAATTGTTCGATAGAACTCGGAATTTTCTTGCTAACAACAAACGCTGTTCCAAATAGCGCGGTAGATTTTTACCTATTTTTATCACTTTAACTCCTTTATAAATTCGGTATCCCTCTAGGTCCATTACTTCTTCATCCATATACCGGGTTTCCTGTACCGCTAGTATCGGTATGTTATGCTTATCCATCATTTTCGTTAGTTTCTTATGTTTACCAGTCCTTACTAACGAGTTAACATTCAATGTTCCAAAAAAATATTTGTATTTAATCTTTAACTTTTCCTTACCGTAATTGAGTTCGCCAATGCATTTAGGTGTAGGCACCCCAGAAAATGATTTCCTACTAACACTCCTAGGAGTGGTGGATTCCCTTAAACGGTTACCACCTGGGGTAGTGTCTCTCTTCGGACTATAATCCATGATGCTTAGTTGTGAATACCAATGTGATTCGGAAAAATGCCTCCTCAAAGTTAGAACCGAAGTTGTAAGCCCCGGAGCTTGGTTGTGTTTTTTTAAAATTTTAGTGTGGAATTCCAAAATTTATCCTGCCGTATTCCGAATTTTTTTTTCTGTTCATATTAACTATTGTCAGACTGCTTTAAATGTTCCAATTAAACTGGGCTATGGCAAAATGGGGGTTGCAATCCCATTTCCACCTTCCTCGTTAGTCGAAATTTCTAATATTACTACTATTGGATTGGGTACCCATACGTTCATATTAGTCAAAGCGTGCAAGGGTCACCACGTGCAGGCGAGGTTGGTGTTGGCGCGGAGAGGCTAGCCAAAGGTTTCACCCCTTGTATATTGCGCATCCAGCGTCCTTTGACCCTCCTTTATTTTAGTAAATTTTTATCAGTTATATATTTTAAAATTTCTAAATCATCGTGTCAGTATGTAATGTTAATCTATACTTATTTATAAAACATGCTCGGCCACAGACACTTTTTTATATGTCCATGTCTAATCGCGGCTACATGTTCACTGTAATGTTTTAGGAAAGGTTCGGTACGTTCATTCAATGTATATTTTATTACACGTGCTGCTACATTTAATTTTATATAGTCCAGATTTATTACATTTTTCCATTACTGTTAACTTATTAGTATTAATTAAATTATTATATAAATCATTTTTTGCTGCACAGCGATATTTTAAGTGTTTTCCCAAGTAGGTTGGTAAGACTGTTTGCTGCTAGATTAGTGCCTGTGAATGTAGTCCAGATTTGTTTACTATTGACAAAATTCTTTTCTTTTCTTTTCTTGATATTACATGCATAATTTGTCTATTCAATTTGCATTATAGTTATTATTCAATGCTATACGTTTTTTATTGTTTAATGGACTGTTAAGTGGACGATATGAATGTACGTAAAATGATGAATGTTTATGTGTTTGTGGATGATTGGGTATAGAATTTATTACGATAACTATAAATGTTTCTTTTCTTCGTATGCTATATTGTATTTTATTATATTTTATCGTTAGTGTTACAACTAAAGTGGAAGTGATGAAACAACGATGGTTAGCAATAAAACCAGAAGAGTAAGCAGCTTATCAAATTATTAAAAAAGAGGTACGGTAAGGACCTGTTAGAAGTGAGAAATGATAATAGCAGATGAAGCAATTCAGAATAGGAAAATGACTAAAATATCGACTGTTAGAAACAGAAGACTATTATTTAGATTCTTTGGTTGATTGAGCTGTTGCTCTTCGTTAGCGTAACCATAAAAAAAAATGATGCGTGTATCAGTGTGTATACGCGGAGGAAGTGAAACTTCTTTGCCTTACATGTATTAAATTCTATAATAAAGTTTTATTTTAAATTAATTTTTAGAATGGAAAAGGTATCAGTATAAACAAAAATTTCATTTTCAATAAAAATAATAAATTCAAAAACTTTCATTATATACATTTATAAAAAAGTAACATTATCATTGGTCTATTTCAGTTATGCGCTTATAGGTGTTTCAGTACATACTTTTGTTACCAAAGGCTTGTGGTAACTAAAATAAGAAATATAAGTTTTGCACTCAATATCATCTAAAAATCTTGAAAACACTGCATCAATCGTTGTATTTGATGTTGCCGTTGATATCATTCTGTTATTTTGTGGAGATAAGTTCAAATTGTCTTTTAAAAATTCAATAAATTGTAGAGAATTGTCTAAAGCAAAACTGACATTAAAATTTCCACTTAAAATCATAGGTATTTTGTCGTACACGTTGATTTTAGCGAGGCGTCCATTATTATTTAAAAACTCACTAACAGACTAAATGTATAATGTATCGTGTCGTAAATATTTTTCTATAGAGTGGTGTGTGCACGTACTTATTACATATATATATATATATATGCTCATAAACTATGTACTATACGAAGTCCCGTAGTATAAATACTTAACTATATATTTACTCATTTTGGTATACTACTAGACCCAGATAGACACTTATATATACTTACACATACACACAAATACATACCTACCTTACGTTTAACGCGTAACGCGTAACGAAAATTTTTCCCTACCGTGCCGTAAAAAGTTTCAATTTAAAAAACAAACGAACAAGTCAACAGCTGTAATGTCTATGTGCCCAGTAAAAATTTATTAGAAAGATAAAAGAAACCGTTAATAAGGGGGTTATCATGAATTGTGAAATTAAGATTCACGATATATTAAGCCTAATGGATCTAAAGAGAATTCTTTCTCCTTGGGATCCGCCTTTAGTTCCCCAGATTTCTTTGGTACCCAAATATTTCAGGCTGGCTACACACGGGAGCGACTAAGATCTAAATGAGATAACTTGCGAAAATACCTAAGCCATCTCTGGTTTAATAGCCGATCACCTTAACTACTAGGCTACTACGGCTAATGGAATGAATTGAAAAAAGGCCATAGACGAGCGTATAAAAATAAAAACCTATTTCTCATCCATTTCCAAAAAAAAAAAAAATGAAATAATTTACACTATTTTTTCTTTACGTCCTCACGCCCACATTAAATATCACGGGGACAATTACTTAATATTTTGATAAATACCGTCTTTGACACCCATTTAACACATCCATTACTACTTCTTGTCCGCAAATATACGTGTCGCATGTACGTATATGTAAAAACACGTGTGTAACATTTGTTCAGAATTTAGCCGGTACGATGGAGTGGTTGTCTGTTAGCTGCGATTAAATTCCCGTACGCAGCGGCAGTTAAAAGAAGAAAATCTCACATACTGCCGTATTTTCTTTGACAAATACACCCGAACCATCGAGTATTCGTTATTTTGTTTTTTTTCCATTTTGGGAAAATTTCTCTTTTATTTGAACAAGCGAAAATTTCCTTGAAAAATAGTAAAGAAAAAATGTTTGTTCGTCTTTGTCAGCAAATAAATCTTTGACCCTTCGTTGAAAACAATAATCTTCTGGTTTCATTAAAGCTATATTAACGTGAATCCGATCGTTACATCATAAGAAAACACGAAAAATCTGTAATTAAAAAAAATCGCATAGTATCACTTCACATTTAGCCAGTTAAATAAAAAATTAGTAGACAACTTTAGAAATTATTTATTCAATAACAGCATAACTAGTAGTCGAGATTTCTCACCTAAAATCAAACGGTTTAGCAATCGTCAGTGCCAGCTCATTGGAAGAAAACTGTTATCAAGAAACAAATAAACAAGTAGAAAGCTTAATCTTTATCATAACAAAAGCCGATTCCGCTCTTTTACGTTATTGCGAATGTGCTATTTCGCTTTTCGCAATTTATGATTACACGAACGGACTGAAATAAACACGACTGTCATTATAAAAAGTGTTCTCACACGTCCGAAGAACGTATAAAATTATTCTACAACCTTCTGAAAACTGAATATTGAAAAACAATTATAACACTCGTAGTGAACAGTGTCGTCGAAACAATTGCTAATATTGTAATTATTTATTTTTCTCGAAAATTTTCCCATTCGTTAGAGAGCTGCTTTTTTTGGAATTTTTTAAGATTACCAAGAAGAACATACTTTTTTTTTGTGCTCTCCAGAAAACACAGAACAGAGACGTTGTAAACTGATTTGCTTCGAAAAACTATATCGTTTTCCCGTGTACATTTGGTGGAGGTTTTCAGTGAGTTAAAGAATTTTTTTAAAGTTTACGTTGTGTTCTTGACGATTTTTACATTTTTTAGTGTCCCGAACTTTTTGTTTCGCAAAAGCGCATATCATTTTTCCCGAAACCAGCGAAAACTTCGTCTTTCACAGAAACGCAGTTGCAAACTTATTGACTTTTAGAAGTAATATACTTCCTTAAGCGTTTCTCATCCTGCTAGGTACCGAAGTTTATATACAAATTAAGTTAGCTTTGAAAGTAATTTTCGTTGTCAAAAGACGAGCCAATGCATATTTATATTGAAATTAAAATAATTCACTGATATACACACCGAATTGTACAATTTTCACATTGTTAAAGCTTACGAAGTGTGCTCGCGTACGGAAAGTTTTATTTCGTATTTACACAATGAAAATTTTGATTTGAACTTTTTTTTTTCTTTTTAGTAAGATAGAACTGTTTTGTTTTACGTCTTTTTTTGCTTTTTTTCTTTTTTCGTTCATCAATCGGTGTACTAAAAATAAAAAGCCGTTCTATGCACATGCAAGAAATTAATGTGCAAATTCATCAGTGGTATTTATAAAATAATCTAAATAAATTAATCAGCCGAAATATGTCACGGTAATATAGAAAAGCCCCGTAATATAATGGTTGCGTTGGACAGTGCTTCATTTTTACGATAGTAGTGCAAATAATCTCCGTGCTCTGCGTTCATCAACAGTTCGTGAACAATGCACGTTGTAATAAACCATCCAGACATCGCAGGAAATTTTCCGATGGTTTGCGTAGAATCTGGTTTCACGCTGCCGAATATGTTTTTTCTTACTTTGTACAACTGTGTGAATAGTCCGAGCAGACAAAGTTGCCAATGTAAACGTTTCAACAGAAGATAAAGCTTTAAAACAGAGCTTTATCTTATTTATTTTGGTAAGCTTCGGAGAAATAATAACATAATAAAGCTTAAATGGATATACTGGACATTATCGAGAGCAATGAAATAGTGGACGGAACGTCTAGAGAAGTAAATATTAGTGACAGTACGGAAAAGATAATAATACACCATGGATAGAATATATACCCCACACATTGGGCATAAATGGTGAATGGAAAACGGAATATGAAGAGTCAGTAGGAATATTGGGAAAAATATTTCGAAATACAGAAAGTCATGCAGAAGTAATTGACAAACAAAATGAGAGAATTTTTCGTGTCATATATGACGGCCACCGAGATTTGCGGAAATATCATGGAAACTCGGTTTAATGTCGAGAAATTTATCCGAATGTCTCAATTGAGCATAACGTTTTAGTTAGTGAAATGTCTAGTTAATAAAGCATTGCCATTCCATAAGACGCGCTAGTATCACTAGTGTAGATCGCACAAGAACCGAAAAGGAGCAGCCTACGTAATTATATAAAGTGCAAACGTAAAAAGAAAAATGAGTTAAATGGCCGGATGACGAGAGTTTGGCGCAGCAGAGGAAAGCAAAGAAAAGGGAAAAAAATCATATTCTGCCTCAAAGGAACTGCTAGAATAACACGGTTCTCTTCACGTTTTAAGCAATAAATCCGATGGTATACCCGTTAAATTGTGAGAATCGTTACAACGGGAGTCATTTCAGGTATACGAAAGATACAGTTATTCGGATGTAAGCAGAATTTTTTTGCGCAAATATAAAATGTCCCGTTATATCTTTTCCTTTTTTCTAATGAATTTGTCAACAAGGACATTAGCCTAAGAAATGGGAAGGAAAAAAAAACAACGTTATATACCCCTTAAACGCTTAAGGATAGAGGATAAAAATAACTCAAGAGCAGGAATAACATAACCAGAAGGAAATGAGAAAATGTAAGAAGCACCGATCAGGTGAGCACGAATACCAGGTTTTTGGGAGGAAAGAGTAGAAGAACGATTGTCCATTAGGAAAGACCGGACATCCAAACAAAACATGATATCAAGGTCACAAGAAAAGTAATTAGAGGGGTGATGAAAAGGACAAAATGGAGTAGAAGTAGATAAAAACTGTAAAAAAGATGTAGGAAGCAGATTGTGATTAAAGCGAAGGCAACGAATAGCCGAAATTGTGGAGCGCTAAGGAGAAGGGACGGGAACCATGGGAGGAGAGAAAAATATGGTCGAATAGAGAGGTTTCTTGAGGTAGGATTAGAAAATAAAGAAGAATAGGAGTTGAGCCATAGTTTGGAATGAGTTAATTAAGGAAAGAAGAACAATATTATGAGCAGTAAAAATGCCTAAAAATCTTTACTGAAAATGGGCTAAGGAAAACTCTCATTGCTCTCAATACCCAAATGACCAGGAAAAATTTCCCTTTACAAATTGTCTCTCACGATTTCGGATCTAAGCAGTATTTAATAATGAAACCTCTCCTCCCACTTACTGAATCGAAAAATTGCAACAAGTAGCCGCTAAATTATATTACGAATAAAAATTGCGCTAATAATTATTACACTGAATTATAAATTTATCATATTTTAGCCAGCTTATCCACTTACATCAGTTCTTACATGTCACATACAAATTCGGTTTTACATTTTGTTAAAATAACGGGAAAATAATAGCATCAAGATATTTATAGTACATCTCGTTCATGCAAGTGTTAGTTATATGTTCATTTTCTTATCAATATATACGTATGTACATGCGTTCTTATATATATATATATATATATATATTAATTACAACGCAATTCTTAGGCTACCCCCAAAAAAATGTCCCAAAAAATGTCCCAATTTTATGTAACGTTTGTTATATTTTATAGGATTTTTGTTGTTGTTATTTGAAAAATGCCACAATTTTATGTAACGAAATATGTAACGAAAAATGTAATGAAACAATATCTTAATTTTATGTAATGAAAGTTAAATGTTAGGATAGGATTTTTGTAATTATGTTTTGTTTTCCTTTTTGTGTTGATGCCAGTAAGAATTACGTTGTAAATTTTGATAATTTTATACAAAGTATAGAAGAGAAAGAGACATAAATAAAAGCAAGAGGGGTCAAGGGGCACAGCCCTTTGCGAGGCCAAAATGGCCGAGTTCATATATATATATATATATGTACAATTTTATATATATATATATATATATATATATATATATAAGAGTATATATGTGTATGAGTGTGTTTATATGTGTGTGTCCGTGTGTATATTTAAAGATGTATATACCCGTATGTGTGAAGTGTAAGTCATAACTGCTAAAAAGCGCTTAAACATGTATACAACTACTGGTGTATCATGTATTCATGAATATTTGTATATAAGTGTGCACATTTGTGTATGCGAATTTGGATCTATTCGCAATATAAATATAAATTAAAAATTTAAAAGAAGCATAAAATTCTCATCAAGTGGGTACACAGAATGCTCCACAGAAAAGGATGAACATCAAAGAATTTAAAAGACAGAACATCTCAGCCATGCATTGTTGGTTACGCAGTAGTGTCTCATTCAGGTAGCACCTAGTTCGAATTTCACTGCCGCATATCAAAAATATAAAAAAATTGACGCGCCCAAAAATCTTGGCTTTTTCTTTCAATGATTTCTTATATTAATTACGCTATTTGTTATGTTTTACAATATGTGTATTTTGTTGCTTTATTTTTCACGCAACACGGCACATCGTCAACCTTCGAATTTGTCAAGGAGCTGTAAAAATCTTTTAACTAAAACAGGTGTATACGTTTAATAAAACAGTTTATTCCGCGTAACCTAGTACAGGTCTGGCTGAACACTATCATGGTCGCCGGAGCGACGAAATAATGTCCAGCTCACGCTGATGTTTCACACTTTTCTTTGTACATCATTTGCAGAAGACTGTATATCTAGGATGGAACCGTAAATAAAACACTACCTAAAAGCACCAGCAGGACTTTATAAAACATTTAAATGAGTCCCATCTTTAATAGCTCCCTGCTCGTTACATAGCAAAATACCATTCTTAATCATATCTAATGTACTACAAAATAATCAGAAGTAGCACTCCTTTTTCAGTTAACCAAGTTTCTTAAACAGAATCAACAATTTTGGCTCGTTCTGCTGGTCACCTTGATTCATTCCTCAACCATTTCCCTTCTTCAGATATCCTTTCCTTATCCACCTCCAATCATGCCAGACTTTGGCGGGATATTTATCCCTCCCTATTTTCTAATCGTCATTCGCATTACCGATTCATTCAGCTGATTCCTCATTCCCTGTCTTGGTTCTATTCTATTCCTTCCGGTCGTCGCTCTTCTATTGTCTCCCTAATTCGTCTCCGGATCAATCATTCTTTCCTCCCCTCCTCACGCTTTCGATTTGCTCTGTCGCCTTCTCCTTATTGTTCTCTTCACGATTGTGATTCTTATCCTATATGTGATGCTGATCACATTTTCTTCGAGTGTCCTGCTCTTCGTAATGAACGCTCCTTTTTATACAGTCAGCTCTTGTCATTAGGTCTCCCTACTCCCTATAACTCTTTCTTTATCCTTTCCTTTCCTTCATCTTCTGTGGTGTCTGCACTGCTGTCCTTTGTTGCGTCCATTTCGGACCGCCTAGCTATTTAGTTTTTTAGCTTAGTTTTTCCTGCTGTTGATGTGCCCACAAAAGAAAAAAAAAGCAAAAAAAGCAATTTATCAAAAAATGCCATCCGATAGAATATCAGAAGTAACCACACGACGGTTGCAGTGATCATTCGACTATGTTCTAACTTGACGTCAGATCAAAGACTCGAAATTATTGGAATTACAAATTAGAAGAATAAACTTGTAAGATGAAGTATGAAGAAAAAAAAAATCATATATTATACATAGTTTATCTGATAAGTTCTTAAATTTAATGCTATATGTCGTCACCACATACCAGTATTAACAGATGTCATCCATCTGTGTCCAAAACTGGTTTTCTTCCATAATGAAAAACTTTCATTTTCCGTTTCGGTCGGTTTCCCGCAGCTTTCTTCAGTTGCGACTATTTTTTTATTCCTTCATCTTCTGAAAGTGTAAGAATAAACGTGCTTCTCATTCGCACTTGTATCCATTTGTCATTTGCATTTTTTCTTATCCACCTTATGTTCAATTTTGACTTTTTCGGTCCACTTTATTCGTTTCATTCTTTTCAACACCATACCTCAAACGCCTGTGTAGCCTTTATATATTAACTTCCACGTTTCGGCATACAGGTCACACTTAAGCTCTTTCTATACGTTTACTAGAGTTTCAACGGCACTGATTTTTGTCGTATTATGTTTCCCTTCTCATACTAACTTAGCAGGTCTAAATCTTGCATTCAACCTCCTCTCCATTTATTTGTAGGCGAAAATGATGGGGTATTTTATAATCATCATTATTTTCGTCTTACTTCCATTTATTTCTGAAACAAACTGTTTTGCCGTATTATTCAAAATTTGCACCAATTTCGTTTTCTATACATATTGCATAAGTTATCTCTGCTAGTGTTGCTTCAAGCACAAATTCAGATTATATTTTTGTTTTTTTTTGAGCATGTCATCTAAGGACGTTACTCACTTCAACGGTATGAAAGTATTAATAATTATAGAGGAAAAATATTACAAATGGAACATACGAAAGAAACTAACAAAGGAATAACCAAGGGAGACGAAAATTCAGATTATATATTAAAAAGGTACACATAGGCAATTAGTTCACCTTTATTTATTTTTACAGGATCAGATATACATATACACTAATAATAGCTATCTATCGTTTTTGTATAACTCCCATATTAAATATGTGTTGGGGATATTCTACTTATTCTAGATCAATAGATCCTAATCAATAAAAAAAATGTGTCCGCGCTGCAGCCTTACATAGCACTCCTTTGCGTCTCTAGTTGTGTGTTTTAAATCAAAAAATTGTTTTATATGTTCTTCTGAATGCTGCTTTATTATTTGCTATAACATTTTCAAGGTGTGGCGAATCAGCCTTGTGGTACTGTTTGCCACTGGATCCAAAGACCTATAACTTTTCGAAATCGAAAAGTTTAGTGCTTTCTTAGCGCTATATATCTTCGTAATATACGTTTGATACTAGTTCAAAAAATCTATGGTGAATTTTCTTTCCGTTCGTTTTTATAACTTCTGCCGAAATGTTAACATCAGATGCTATGCTACTTCTGATCACTTTAAAAGCCGCCTGTTAGAACACTATCACTATGTTTATCGAGTCGTTCATTTGTTATTGAACAAACCTCATTTTAAACTCATATAAATTCTAAACATAAGCTTCCGTAGTTTTTTCTCACTTTTTTCTACCCAGCGGTACATCATTTGGCCACTGTTAATCAATGTAGACATGATCATTCCGTAAGATTTTCCTCAAACATTAGTCCGATTTACGTAAATCAGATGCAAAGTTCAACTTCATGAAATAAAATAGGAAAATAATACCACAAAAAAGAATCAAAAAAAAAAAAAAAAAATCAAAGAAAATAGGAATACGAAACCAGAAAAAAAAAAGAAAATGAAGAAAATTAGAAAAAAGAAACAACCCTACCAATTAAATTGTTCCAACCCGCTTAGAAGACCAAATCTATTCTCGGGAAAATTCGTGTGTAACAATCTAGACTAAATGAGTATACAGTTTATTCTTACAAACTCGAAAGAAAGAACTAAAATCAACACAGTAATGAGCACATGCGATGTGGCGGACATGTCCCACAATAGCAGGGACGTATCCGGAGAGACATTGTGAGGGAGATGAGATAATTACGTAAAATCTTCTACGGTAGACAGTAGATTTGAGAAATACCCCTTGTTTTTCATAAAGAAAATCAAATATTGTGACCTCTTTAGAAATTTAAAAATGCGTTTTAAAAATACATAATTATTATAGTTTAATTTAAATTTTGTTGTTTACTTTCAGGTAAAAAATAAAATGAAATTATAAAATTATACCTTAAATATGATTGTTTAGAAATAGTAAGAAAGATAGTATTTTTATTAGACTTTACTTTTTTTTATTTTTGTTAGTAATCCGATCCGAATTCTCTTTGTTCGTGAGCAAGTTGAAATATATATTTCTCACTGAACTATTTTTAATTAAAATTACAAAATTAAAATTAAAAATAAATAAGAAAGGCAAAAGACCGCGGACAATTGAGTTTAAAATAAAATAAAAACGTAACATTAATAGTTTTACCATAAAACAGTATGAAATATTAATTATTAAACTCCGTAGGTAAAATTCATACAAATCTTTTATAGAATAAATTAAGTTTCTCTGTTATAACAAATGTTTTCATAGAGGCTTTGGTTTTTTGGGAGGATGCCCTCTCTCGTGGATCCGCCACTACATTGTAGAGTATACTTTCCATAAAACTGAAACGGGCAACTCTGTTCCAGCGATCCAAAGAGCTTGTATTGGATAATTAAAGATCGTTCTACAAAATGATTTCTGCAGAGCGTTTGAAGACTTATATCCTGCAACGAATGCATAATTTTAGAAAAGGGCGGCTATTGTATGTGAATTCGTTTAAATCATCCGATACGCTAAACCTCGAAAATTTTGTACATTAAACTTGTTAATGTCTTTAACGATAAAGAAATATATAATACACTAGGGCGCAGCGGAGTTAACTAAATATCAGTTACATCGAAAACTACATTATAAGCAAAATCAAGTGGTGCAACTGACATTATTATTATATCGCACTGATACGAGCGTAATAAAGAAAATGCTTCACTGCGGTGGAGTTAAAAATTACCTTCCAGTCTAATATATTGACTTTTCCAATTTATCCATCACTTTTTCCCAATAGAGAATAGTCGAAATTGGCAAGGGAACTCCTTGCAAAGTTCTGCTCTTTAAAAACCGACATCTTGCAGACTACTATGAAAAAGTGAAAAATTAACTTGTCCTATTCGACTGTGTGGCTAGAAAGAAATTGCTCGCACAGAATAACAATGAGCTCGGAACTAACAAGTCGCCTCCCAGTTAGTGATAAGCTAAAAACAGTAGCACCGTTCGAGAAAGAATATAAACTTAAATCGATTGACCTTAAACTGCACGAACGGAAGAATATTAGCCCCGTCATCTTCTGACTCGTTAAATAATATTAAAAGTCGTGAATTCGGAACGATTTGGAAATTCAAAAAAAAATGGGAAAAAACACATAAAAAAAAATACTACTGAAATACATACATATATATATAGATATAGATATATTAGAAAAACCCGCAAGAAGAGCATATAAAGATTGCTAAACGAGCAATGTAAGTTATAATCAAAAGAGAATTAGCAAAATTCGAAAATAAACAATAATAAGTGTTACATTTTTAATACAGCGCTACTTCCGTTAATTGTTTTTTTTTTTGTTTCTTCGTATCCATGGACTTCTTGCTTGACTCCAAAAATTATTTTCGGACGCAGTCGAAGTCCTGGTTTCGGCACGAACTTGAATTTTTGGTGAAAGTTTTTCTTGAAAAACATGTTCCAGAGGCACCACGTGAAGGTTCCTGCATTGCCCTCAGTCCGTTAATTTAAAATGCAGTTTATTGAACGTGATTTCATATGGGTTTTTCGGTAATTTAACAAACAAAAAAAAAAAAAAAAAACTCGCAAATTTTACATTTAAAACGTTAATATTTTTCAGGCGATGTTAACAGTCATATCTCCATTTAACTTTGAAAAATTTCAGCCAAACTTTACATAGGCGAGGAGAGTTACGCACAATTCTTGATTGATTGATAAGAATTCATGATATCGATGCAAAAGAAAAAAATCACTTCTCACACTGTGTTGCCTATAAAATTCATAGTACTTTAAATAAACTAAAATTTTCGCTATTTTCGAAATAAATAACGAATTTGATCCCAAAAATAATGACATTTTAAACTCAACAGCTGCGAGCGTATAAAACGAAACCAAACCACCAAAACTCATATATAAACTCATTGTGTACAAACATGAACTTTGCTAAAAAAAAAGTTTCCCTCGCAATTATTAGTTACTCACTAATAAGAAAATTTTCACGGGGGTGCCTAACTTAGAAATCGCAAAAAAGTACAAGATCCGAAAAAAAAGGGGGAAAAACTGAAGTTGAAAGCACAAAATCGCTGGAACTACTATGCGCCGCCAAATATGAAACTTCAGTACGCAATTTGCAGTAGATTATTAGATGTCTGCTAAGAAATCATAATTCAACGTTAAAAAAGACGAAAAACCGAAAAACGCGAAAGAAACGGGAAATCATGAAAAGCAGTTTTTCTCTTAATGGAACGCGAGTATTATATTTCAAAAAAATTTTGAAATAGCTTATAAACTTGGACATTTAAAGGAAAATATTACAGGAAAAGTATAGCGGATATAATGGCTTAAAATTCGAATCTTCAAGGTCTAACCTGTGCGATGATTAAAAACATATTATATATTATTTTAATTTCGAGAGCATTCGATGGAAATATGGTTGCATTTTGATTTCTTGACTCGAAACAATACAAAGTATTCCTTTTTACTATTCAAACAATTTTTTTTTTTCTTCTGTCTTCACACGATTTTAAAAATCGAACTTCTCATTTCGCGTCTGAAATATTTTAATGCCGCTTTGAATTTTTCGCATATTTCCCGACTAAATGTAGCTTTTGATTGTGCTAACAGCTAAAAGAATAATTGCCGCATATTGATAAAAGTGATATTCATCTGTTCCGTTTTCAGAAATACTATTTTAATAATTGCGAATTTGCCATTTTTCATTAACACTAGCTAAAAAAGATAACCTACTATGCAACTGGAGTTAGAATTCTCTGCAATGCCATTAAGTCACCACAGTGTTAATCCACAATGTTAAATTTCCATCATCATTCTTAACAATATTAGAAAAAAAAAAAATATGTCAGGAACACGTAAGGAAAATAAGCCAACTGGCAAACGATGAGAAGAACATCATGCATCTCTTGCATATTACATAAAAATAAAGCGTGTTTTTTCACGTCAATCTGTCTACACGCGTTAAGGGAACTACCAAAGCGATTTTGTTCCGACTTTCACCAGCGGATAGACTCGATTCCTGATGAAGGTTTTAATGTAGCTTATTAGGTTTTTGACGTAATTTAGCCGACACCCGCTTATACATGGATTTTTGCCAATCAAGTGAAAAAGAAAATGTTAATAAATTAGCAATTTCGAAATTTACTTTAAGAGTTTTATAAAAATACGCTTAAAAGTAAAAAAGAAGTACTCGACAAAGTATATTTTACAGCAAAAGTTAATGGAGATATCATGATAATTTTTAAACAACATTCGTGTAGCTTAATTGAAGTCTCAGTGCAGCCAATAAAAGACCTCGTTAAATGGATGAAAAAAAAATAAGCCAAATGAACATACTCGTACATCGGAAGTAATATTTTAAAATGAGTTAGTTGAAATTTATACTACTTCAAAAAAGTCGTTTTCAAATCACCGCCGGAGATTAATAAAAATAAAAAAAAAGTGTATTGCTAAAAAAAGTATGCAGTAAACAAAGAAATTTGATTTTTAGTATTCACTCGAGCGGAGATTTTGAAGCTCTTCTTTTGGATACCTAAAATAAAATAATAAAAAGAGAAAAAGAAATGGGCCGAGATTTAAATACACGAATCCGCAGGTAACGGATAATTTTTTTTTTTTTTTAAATTGTTATTGTATTACAAACTGGCCATCTAGGCCATTTAGCAATATTCTTAATAGGGAAATATTTAGCATGAAGGGAGAAGTACCCAATAGTACCTACCCGATAAACTTTACCTTAAACAAGGTCATGAGGTTTCTTACGCTTCAGCCGCCTCCTATCATTAGCAGTATGTAGCAGTCCAGCAGCAAGTTTATTCGGATGACTTTCAAGTCTTTCTGCGTGTCTTCGGGCATGAGTTTTAATAACATCTGCCACATACTCTATCCCTAAATCTTGATGCAAAGTTTGATTTGATACATACCATGGCGCCTTGGTTACGAGCCTAAGGATTTTATTCTGCGCGGTCTGTATTATCTTTAGATTTGTAGGTTTAGCACAACCCCAAAGCTGTACTCCGTAAGTCCAAATAGGCTTCAAGATACTCGTGTATATCAAACGTTTATTATCAGTACTTAAAACGCTATTTCTTCCTAGAAGCTAGTACATTTTTTTAACACGAATGTCTATTTCTCTTTTTTTGGTCTGAATGTGATACTTCCATGTTAAACGACTACCTAGGTGTAATCCCAAGTACTTAACTGTTGTTCTAACAGGCAATTCCAGTCCATTTATCCTAACAGTTGGGGTTATGACTTTTCTATTCGTGAAATGAACGTTTACCGATTTACTTTCGTTAATTTGAACTTTCCACTTTTTAAACCAGCTTTCTGCTTCGATAAGGGCATTCTGAAGATTGTCGCTTGCTATCTTCGGATCTGAATGTTAATGTATACGTATATATGCGTGCTAATGACTTTGTAATTTCTACCCGAACGACAATATATGGAAATTTTGTATTAAATATGTCGTTTTTTATTTAACTAAAATTACAACGGAAACGAAAAAGCAGTCATTTGCTACTCAAACTACTCTTCTACAAAAATCATAAAGAATGCTGTCGTCCGAGGGGAAGTGCCTGTTCGGCAAGGTTCGAGAAATAACACACACACACACACATACACATACAAGGACGTCGCCAGCCGATAAGTCGAAAGAGGATATAAGTTATGGGAAAAATAAAATTTATAAGTCTTAATATATTATTAAACAAGAATAAAATCTTAATTAAAACATAATTGTCGTGGGTTTCTGATAAAAGTCTTCCAAATTGTCCACGATTCGCGCCTATGAATACTCATCATGGCAGTTGATTAAAAAGTTTCAAGGCTCCAGGAGAGGAAGTTGCCCATTGCCTTCCGCTAGCGATCCCCATGCACACACACACACACACACATATATATATATATATATATATCGTACGTATGTTAGAAAAAAGAAAAAATAATTTTGATGGTTTTTTTAATGAAATTTCAACAAAAAGTTGCATCAGTATTCTTTTAATTCTATATACACGTTTCACAAATATCACACAAGTGCTAAGCATTACGACTAAACCGCCTTTAAGCAAGCGCAATTAAAATATATTTTTTATTATAGAGGAAAAAAACAACGATGTGCGAGAATAAATGAGAACCTCGAGAAGTTGAGCAAGTATAAAAAGTGATATAAATAGTATAACAGACTATTCCAGTAAACCAACAACGAATAAACATAAAATGCACGCGCATACGACGTTAGATTAAGATGTAAAAGTTTAAAACAGATTCAAAATAAAAACTTCCTAATATAAAATGTGAAAAATATTTTATTGTACCACCTAATGTGATATCGTGAATTACATCCGAAATTCTAAAGTCACCTGTGAAGAGGGCATGCGAAAACTATGATAAGTTAAATGACAGGGCCTGTGACTGGAAGGGGAAAAAATTAAAATAACCCAGTGTTAGCCGTTGGACATATATACGAATGCGAAGAATAAGAAGAATTTAAGGTATATATTATGAGGCCTGCGGGCTAGACAGAAAGGGTAGAATTTCATCGAGGGAAGTTATTCAATTATGTATCGAGCCGATTTACATTAGTATCAAGTGATCAAGGCGATTTCAAAAACCAACTTTGATCGGTATTTTTAATTTTTCGATACAGACATGCCGATTAAATTATTTCGATCGAAAAAACAAATGGCAAACACCCCCCTCTTCAAAAAAAAACCCGCTAAAAAAATGAATACCGCAGAAAAAATGTATATATACATATATATATATATATATATATATATATATATATATATATATATATATATACAGCGGCGCAAGTTTATGTAATTAAATAGTGTGCAGCAGCGATTGATAGTTAACCTTGTTTCAAAGCCGGGGCGAGCGCTTTTCCCCGATTATGTTAATAAGTGATCGGCGCGTAATACTTATGTACGTATATGTCTATGTAGGTACAAAGAAAAATTGTGTCATTGGGCATCATGATTCGAACCTTCGACCTCTGTTACCTAACATTTTCGATAGTGCAGACGAACTGGACGTTATTAAAAAGTAATTTAACTATATCTATGCGCGTCCGTGCGCAATCTTTATTCTCTTTACTTTCATTCGATTTTCCGTTTCTTTTCCCGCATTTTTTTATCATTTTCGACTGGACGCCGAGACTTCCTTATTTATAGAGTGCTGCCTCGATAATAATAATAATAATAATAACAATAATAACCCTTTCCTCCTAGGCAACGTCTTCGCGCATACCGGAATCGCTTAACGGCGGCCGTTTCATATTGCACCGCTGCCGACCAAGACACACAACTAGTAGTCTGGTTGCGTAAGCTGTGCGAGAGTTTCGTGCGTACGCTAAATTACGAATATCGTCGCCGGATTATTCCGAAATGACGAAAAGACAGAAAAACAAAAGATATCTGTCCGGCCGCGATTGCGAGAGGGGAACTTGCCGCGGAGTGGGTGTGATAAAGATTCGACGATTAGGCGGCGATGAAAAAATCTGTTCTCATTAATCTTAGCTCGGTTCCGATAAGCAGTCCGATGACAGTCGGCCTCTGTAATAAGCCGCCAAATACGGAGCAGTGCACGATTGTTTCGCTCCATCTTCGACAAATTCCAGCTGCTCCTCGAATACCGATGCATCACCCTTGACTTAAAACTCCGAGCACGACCTAAGTTGCTCCTAATTATTAACAAATCAGTCATCCGACTACTCCTGTTTGCCGACAGATAATTACACGTAAACTGCACTGTCGTGTACCGACGCCTTTAACGTGAAAATGATATTAATAAATTTTCACGAATTAAACTTTTATCGCGTATTCGGACGGTTGCAAAATCCATCTGGAAACGTCTTCGAAGAACGTGAGTGAGTGTGCATTCGACTGTGCACGAAAACCTACCCCTCTCGATGAACGGTTCGCGCTCAGTCCTTCCACGGTGCATATCCGATCGAATGCTAAAGCTCTTGAACTCGTTTTTTTCTTTTTCTATATGACCTAAATTCGCAAACTATTGGCGAATAAATAGCGCGGAATTCAATTGTTCCCCGCAATGAACGACGGGGATTTTTTTTCTTTTTCTCTTTTCAGTTTAAGGTTTTGCTGAACACTATGTAGTGTTTTCACTATTTTATTCCCTCGCCCACTTTTTGACACCGATCAGACATGAATTTTGTAAGCGCTTCAAAAATTCCACTAATCGCTGCTGGCAGCTATAATAAAGATAAAATCGCAATCTCAAACAAATTTTTGAGTGACAGTTGTTTTTCGCATAAAAACTACAACTTTTTAATACTTCTGGACGTTCAACATTTTATTGTTGTGGCATCTTCGTGGACGAATGCTCATCCTATATAGCCTTGTGTACCGCTCTGCTCATTATTACTTCACAGATGCTTTTGGATCATTTGTTACAAAAAAAAAAAAAAACTAAACTTTTGCGACAGAGTTCTTGGAAACTGCCATCTTTGATAGTTGCAGCTCCTGTCTCGAGACAGTTTGCACCATTTTTATTAAAATCCGCTGTTCTTCTCTCGTTTCATCTTAAGAATTTCCCTTAAAAAAAAAAAAAAATAATAAAATAAAAAAAGAAACACGAATTATGTTTTTTTAATTGGCGCCGACGCCAGTGTCCTTTCATTCGTTCTATTTGAGTTAATCGCTTCAATTTTGCTTACTCTTGGCCGCCCCAAAAGCAACTTATCTTCTGTCCTCCACAGTTTCATAAACAGAGCCAGTTTTATAACCGTTCTTTCTATACTAAAACACGACTAATGGTATAATACTTTTTAAAGACTTTCCTTCGCTGCCTAGTTATTTCCTGATCGATCATCGAACGCTAGCTAACCTCCTTTCGGAATTAGTGCTCATTTTAGTCACATGCTGCTTTTATACGATAAATAATTATACAAACGTAAACTATTGAATTATTACAAAACGTACATATAGGTTTACTGCAGCCGGTAAAGAAAATAACGGATTATAGTAGCACGTATTTTATCCGAAGGAGATCTATAAGTCGCCTATCTTTATTTAGTAAAACTAAGGAAATATTATCGGAAAATATTAAGATCTCTCATGGATTATCCAAATATAATGATCGTTGTTAGAATTTCTATATAATTTTTGTTTATTTTCGCGCAGAAAACCTTAATGGAACCTCCATTGCACTTTTCGTATCCGACTGTCATAAACAGTGGGCGCCATTAATGCAGTGAGTTTCGAATATCTCAACTTCAGATGTACCCTGATTTATCGCAAACTTCTCAATAAAAACGGGTAATGCGTTGTTATTATTATCGGATCACAAAAAGAATAAGAAAAAATGTAATAAACATATTATTTTTTACAATGCTTTACGAAGCTGCAATTTCTATCAATTGAGTTACTATTAAATCTTTACCGCGATTTTGCGAAGATCCCCATAGATTTATATACCGTTTTTTGCGTCTTTTGCATCATTTATCGCGGATGGTATAATAAAGACGAAGTTTTGGCTAGCAGATAGTTGAATTTTCGTAATTAGCTGTTCATCTAATCGGACAATTTTGAGGCCACGAAGTGTACGTACTCCACTTTTTCCACACCTTATTTCTAATCGATTTTTCTTTTTTTCTCTTGACAAATCTCGTTTCGTTCAAAACAATTTGCTCGCGGTAACTCACGCAGAACATATGCAATCGTTGCATTTGACGAACAACAACCCGATTATTCAAATACGTATTTGTTTTTGGTTTTGATTTTTACCGCTCTAGCCGGAATGTCTTGAACGCTATTTTTTTTTACCACCATTCGTAGTAAAAGAGTACTGACGAAACAAGCAACCTGACCTCCTTGTTGAAACAAATTTGAGCTATTTTGCTGTACCAAGTGATAAATAAGGAGTCTTAATTTTAAACTAACACCAAGCTAGTCGTATAGTCCATAATAAAATAAAGGCAAAAACAGATATTCGCTGGGAAATGTGATATATTTCTCTTTTTCTGATTCATAGATTTGTCTATATCGCTGTAAATAATTAATCAATAAAAGTTGAAAAGAAAAAAGACCCGAAATTAATTAGAAATTAATAAATAAAATTCAAATTGATTATCTAAATTTTTCAAGCGTTGTGGATTCGATATACATCAATTTAATAGTGCATATAAACGCACATTTTGGACGTTTTGTGCATACTTTATAAAGGGTTTTTACGATAATCTCCTACAGAGAATGCAGACGCAAATCCACATATTTGAACGGAAGACTCAGCACAAAAAGGCTATTAAATTTATAACTTCCTGCAGAAAATATGACGCCTAGTAAAGATTACAATTTGTTGCTTTTTGTATGTAAGTTTCTTATTGTATGACAGATTTTTTTTTTTTTTATTATTAACAGAAATATTTTTTAACAAACTTCCGCGTCAACTTATTTGATTAACGTAAAATTTGAAATCAAAGAAAAATGCAAAAGTATTAGTTAACTTTAGCAAAAATTGTTGCAGTCGTACAACTAGCGATAATATACGTAAACTAAGAAAATACATCTAGTACAGACGCAGATCCAGAGTTAAAGTTTGGGGGAGATCAGAGACTGAAGTTTTTCAAAGCCTCTACACTGAACATCTTATAAATAATAAAAAGAGAAATATATTTTCTTACGATAATTAAAAAGTAGTGATAGGGTAAAATAAATTGAAAGACAATTACGTAGCTTAGCAAAGAAAAATATATAGAATATTAAAAACTTTATATAATGTTAAATGATAAATTCATATCTATTCTTTGTTTTTACGAACGACAAAAATCTTTTAACTTTCCTGAATTAGTAAAAAAAATTTTTTTTCCTAAAATTTTTAATAAATTATTAATGAAAAATATTTCTGGTTATGAAATTTGGATTATTTCAATTACGTAATTATAAAAACTTGAAAAACAAATGTACAATTATTCTTGAAAAAATTTTAAATTAAGAATTTAAATAGAGAAAACCAGATTTTATAATTGAGATTACATATTAGAATGATCAGTTTTTCAACTGGAAATAAAATAATGTTTACGCTTAGAAAATAAATAAATGTAATAAAAACAAAAGTTAATAAAGAACTTTAAGAAATATCAATTCTTAATTATTGGAATAATTGCTAAACATGATTCTATTCAGTTGGGATAATCGAATTAATTCACTTCAGATAATTATTTTTATTCTTAATCAGAAAATAATATCATTCAAAATTATGTTGAGTAATTGAACTTACATTAAATAAACCACGATTATCAATAACCAATTGAAGAATATTTGCGTTACTAATTGATTAAGATTAATTAAACAATAATATTTTTTTTCAGAAGCAACAAATCACATAAAACTCTGGTCTTCATTCACATTATTCTGATTTTTAGTAAGAAGCAAAGTTATAATTTAAAAAAAAAATTACAATCAGTTTGGGGCGGGTCATAACCCCCATGACCACCTCCCTTGATCTAGTATTCATAAATTGCAGCTGTTTGTAGTAAGTTACTCGTATGACTCTACTAACGTTGTTAGGGGCTAAAAAGAGTTTATAGGAAAAATGACTTCCCCAAATATACTTCCGCAGTATGGAGAGATTAGATTTCTTATATGGATCAGCAATTTTCGTGCTACGCCACACATTTAATTACTAGATATACTCTGCAGTATAATGCAGTCTAATCAGTATACAGAGCGCAGTGTTGACGTCAGACCGTTTTGAAATACATAGGTTGGTCTATAAATTTTTGTCACACCCCCAAATCGTGCGGGGAAAAAAGTCAGCAAAAATTAAATTTGGAATATTTTACATTAATTCTAAAAATTTCAGCTCGATAGCTTCAAATGGACGCCCGTGCGAGCCATCCGCACGAAGTCGTACCGAAATCCGCCTACAGATTCAGAGTAGAGCAGGAAATTTGCGGTGACTCGCACGGTAGTTACGGATAAATGAACAACGTGGTTGAATAGTATAGGCATTCTGCGCTGATGGAGGAAAAAAAAACAATACACCGTTTAAACGTTTTCTACCTGTGTAAAAAACCTATTGTGTTAACGAAGTGACTTTTGCGTGAGATTTTTGATACCGGTGTGTTTTCGTGAGAATGAGCATCACGACAATGACAAATACGTCGAAACTTACGACTGAATTATTACGAAAACATAATATTGAAGTGCTGACACATCCCCCCTACGTCCTGACGTCGCACCCTGTGATTTTTGGCTCTTTCCAATACTCAAATAGGACTTATGTGGCTTATGCAGCCGGTGCTTGTGAGGACTTCCCCTTAAAAACGCGTTCCTGAGGCTGAGTTTGAGAAAACTTCAACGGTGAAATGGGTAGAAAACAAACGTATGAATCATAAGGGGGAAGATTAGGCCAACTAATCCTGCCAGGGATTTCGTACACCCAGCAATGGGTTGATATAGGCATACCATGATTGTGAATTCGGCCATTTACTCTTAAGAACATTATTAAAAGTATTATTTATTGAACGGCTATTTGCGTAGTTATTAATTCTGGCAAACTCTGATAGATGGACTTCAGTTTTTAATTCATTATATTCCAAGGGATCCGAGAAATATTTGGCTGGTAAAAAATTTATTCCCAACTGGTGAAATTTGCGAAGCCTACGGAAACTAGACGCTAGACGATAACTGAATAGCTACAACGACAGGAGCGAGGCTCTTAAATACAAACCTCATACTTCGTAAACGAAAGGGAGCAGAAAACTCGGGCATACCTTAAAACCTTCGTATGTACAACACGAATACACTCTAAAAATTTTAGTATGATCTGTCCAGCCGTACAGGAATGCATATAGAACAAACATTCATTTTTTTATATATACAGATATATATATATATTAATTACAACGTAATTCAAAATGTCCCAAAAAATGTCCTAATTTTATTTAACGTTTGTTATATTTTAACACTTCAACATTTTCTGCATCTGTTTTTTTCGAACCAAAAGGCGTGTATCACGTATAAATGTGGAAAATTCTTCGCTATTGAACAGATATATATATATATATATATATATATATATATATATATATTAATTTTAACGTAATTCTTAGGCCAGCCCCCATTCGATTTTGTAATCAAAAAAATGTCACAATTTTATGTAACGGGGAAAAAAAAGGTTATGTTCGTCGCGTATGTTTTGTTTTTTTTTTATATTTGTTCGCGCATAGCTCATATTTATGTGGACCAATTTAGAATTACGTTATAAATTGTAATCATTGTATACAAAGTATAGAAGAGAAAGAGACAGAAACGTAAGCAAGAGGGGTCAAGAGACACGGCCCCTTGCGAGGCCGAAATTACCGAGTTTATATATAATTGTATATATTTATGTAATATGTGTTTAAACAAAAGCGCTAATAATTTCTATATTGCAATATGTAACAAACAAATTTAAATGCGTAAACGATATACCTACTTAGAAACGTTTTCTGGCATAGCCCATCATCATTCATTCATCATTAGTTAAAAAATGAATAAAACCACACAAAGTATGTTAACCAAAAACAAAAAAGTACATCAATTTAGCGAAAAAACCATCAAAAAATCCAAACAAACGAAATTAAAAGAACACCACTATGATCGGTCTTTAAACAGAATTGCCCGTCAGAAAAAACGAAACAGTTGAAAAACTGTAGCGTTTCGGTTTTTGTAAAATTTAGATGAATTTGCTAAAGGGGATTCGATGTTTCTCAGTTCAAATATTATTCTAAAATTGACAAGAAGTTTTTTTTTTTGTTACTTTTCCGTTGTTTGTTAATTTTTTTTCTCTCCTGACAACAGACAACTTTGTCAACGGAGAGAAGCATCGAGCATAGAGCGCTTTATTTATAATCAGACAATATTTCATTTGCCCACAGTTGCGTAAAACATTTTTACCTATCGCTACCGTAACTCCTCATTCAAAATATTTTGTGTACAATATCCAGAACGAATTGTAATAAGGTTAACATTTTAGCTATACTTTCAAAGGGACTTTAAATAAGCCGCTCAAATTTTATTCTTAATCTCGTTTTAGAATTGATTTTGAAATCTCATGTGCATTCGTTTTTGTTCCGTCGATTTATATATTCTTATTATAAAGAGTGATATTAAAAGGGGAACGCATAATTTATGTTAGGATATTTTCTTAAGTAACAGACAGGAGATAATAAGACTACGCCGCTAATATAGTTTATACACAAACATATTATTGACTATGTTATTTTTCCGCCTGGAGTGTATGGAAATTTTATATAGATTAAATATAACGTATTTAGGTGGCAAAAGTTAAAAGGATGCGTGTCGAAAAAGAGCCTTACAATCCTTTCTCTATCGACGAGATACAACATATTTATAGTTTTTACGTAGCACTCTGACATACAATATAAGACTTCAGGTCTTGTTTTTTTTTGTGTGTGTGTCAGGGTTCTTTTTAACATTTTTCGCTACGCCACCCTCGAAATCGTTAAAAAAATAATTTCTAAGCAAATTATGTAGTACCGAAATCATAAAAAGTAAGTTTCATACGGTTGACAGGATGTTGGAAATTGTAAAGTTAAGGTTTTAATATATACCAAGGATACTACAGTAAAAATAGAACAAATTGCTTTAAAAAATAAACAAAAGACAGAGCAGAATAATATACCTTAAGAGATATTGTAATTATTCTTAAACAACATTAACGCTTATTACAGCCGATATCAAATTTAAACTACAATTACAAACCTATATTATACAAATGTAACAGCACACTTATTTTCGATGAGCCAAGTATTGAAAATATCAAACAAATGTTTAATGCGGTTTTAATTACCGTTACAGTTTCAGTTTAGTATACCGCATCCCTAATAAGTATTAATATTGTTTAAGAATAATTATATCATCTCCTTTAAAGTAGTATGTTATATTTTTTTTTTTCGGAATAAATATTGAAGCCGGTATATTTGGAAAAAAAATGTTTCACAACCTTTTAGCCTAAATAACTTTGAGCGGTATACAATACTGGTATACAAACCAAAAATACTACACTATCTTCTGTACTCCATGGTAGCTGGGTATTTAAGAGTATAATGTTTAAACAGTAATTTCTAATCGATCTTTATTCTAATCTACATTTCCATTGTAATTAACATTGATAATATTTTAAGTCACTTGTATTCATCGATTCTTTAATGTGAAAATTTTAGTTCTCAAATTTAAAAATTTTTCAAACATTTCGTTTATACGTTAAAACAGTTGATCACAAAATAATAACTATCCGTATACTATAGAAAAAACTGCAGATTTTTTAACAATTTGTTAACAAATTTTTATCCAGCTATATTAAAAATTCGTTTTCCTTACGGACCACGTTTCTCTATGGTGTAAATAACGTCGATAATACATTTTAAGTAATTTTCGTTTGTTATGTTAATAATTTCTTTAAAGGAATCCCGTTTTTTCACGCTATTTCTTTACTCGATAAATAAAAACCGATACTCATTGGTACTTCCTGATCGGTACACGCTTTCGAATAATTGAAAGAATTAATCGAATGACTTAAAACATAAAATTAATTTAACTCCCCACGATTAGTTTTTTTCCCCCTTTTCCCGAAACTTCGGGTAGGGCACATTTATTTACTAAAAATATTAATTTATTATAATAACGGTATTAATATAACCCATCCAATTAAATATTTGGTATTATATTAATTACCATTTTACAGTTTTTTTTTTTACAATATCTACTATGTATATTTTTACCACTTACTTAATATAAATGTACATTATTTTTCCAGAATTTTATTTCTTCAGTTGCAAATTTGCTAAATTCATTAAAATAATTTTGTACAACATCATAATTACATGGTCTATTATTATTATTATTATTATTATAATTGCAATCTTGCAGTATATGAAAAACATCATCTCTAAAATTACATATTACACAGTTGTCAGAATCAGATATCTTAAATTTATATAAATATACCTTAAATAGACCGTGCCTTGTTATAAATTAAATATTGAAAAAATTTGGCGTGTATTGATTATTTTTAAATCTATCTATTATACTTTCTAATCGTGCGAATTTAAATTTATTTTAACATATTAAATAATTTTATTAATGATTCATATAATAAATAAATAATAAAAAAAAAAAAAAACATTCAATAAACAAAGAATCATTAAAATTGATCTACTCTGTCAAAAGTTATGCGTGAGCAAAAGTAATGAAAGAATAAAATTTAGAAAAAACATACTAACGAACATATAATAATCTTTTTTTTTTTAAATCGGTAAAAAATATTAAAAAACTATAGGAGAAGCTCTAAAAAAAATATAATAACCAGGTGAAATTCACGCAATGTTTCGCACTGTATACAATGCTTCATTCATTGCCTCCCTTCCTTCTTCTGGTGTTATCCAAGCTCTTTTTTTTTCGGCTATCTTTGATCGAGTAAAGATCTGAGTCTCCTTTTTTTCTCTCTTCTTGGGCCAATGTCCATACTGATGAACCCCTGAAAAAAAAAAAACCTAAAATACCGCGACAAACAAAGTACTTTTTCGGCTACAATTAAATGGATGAGAAAATTGTTCAAAAATGTGGTAGTTAATTAAAAGCAACTGTTGTATAAAATCTGGGAGACCAGAAGACGTTCCGAGATGATAGTCTTACAGAAGAGTCGATTTCAACTGACCGTACTATTCTTCGAAAAATATTGTTCCCTTTCTTTTCATGATAATCAAAAGAATTGCGAAACTAATAAATTTATAGATTGCATAGTAATTTTTGTTCAGACCCTTGAATAATTATTCTAACCTAACACGTGCGGTTAGAGTATTAACGGTACACAGATTCGTTAACGTTAACGTTACTCGAAAGTCTTTGGATACACTATATTTTCAAAGCATTAAAGCATTCTCTTATATCCGGCCTAACAGAAAAAACTTTATTTCAGCTTTCTGATATACATATACTGATTACGATTGTTCACGTTGTATGAAAATGTGTTTTATTGCATTTTACATAGAAGCAATTGTTGGTACTTTTTTATTCATTAAAATACCAACATTTGCTTATTAACCCATTTATTTCTATAAAATCTACGGACAGCCGTTAATGTTTTGTACATAAAAAGTTATTTTCAACCCGTGCCCTCTATTTTTATATAAAAAATAAATACCCCGTTTTGTAAAGAAATATGTAATTTTTTTAAATTGAGAAAATCATCATTCGCTAAATTTTTAAAAATCGATAATTAAGTCTCTGTTTAATTTGAAAAGCGCAGAATTGTTGATTTCTACAGCTTTCTTACGCTACGTTACAGCCGTACACTTATATGTATTCACTTATTTATTTATTATATTTTCTTATTTTATATATTATCCTTTTTGTAACTTTTGATTTGGAATGTGCTAGTTTCTCAATTATTTGATTTACTACAAATTTTATTCGGTTTATTAATAGATAATTGTATATTTCTTTCGTTAACCCTATTGATTTTTTTTTTTTTAATTTTTTGAATAGTTAGTTCAAAATAATTTTCGTTGTTTTTTTTATTATGTCTGATAAATGTTATTTGAAACTTGAATAAATGCACGTAATTCCGTTTGTAGTTTAATAAAATTTAAAATGCGAAGTTTAATATAATTTTCCTTTGAAATCTGAAAAAACAATGTGATTTTCTCGATGCCGTTTATTGATCGGAAAGATTTAAATTAAACTAAGGAGATCAGCACGTACTATTTTCTAGTACTTAGTTATTGTGCAATAGTCGTTACAAATTGAGATGTTTATTTAAAATTTGCAGGGATGATTGAGTTGCGAGCAGAAAATAAGGTGAATAACAATCAGCTGGAGATCATTTAAAACAGGTTGACCATACACGCTCCTTAAGATGATGAGCCTCTTTCGAAACGAACAGAGTTACTAACGAATTCACTTCTCGTCACACAGTCGTAATTACCGGTAAATTAAAGCTGCTCCGGTAGTTATTTAAGAAAAAATGTGATCGATACACGTTGTGTTTATAACATTTAAGAAATATGTTTTATATAAAAGCAAAGAAGTGCAGTTGGTATAGAACAAGTCGGAGTACAACCGGTACCCGAAGACCATTGGTAGAAATGGAGCGTGTTAATATTATTCCATTTTATTTATTTAATTATATAGGGGTCCTTAAAGAACTGTCCCTGCAAAAAGAAATCCAGTAAAACGGGCATGCAACCCGCACACTAATTCTATCGCAGAACAAAATCGTTTATACGCTACTAATATGCGTCAGATTATTTTATAAATTTCGTCATAATTTAAAAAAAGAATAAAAAAATAAATAGAAATTTTAAAAATCCTATTTCTTTCAGGAAATTGTCGCGATCTAATAAAATTTAATTTAAAGTTTCGAAATATGCTAGTCCCTGCGGGACAAGGCGCGCACAATATGGAGAATACAACTTTTTATGGTTAGCAGAGAGTTGCTGTGCTCTCGAGATAACCGTGGCAACAAAATGACGAAGAAAGAGTAGTCGAAAAGTTTAGAAACATCGTGCATAAAGAAACAGTCATGAATTTTCCTTCTGGTTACATTTTTTTTTTTCCAAAAGCCACAATAACGCCGTGCTAGAAGATCGGTGACATTCCAGTCATCGGTTTCTCCAAATTCCCACTATTTATATTTGCGAAAGTAAATAAAATTATCAAATGCTGAAATACTTCATTGACGCAAATAAATCGATCTGAACATTTTCTAAAATTTCCTATAAAAATATTAAATGGATAAAATTTCATTCGCACGCTATTTATTTAAGTAGGTCTATACTACAATCTAGTGTACGCCATTGTGTTTATTAATGCACAGTTACAACTTAATTCTACTGCTAATTATTTTACAGCGGAATTTATGGGGCAATCAGACTAGGTGCCTCAATTTCTTTTTGCTTTTCAGTTCGTACAGATGACGTTTGTTTCTAGTTCATCGATACGCGATTGAATGTCGATGAAACTTTTATTACGCGTCTCACAGAAATTAATTGATAAAGCTACGTCTGGAATTTTTAAGCAATTTTAAATTATTTGCAACAGGTTGACTTTTTCTAAACGGCGACATTTTGCTTAATTTTTTTGTTTTTATTTTTTAATTTGAAATAAATATATAAAAATGATATTTCTAAGAAACGAACTAAAATCTTAGCCAAAGTTAACCGAGACACTCTAAATTAAACAGACTACATCGCGAACAACAGGAAAACATTTTAACAGAATTTTTCTCATAAAATCTAGAGTCGCATAAAGCTCATGCCTATGTCCCGGGTAATTCGTTTCGCTTCGAAAAGTAAGCTACACATAAACTGGAAAGAAGCCGAAACGATAAATGAACTAACGAAATCTTAGGAATCGGTTTGTTTTAAAACGAAAGTAGGAATTAATTAAAGTCGTTGCCACGAATAGTAAGAAATATTTAATAATTTCAACGACTTTTTACGGGTTCGGAGTAAATGTATTATTTCATTACTGCCGTCGATTATTATTTATTATTTAATTACGCGATTATTGATCCACTAAATGAGATTACGCTAACCAATCAGAGTGTATTTTACATTTTCATCTGAACGATCTCGGTTATTATGACTTGGTGAACGAAATATGAATATTAAAACACGTTTTTTTACCTTCGCATTCAGCTATTATACAATAGATCTTCTGGCATTAATCGACTCTTCCGTCGCCGAACTTTTCTTACAATTAATTCTCTTCTCGCGCTGATTTCCAACTTTGCCCGTTTACATATAATATGTGTGTTTGTGTTCGAGAGTGATTTACGGACGCATACTATAAAGATAAGTGAAATTTTTTCTTTATCTACCCAACGAAAATATCTCTAGTACGTTTAGCTGTTATCACGAAAAAGCTAATACTATACATATTTACGATTAGATTGGCCCGTAAAAACAAATCCGTCATTGTTCTTAAAAGACGTAACCAGAACTTTTTTAGACTTAAATTTTTCATCCGTGTCGTTTAAAAATTTGATTTAGCTACTCCCTGTGATTATTCACAACTTTTATCTTCCGTAATGCGTCTAAAAATAAATGTACGCAGGAAAACGCTATACGTAACACGTATTTAAGCTTTTTCCTTTCTTTGTTACTTTCCCCTCCGTAAAATGAGTTGTTTCGATTATTACATACTGTTTAAATTATTATTTATTACGCGTTTATCCCATTTTTTGAAAGATTATAGGAAAACTTTTATATAAAATATATATAAAATTATAAAATTTAAAATTAATACACTAACTTTTCCCACAGTAATAAGTTATAATCACACATTTGGGGGGGGGGGGGATTATAGCACCGGCGCGCATCATTATTAAACTATCGAAAATATGGTATATTACTTCTGTCTATTTGATTAACATCTAAATATTTTACAATTTCTAAATTGCAAAATAAAATCCAAAAAAAAGGTAAAATACCGCGAAAAATAGGGAAGCTTTTTTTATAGGTAGAAAGACGTATTCGGTTTGTGTAGGTTATTCATTAATATATAAATTAATAGGATTAAAAACTTTATTCGTGTTCAAAGCAACATCTGGACGTGTACTGTATTTGTTGTTACAACCACTCTGTCGGAGGATCTTGTTTAACACAAATTGCCGTATACGTGTATCGGTGTGTACAAAACGACACAAAGTCGTTAAACATCATAAATTTCTCATATTTGTATAGTGGGTCATAGCGTGTCTGAAGCAAGAATTGTTGGCCAGAGAACAATATGTAGCGATGCTCTGATTTCAATCTAAATCACCAGCTTCAGCAATGTACAATGTATAATAATTAATTAAGAAAAAATGGCAAATAAGCGACGAAGTAAGTTAGGTTCCCATTTTTTTTTTTGTTCCATATACGGAATAAGCAACTGTGCTACATTTGATATAGAATGGGGAGAAGAGATTGAGTTTTGATAAAGACGATATTTAAACGGTATTGGATTCTACAACTGTGACGCAACCTATTGTAAATAAACGATGTAGTAAAATCTCATCTTGATGTCTTTCGGGATTCGAGAATGATTTAATATAACGAAATAAAGATCATAACAATGAATAGCACACTACGTAGTAAAACATCTTTTCTTTAAAGAACCGATTTCGCACGGATACATTCGTTTAGATAATTTCAAATGTCCGTTTCCGCTTTTTCAATAACATTTTCATTTAGAACAGAGTGCATACGCTGTTAAAAACTTCATTAAATGCTCGTAACCTCACTTTGAATATGCATTATAATATATTACTCCTGAGATTTCCATTTCCGGTGTAATATCCTCGGCAAGCGCTTAAGACTCTTAATCGATGGCTTCTTTCGGGCAGAGCACAACAATAAGTACGGCAGATTATTCTTAACCTAAATACTTTTACAATAACTGTAAATTTATTCGTTCGTGCTTGCTACGACGCTGCCACGAATACGAAAAGATAACCTTTTTTTTGCATCTACTCCCTTCGGTTGCTTTAGTGAATTTCTATTCCACGTCACGTATTCGAGCGACCAACATTTTACTTAAGTCCTCCGCTTGTAAAGCTTTTCTTAATGAAGACTTATCTTCCGGTACAGGTTCTATCCATTTTGATCTCGCAAGCTAGATTACAACAAACCGAGACAGATCGCGCAATGATTTCAACTTCATAATGGCCAATTGCAACTGCCACTCACCACTACTTATGCTCTAAGGTTTTTTCATTTTTATTTAACGCAAAATCTAATAAAGCAAAATGCAATAGATAATTTTTAACAAATTCCGTTATAGCATTATAGTAGTAACAAATTATAAAATATAAAATAAAACTAAATACGTCGGTTTTACCAATAATGTGTCAAAATTTGAATACAGATAATATAATCTTTTTCTGATTTCGTCTTGCCACCGTGTTTGAAAGGATACGAATATATCGAAAAACACTAGGCTAAAACTTCATCTTCTCAATTGCAGCATATTCATCGGAAATGTGGACTACCAAAAAAAAAAAAGTAGGTAAAGATCGAATAAATTCCTTTGAGATGGGAGTATACAGAAAAATGCTCTGGATACCGTGGACGGCTGGTCAGAACTAACAAATCAGTTCTAGACGAACTGAAAATCGATAACAGTTTGCTAATTAGAATTAACGAAGGTATAATAAGATATTTCGATCACATAGCGAGGGAAAAAAAATGATGGAGGGAAATATCTGATACGATAAGTTGATCAAGTAAAGTCACTAACTGGGTACGACGCGTTGGAAGCTTTTCATCTGGCAATGGACACCGGGATAAATGGAAGAAAATCGTAAAAACAACATGATGTCACCACGTCCTTAAGCAGAACAATTTGATGAATGAATGAATGATTATAATCTTCTTTCTATGAAATATTTTTAATATTTAAAAATCTCATGACGAGAAAATTTTAGCAACTTTCAATGATAAATAAAGGACATCGGGGTTTCAAAAACCAGTCGCGAATCTTTACCCTGGTAATTTATCGACCGTTACAATAAAATTTAAAGATACCGCTTGCGTCTAATTGAATTCGCGGGAAGTAAGCAGCTTCTCCGACATGGTAACAAGTTAAAATTTTACAAGCAATCGAATAATTACACAATTTAACAATTTGTAAATCAACACTATCACGGAGGTCATATTTCAGTTCGAATAAACAGGAAAATTATTCCCTGCTTACAATATTAAAGATTTAGCTAGAAATTAGAAGCCGTTTATATTTTCAATGACTTCGGAATGTTCGTCGCGCGCACGTTTTTTCTTTTCTATATTTGTTCACGCAGAACATGTACAATGATTTTTTGTTCATTTGGAAGAAGCGTACAGATTAACATGAGTACATCGGTAAGTATCGGTGTAATCATTCAAATGAACATTATATCTTTCGCTTAATATAACCAGAGAACAAAATTAATCAAAAAATCACCATTGAAATATAAATATGAACACCTAAAATTATAAAATTAAATGGGCGATGAACAAGAGTGACTTAAAGTATTATTATACCGTTGATTTTCTAAAGTAAATTCGAATTAATTCATTGAAACCGCGCCCCCGAAGATATATTTACTTGCTCGTTACCGACAGAATTTGAACATTACTCCTGAATTAATACTCAACTTTATGCTGTATTGAAAATGAATTAGACTGATCTATCCCTATTATCATTTAAACCATGTTATCGTTTTCCTCTTTCCCCGTTCCTGCACTCTGGCGACTGTTCTTTCGTTTGTGATCCTGACCACGATCCGTTTGAATGTTTCAGTCTTTCTCCTTCGCACGTAATATCCTGTACGTTCATCTATTAAAGCTGAATTTTCCTACTACAGATAATGCTTCCTATAGCTTAGCTTTGCCGACTTCAAAGGTGGTTCCTATTCTTGCCTCTTTTCTTTCATCGATTTCTGACCGGATTAAAATTTAATCTCTAATATAGTCCAATTGTCGTGGGTAGCTGCCCTTGTTTGTCCAATCCTCAAAAAAGAAAAAAAACAAAAAAAAAACCTTGGATTCAGAGGTCGTTTACCTATTTTCTTACGAAATCTTTTTTACTCTACGATTTTTTTTCGGTTCGTCTTACGCAACATTTCTCAGATGCTCAAGAACTCATGAATGGTATCCTGCAGAGCTCCGTTTTAAGTCCAATTGGTGGGCAATGACGTAGTCGAACAAGTCAAAGTCTTCGGTCAAATGTTTCCTCTTCGCTTATGACTTTGCCATTTTCGTCACAAGTCATGATGTTACATCAGGAGGAAAATTATTACAAGAAAATATCGGAAGTCTGGTCGAAGCTAAGCAGTATAAATTTCTCTTCTACAAAAACCAGAGTTATGCTCTTTTGTCGAAAAAATGAATGCAATCGTAATATCAAAATTCGCTTGAATGGTGTGGTTATTACATCTGCCACAAATACAAAGTATTTGGGACTGATTTTCGACGAACATCAGTCAAGCTAAATATCTTAAATAAACCCAACTTTGTTAATCACACCGAACTTGCCACTGGTGCCTTACGCGCATCGCCTATTGTCAGCTGTTATACAAAAGTGGGAAGTAGACAATGAATCTACACAGGAAACGTCTAGTATCCCTAGGATCATCTTCCTTCACACCAGCCTACAGCCTGTTAGATAATACTCACGAACTAAATAAGTCCCATTTCTTTAACTATGCCATCGACATCTTGTAATCATCAGAAATTTCCCTGCCGCACTCTGATTCTATCCTAAGAATTGACCATTCCCTACTAGAAATCGGAAAAAACTGCCGCAGTGATGTTATTTAAAAAGCCTTTCAAGAATTTTTGACAAAATATCCAAACTGTGCGTCAAGATCTTCTCGCCGATGGTGCTAAACAGGACTCCTTTGTTGGCTGCGCAGTTATTTAACGACGACTTTGACGAAATCCGATACTCGTTACCACCATTCTACTCCAATGCTATCAGCGGAACTATTTGCGATCAAACTAGCGGCACATCATTGATTCTTCTCCGGACTCATACAGCGTACTTCAATGTCTAGAGAACTCATACCACCATTCCCAGCATCCTCTAGCTAAGGAAGTTGTCTCGCGCCTAACCACACTGCCAACTAATAACACTGGCATGGATTTCTGGTCACGAAAGCATTGCAGAATTACAAAAAAAAAAAGCGGCCTTCCTTCTTCCAACGCCGAATGCACCTATCTTTAGCGCTGATTTCGGAGCCGTGGTGAGTGGCTGCTTACGACAGGGGTGGTCTGATATTTGGAGAGATTTCGAACCGTCAGAAAAGATGTACACCCCAGAATATGAATTTTTCCAAAATAATCCTGATGTAATATTACCTCTTTCTTCACCGAAAAGTCTGACTGAGTATTTTTATTTACATATCAGGACATAAGACACAGTTTAGATAATTGTAACGAACTGAGATCAGTGTAGTCAGAGATTTTCATTAACTAGCGATGAAATATGCTCCAGTAAGCGTAAGCGTCGCAGTTAATATAGGCTACATATAATATACATGGCTAAAGTAAGCGGGTTTGGAAATTTATTCACTGCTATTTAACAGTTAATGCCAGGAAATGTTTTTAGAACGATCTAAAGTATTTCAGACAAATTACTGCAAATATTAAAATCTCATTTAAATTTATGCAGGGATTAGATTAAAACTTAACCAGTTATTGATTTTTATCAATATACAGGGACAAAAAAACTCGAATAGTTTAGTCGTCATACTGTTCATATGCCCGACATCAAATGAAAGCGCTTGCGATTGGAAGGGAAACTTTTTTTTTCTTTCTTCGAAAGGAGCCGTCGAATAGAGGTACTATTAACCTATGATATTAGTGTAATAATCTCTTTCCAACATATCATTTCCTGGAGCATTTGTTGTCGGGCCATCATAAAAGAATAATCAACACATTCGCGGAAAATTTTAAAAATGAACTATCAGTAAGCCGCAGTTCTTTTTTAATGAGACGTTCTCATAAACGGAACATTCTTTTAACTGTGCGGAAGAAGCTAGTTATCTTTTCACTGTTATATGCGAATCGGTGCTACAGAAATACATAAATCTCTGTATGAAATGATTTCTTACAAAATCCTTCTCGTTCGATATCTCCGGCGATGAGATGAGCTATTGATAACAGAGGGAAGTGATTTAAAAATTCCACAAAAAATTGCTTCATCGATCAGTATTACTGATCACGCTTGTAGTGTTTATAAAATTAAAAATCAAACGTTAAACTTCTATGAACTATTCTTTTTCCTCGGCGAAAAAAACATAAGTACAGAAGTGCGGAGTACCTTCTGGTGCTGCAAAAGTAGAAATAAATCTTCTTTTTAGCAAACGATACGACACATTTTTTTCCGATGACCTAACCATTTTAACTTGAATATGAAGCCGTTGGCCGTGTGTAGTCACTACATCGCGAGCAGTCAGCTTGAGATTACGTAATTCCTTTAGAAAATAAAAAGGAACGATTTTCTTTTTTCATAGTAAATCGAAATTTAAAAATGAAGACCACGGAACAGTATACGATTTTAAATCTTCAAAGTCTTAAATCTGAACACATCAGCCGTAACGATGGAAAAGAAATTACGATAATGAAGAAAAAAGTCACCGAAGAATTATCCTGAATTAGTAGAATAATAATTAGATTCGTTTGTTTATTAAACGTAATTAATGGGTAATTTTATTTAATAAGTTTTCACATTCTTCCCGATCAATAACTGTTTTATAACAGCACGATAACAAATTCCGGGTAAAAGGGCAATTTAGTAAAGGTTCTATTCCGTTTTTCTTTCATTTCCAGAGAAACTCTTCTATCGTTAAATATCGAAGCGGCTCTTTTTCGAGCAATTCTCCATAAAACGCCGTTTGCTTTTCAAATATTACTGGAATAAGAAAAATAAAAAAAAAATTTCTTACGAAGAACACTTTTATTTATGACAAATGAACAAAGAAAGTGACGAAATACTTGTCCGAAATTCCGGTAATCGCCACCATGAACTTTTATCTAGAAGGATCTGAAAGAAAGTAAAAATATCTAATGAGACTTAACCGAAAAAAACAATTGAGAAAAAATATAATAATGACAACATAAATAATTCCGGGAAAACGAGCAAGTTGAGCCTATTTGAAAGGTTTCCGAAGACTGTTTATTTTTATTACTAATAGCTCAAGTGTTACAAAGAACGTTTTTAAGAAATAACTAAATAAGGATTACGAGACAAACAAATGGAAGACCATCCTATCGAAAAATTATAAATACAGTAACAAATTATAGATATACACAAAATTAGGCAGAGTCTGTAATCTGTGTATAAAGCAATTTTACTTCCACGTCCGGTATAAAAATATAGGTCATTAATTGCGTATTAGTAGTCAGAAAATTAAAGGAATATCAAATGTTGTTTTTTCATAAACATACCTTCATTTAACGGAAACTATGATTTGCTAAAGCGTACCTCGGCGAAGTATATTTAATAAATATTTCTTAAAAACTTTCGAGTATTATTATTATTATGTGTCAAGGAAAAAAATTCCACTGGCCTTTTTTATAAAGACTCAAAAATTCAATTTCCATAGTGCGGAAGTTAATAAAAAGTGATTACACGATATAACTATTAACTAATTAATATATTACAACAAAATTAGTATTCTTATGCGTTCCTGTTTACTAGAAATAACTTTTTCTTTAAATTATACATTTCCTGATAAACTTATCGCAGAAACATTTTCAGGCAAAGCGCATCTTCAAAAGAAAAGGAAAACACAATTATAAAAGCGAGAGCATATGTCGCGAATAAAATGATAAAAATTTTAAAAACTCGAACATAGAACGGAATATGTGCGACTAATGAATAGTTTGCTATCCGACTTGGGCTTAAACGATAACTTACTAAATATATTAAATCACTACTTTCATAATAGATTTACTTTTATTAATATCAGGATCGTGTAGCCAGAAACATCCTACTATGACGGGTGTGTTACAAGGATCTGTACTGAGACCGCATTTGTAGAATATAGTTTTTTCTAGACTTTATCATCTTACCTCGACCCTGTAAACTAATAACGTTTGTGGATGATATTGCAATGGTTATAATAAGTCTGAACAGACTCCGAGAAAAAAAATATATAACATATATAGTAATATTGAGAAATTTCTCAATGAATATAGGCTAAAAATTAATAATAGACCATTAAACTTCACACAACATGGATTAAAAATGAAGTATCAAATACTAAATACCCTAAGTATTTTAATCGATAATAACTTGAAATTTTACAATCACTTTAGTAGTATTAAAAATAAGTTAACTAAATTTTTGTTTATATTTAATAAACTTTATAATAATAATAGCAAAGTTATACTAAAGGGATTATTTCAAACCTACTATAATGTAGTAGCATAATTTACGCAGATATGATTAAACCTAAAATATTTCAGAAAACGTTAGCAAGTTATCAAAGAATACTAGAGCCATTAAATTAATTAAATCATGTAAAACGGTAAGTTACTTAGCGTCAGTGGTTACAGCTGGAATTATGCCGCTGCAGTTCGAAATTAATAAACACATAACTTTTCATCAAAAATAATATTACTACAAGTACCTGCTCGCTTAACTTCAATGATGCCTATTACGAAAATGGTAAATTTACTTTTATGAAAATAAAACCACCTTTAACGTAAAGCAGTTTAAAAGATTATTACGTTACCTAACGCAATATCAGACTATGCGGGATAATAACAATAACGCTTTCTTCCGTAATATATTAAATAGAATGAACAATATAAATTACATACCGAATTTTTTTAACGTACAATTCCTCACACTGGTCACGGAAATTTTAAAGACTATCTACACCGATTCAAAAATTGTCTTGATTCGCCTAATTGTATTAAATGTAACTTTCCCGATAATCGTTTCGCTGATATATTAACTGGATGTGTAATAGCACTGCTGATTTTCATTTTCAGTGCTCAGCATAGAAGACTTAGTAACTAAGAATTTTCAAATGTTTAATGATTTTACCGTTAGCAACGTATACACTTGTATTAATATTAATTTGTCGCAATCAATGTTAAGGATGATCCGACACCAAAAATTTTATTGGATAGATCGTTTCACCATCATACAAATTGTACTACTGTAATGCATACATTTGCCTCATCGGTAAAAAGAAATAAATGAATGGTCGTAACACTCCGTTCGTGGCGCACACTCTGTTTAATATTTTAAAATTTTTATAATTTCGTTCGCGACACATGATCTGTTCTATGTTCGTTTTATTCGCGCTACATATTTTCATCCCTATGTTGGTATCTTTAAAATGTTATAATTCCATTCGTGACATATGTTTTTCGGTTTTACGTTCGTTTCCTTCTTCTTCCCCATCTGGAGATAAGGTCTTTAAAACGTTTCTACGATAAGGATACTTTTAGTCATCATTTGTTGTTTGTTTCGCTACTCAGGAAATGGATTGTTTTAATAAAACAATTTGTACACTAGTTCTAAAGGCGATAAGTGTATAATAACCGTACCGGGCAGAGAAATTTCGAATTTTTAATTGATCAACTATGGTTTTCAGAATATGCAAGCGAAATTCATATAGTTTTTCAGATTACGAAAAAAAAAAAAAATATATATATAAAAGCCGTAAAATTTAATGAGTACGTGTCGTTGAGAATTTTTTTAAAAAAAGTTCAATTATTTTTAAAAGTATTTCATTGCCGGAATATGGGTATACATGTTTGTTTTTTTTGCATTTCCTTTTAACACAACTTTGCCGAAGTGCATTTATCGATAGAAGGTGGTAAATCGATAATGAAGACCACACACATAATGGAGAACGGTATTTTTTCCTCGAAAAATTATTGATAGCACTCTGATCGGTGAGACGTTTTACGAGTAGTGTAGAAATAATTTTGGTAACTTCTCACCAATCCGATGAAGTTTGAAACGCATCGTAGGTATTAATTCGTAAAAGGGCCTGAATAAAAATCCACGCAGGCGCCGAAAAGTTGGCGTCCAAACACAATTTTTCGTTCGCCGAAAAGATGGCGTCCAAACACAATTTTTCGTTCGCCGAAAAGATGGCGTCCAAACACAATTTTTCGCCGAAAAGATGGCGCCCAATCAATCGCGTCGAAAAGTGAGAAGAAATACGGCAAGACAAAACGAAAGAGATTTGGAATCGGAAATTTCACAATTAATTTCGTAGGGCGGAAATTTCCTACGTCCCGTTATCATCAGAAGTTAAAAACTGATTACGATTTTACAATAAAGCGGAAAACAAAACGACAAAACAGCGATCAATCGAGCACCGCTACCGACTAATTACGTGCACAATGTACATATTTATAAACGCCAGATTAGCCAGTGAAAGGGAATGTCGCATCCGCGATGTGCGCTGACAACTAGATGGAAATAGAGTGCATATCTGCTGGAAGTCCCTTATCAAAAGATGCTGCTAACCCTCCGCGTGACTACCTGCACTCTCGGTCCTCTTCTGACCGGCGATCAAGTAAGCCGGCGGGGTGGAGGAGGAATGTTTTGATTAGGTAACGATGATATCGCAGCCGACACCACGCAGATATGTAATAGAGTGTGTAAATGAAGATGTTTCCAGCACGAAAACCGCCTGGACCGCGGGTAGAGTGGCCAAGCGTCGAGTGGCGGGAGGGGGGATTCTACACAAGATGAATCTTTTCTGTCTCTGTACACAATATATTACTTATTTTCTTCATTTATTCTTTCGCGCCAGCGACGGGTAGCGGGGTACGTATCTTTACATTTATTCTCATCGCGAAAAGTACCCATGCACCACACTGACCCGTCAGTCACCGGCCGAATAGAACACATATTTTATCTTAGTCCCCTTCCGCCTATCGAACAGCGAAGATGATACGCTGCCGAGGGAAGAAGATGTTACACTATCCCTACACCTACATCTGCTTCCAGTCAACACCGCAGCCCACCTCCGCTCTATCTTTGCGCGAGAATTTATATATAAAATGGACGTCAATATGCAGTAAGGCATACATTTATATACTTTATTATAAACTGCAAATACGTTTCACTTCTGGTCCGTACTAGAGAATTTTTAATTAAATTTTGTGCACCCTTTCGAAAGGAATTTAATATTTTAAGAGAAAAATAATTAAGACTGTTATGGTTCGCGCAATTTCGGTTAAAATTTTTTCGTAGATTTTAATAGTGATTTTATAAATACACATATACATATATATATATATATATGTAATATACTATATGCATATATACATATTACATATATAGAGAGTTGACATCGCTAATTACACCACAATTTAAGAAGAAATTGGAATTCAGTTTGAAGGAGTCTTTTTAAGTAAGTATTCTCTCTATAAGCATTTTTCCGCTTCGACGATGTGTATACATCATTTCTCCGGTAATACTTTAAATGAATAATGTATAATAATTATAATGAAGCATTTTAATTAGCCTCGATGCGTTCACTAGAATATTCAAAACGACGATTAAATTTATTTTCCACGTAGAATAAAAGAGTATAACTTAGGAAAAAAGTGAGTGAATAGAATTTAAAGTAACAAATGTTTATATGCAACGGCCGTGTGTCGAGCCGAAAAGCTCATTGCACTTGATTGAAGTTAGATTTTTTTTCTTTTTCGATTCTAGCTCTTGAAATTTCTTATCCCCCCTCCCCCGCGCATTTTTTCAAAAATAACATTAACATGGACACTGGATGATGAATTTAAAACATTTTTTTTTTTTTTTTTTTTTTTTTTTTTATATATATATCTTGCTATTTTACACCTAGTCTTATCAACTATTTGGTAATCTATGGAATAAGTTAAAATGACATGAATAAGCAACCCAACCAGTGAAGGGTGCTAAAATTAACTTATATATGTATGTGTATACAAAATGCATACACACATATTTTTGCATTCTCATGGACACATACATACCATCACACACGCACATACACCCACACACATCAGCACACGCACATACACCCTCACACATCAGCACACGCACATACACCCTCACACATCAGCACACGCACATACACCCTCACACATTAGCACACACACATATTATTTATACTTTTTTAATTCATAATACCAATAACAAAAAAGTAGCATTATACGCAGTTGTAATATCACGAATGAAAAATATATTTATATCATACAAAAAAAAACATAGAAATCTTAAATAATACATTTCTGGTTCGTGATATTAATTGCATTTACCGACAGAAAATGATTTCCATATTAATTATCGTAACTTTAAGAAGAATCAACTACAGAAATTTCATTAATTTCAAAATATACCGAAATCTTAAAGCCGTAATTCTTAATAAATCAACACAGCTCCTCCCGAATACTGCCGAACTGAATTATAAATACTTAGATATATAAACAATTGATACATACCGAGTACATATATACGAAAAGTAAATCAAAAAATGAAATACCCCCTTGATCACTCCGCTTGCCGCCCACCAAAACCACGACCTATTATCACACTCTGTTCTTTGTAAGAATAACAAATAAAAACAGAAAAAAATTATACATGTATATATTTTTTCCCCAACATTTTTGTATTAATCCCTGCTTGTTTCACTCGCAAACGACCTCCCTCTTGGATTTTTCAACAGGTCCACTTCGGCAGCATTTAAACTATCAACAATACTGTTCGAATGTTCCTATTTTAATCGTTTTTAACTGCTCTCGTCTTACATACAATTCCCTCTATGGTCTAAATCCAATCCACCCCCATTTGTGCAACATGCTGTATTCAAATAAATCAACCGAATTGTTCTTAATTGTCCAGATTATTGCATCTCCTCCGTACGCAGGCTACTTACCTGTCTAAAGTTTTTAGTTTAATAATGAAAATTACTATTTTTCCTGAATCTTTACAGCTAATTAACTTCCCCATAATTCGCGCAATATCCGTACTTGTGACCGTTATTGCAGGACACGGCGCGATAAAAAAAAAAATAATCAAAATATTCTAGTTATTCAAATATTATACATTTTTATTTTGTTTTTAACGTTACAAAATAATAATTAAAAAAAAAAAAAAAACCGATAAATAAGACATTAAATATTTGTAAAAATAAAGAGTTTATTCTTCTGTCAGTTTTAAAATACGTAATTATTATGGCAAATTTTTAAAATTTACGTTACTCATCTTCACATTTTTGAATATTTTATTGTTTCGCGCATTTTCCAATATGTTATAATTCTCTGTAAAACCGTAGTCGCTAATGACCTTGTAGTCCAAAAGCGACTTGTAAATACAATAAATAAATAAATAAAAATCATCTTCACATTATGTATTCTCACTACAAAGTATCCAGTTCTAATTTCATTTAAAGAGTTTCCCCCAGGTATGTATGTATCTGAGAGATGATCAGCATTTCCGCATTACCTTAAAATACCGGATTAGTAATCGCTAGATATTAATTCTGTTTTTTTCACGCCTAATAAAAACAAATTTAGCCGGATAATTTTAAAGATATTTTTTTATTCTTGTAATAAAAATATTTTTGGAAATTTTTCTAAAAGAACGCTAATTATAATAGTTACGAGGTAAAATTTTATATAATGAAAGCGAAAAAAAAGGTAGCTGATAAAATCATGATGAAATAAATATAATAAACAATAGTAATAAATCCGTAATTTTATCTACGATTGCGTGCACTTTGGTCTTTGCAATCCTGCGTCAAATAACACCTTCTCCTTCTTTTTAATTATCCGATAAATTAAATCGGCTATTTATTCTAATAAAAACAAAAAAGAAAACTGTTTTTAAAAGTATTATAATTTATATAACTCGAATAAAAAAAGTATCTAAAAAAAAAATATCTAATTCTTTACTTGCAAAAAATTTTTAAAAGAACTAGTAAATCTTTCGTATTATAGCCGCAGTCCCGGCTAGTTACAGTCTCGCGCTTAAATACAAATTCCATATTTAATTATGCAAAATGTGTGCTTACACGACGTTCTTAAAAAATTTACAAAAATTATTAAGCCCGAAAATGTTGTTCGTTAGCACCGCAAGAATTACAGAGCGTCGCTCCATATTTCTGTTTAACCAAAAATTTTAAACACGCTTAATGAAAATATTGAAAATTTTACCTTAAATGTGAATTAACGTTTGGCCGTTACAAAGTCTACAGTGCCCGCGCAAATTTTTTCCCCAAAAAGAGATTAAATATTAACGGTAAGATTTAACATTAAAATAGAGACTAAGATTTAGAAAAGATGTTTTTGAAAAGTTGGTTTTAAAAAAACCTTTCCAATCTCATGATGTTGTTACACTGAAAGCAACGTATATACATATACTTCAATTCACTTTTAATAACAGTAACCTTTAATAGGAAATATTTTCTAATTCGCTATTTTCATTTTCCAGTTGTATTTCATATTTTTTTGCTTGCTAAAGAATTTTTTAAAATTAATATCACTTAATGCAGCGATACTGTGAGAAGTTTCCGACTTCTTCGTCGCCTAAAGCTTATAAATAGTACCTTTTTACTTTTAGTAAGTAATTAAATCTGTTCTACTATAAACTTTTAGCAGAAAACCATTAAAAACGCATAAGTTCCGCAATACGCTCAATCAGAGTTCCATTTTTACCTACCTTTTTTCTTTTAGCACATCCTCAAGGCTATCTCGAACGCCTGTGAATAATTCATATACGCGCGCGTTCTTTAGAAAAGTCGAAACAAATTTTATAGAAAAAATTAAAAAAAAAAAAAAAGAATCATTTATTATTCCATTTCTACAATTTTACATACGTCTATGCTTATTACAAAGAAGTGTGTGTGCCCCCCCCCCGCTCGATAGTGTTCGGCGAAAAAATAAATTTAACTTCTCTTTTAGCTCTACAACGACCGCAAACAAAACACAACCTTCGTTGTCGTACATACAATGTTAGTTCCGTGTTACTGTAATGTATTCTCAAAAAGCCTGGCTGACTGTGAAAACTTAAATGCTTTCTACGGACCTCGATGAAATTACATAGTGAGGCATCGCTAATTCGGATAAATGTTAATTAAATCTAGCCGCCACTGTGCGACTTGAATAAAATGCAATAATACAAAAAAAAACATGTAATGCGAATAACTCTGCGGTGCTGGTACATCGATTCGGTAGAAAAATGTAAAAATTTTCATGTGATAATCGATAATTTATTTAAACGGACTGAGGACAGCTGGTTAAAATAACTAAAATTTTCTGAGAGATAATTCGATTTCCACGCGACGGTTAAATATAAACATACAATTTCGATTTTCACTAAACCGATCAAATTAATTACGCCGATCATACGGAAATGTAAATATAAAATAAATCATTTTGACTACGAATTATTTTTTTGAGGGAAAAATTACTTATCAGCAAATCCGATAACAGATATAGGAGGTGTATGAAATGTAACAAAACGAATTAACGGCAAAATTTCCGAATGCAAAAAAGAGACAAAAAATTCGACGCATAGAACCAATAGGAAATAAGAATCGAAAATGAACGAAACAGCGACCAGAAACGTAATCCGAAAGTTTTAAATGAACCGACACATATAGCCCGCAAGTAAAACGAATAAATATATCGAAGTAAAGAAATAGTTTATAGAAAAATTTGAATAATTATCGCGAAACTAATCTAGCTTTGCAAACAGTGACATACGAGATGGTCGGCATTCAACAGCTTCATCCACCTGTCAAAATGCGAAAAAAAAAATACACACCTATCTTCTTTCTTTTATAAATAATTTTCTCGAGTTATAATTAAACGGGCGGCGATCTATTCTTAAAGTCATTTTTACATTTTAGCAACAATATGTTAATATATTATATTTTTTAAAGAAAGTTTTTCTTCGATTCAGTTTTAGTGGCGATTTTATTTTTATTTATTTATGTCATCTATTTCTAACATTATTATATAATGTATCAAAAATGATAAAGAACAGGTGTGAGTTTTATTAAGATGATCCTGCTTAAAAGAAATAGCTGCTCGGAAGGATCTACAAATGTAATATTACATGATTTTGCGAGAAAAAAAAGAAATATCAATAATAATTTTTTACTATTAACGCATTAACTTTTTTTTAAACATGTACAGTGACATATATAATTGTAGGCTGATTGAGATTTATTTTTTTTTTAAATTCTGACTAGGCGTACAATATAAATAACCAAACGGCTGCGTTATTTTTGTATCTATTTTTTTTTTTTTTTTTTTTTTTTTTTTTAATTTCTTTCTTTTCAGTATAAATCTGAAAAAACGAAACGGATAATTCAATCAGAAAAGGGTTAAATATAAGAAAGTATTCTCGCAGCTAAGAGAGTTCTGTTAAATCGCCTTGACAAAACGAAACATCTTTTTTAAAATAACTGTTAGGAAAAAAAAAAAAATATATATATATACATGCGTATTTTTGTCCTTTTTCCACTCCTCGCGTGAATTTTAAAATCGTTCTAAAATATTAAATCCATTCCGGAAAATAAATGAAAAGTGCTTCTCCCCTAATGTGAAGAAGAGAAGCTAATGTTTAATTTGGATTTCCGATTAGCCGATTAATTTTTTATCGTAATTATATAATACATTTTTCCTCAAAAAAAAAAAAAAAAAAAAAAAAAAACAGCATTACTAATAAACCGTACCGATCGAATATACTGTAGCGTAAAAAAATAAATACAAGTTTATAACATTTCAAGAAATATACATATTTCGGTCGCTTTGAGAAAAGCGTTAAGTTCTTTCAATTTTTATGTTCCACCATCCGTCACAGTAAATATCACGGGAAAGAGTACAAATTCTTCTCGACAGCTTAAATCGAAACTAAAAGAATATTTTTATGTTTTTGACCTCCTTTTTTTTTAATTGTTTATTACAGTTTATTAAATTTTTAAAAAAATGTACAAGTCTGTCTCAAATTTAATTATTTATTATTCGCCGACGCCTTTAAGCTCGCCAACTTCCACTTGAAAAAAAAAACAAAAAAACAAAACAAAACGCGATGCTTTTATTGTATTAATAAGAAAAAGTGTGAAAATTATTAGCTTTTACTAAAAATATAATTTAATGGCCCCAAAAGAGTTGGTCTTTTTCTAAAAAAGTTTAATTTTTTGAATTAACGCATCCAAATGATGAATGCGACAGTTAAAAAGTGCCAGCAGCATTACGATCAGAAATAAAGTAAAACATACACGAACAGTGATCTTCATTAATAATGATTCTCTTAAATAACGAGCATTCTAATTTTCACGTTTATCTTTTCCTTTTTTCCGCCGTACGTCCATTTTTTGTTAATAACTAATAAATTGAATCGCACCTCCCGGGGCCAGTAATGATAAATTTATTTCTACCTGTACGCTACATTTCGTATTATTTTGCCGCGTAATTCTATTCTCGGTATGTGGCCAATCGGAGGGGTAGTAATATTGACGATATATTTCCGCCTGCGAAATTTTGCTGATTTTTTTTTTAACATCGCATTACGTAAAATATTTTTAAAAAAAAAAAAGGAAACAAGATCATTCAAGATTAAATGATTAATCACTTGAGTTAGTCCGTATCAAATTGAGAAAAGGTATGAAGAAAATTTTAATGTCTCTGCCCATACTAATTTCTGGAGACAGCATTGAATTCATGCAACAAATATATGCTGAAATTTCAGATCTTACTATTCGATTTAATATATACATATATATATATATATATATATATATATTGTTTAATTACTCATTTACACACTCGTTCATCCTGATTCAAATATCTTTTACTTTTTTTTTTTTTTTTAATTGAACCCAAAATGTGCGACTGCTCCCAACCTGTTGACCCATTCGAATCACGCTTATTACAAATTCATTCTATTCTGCTGAAAAATTATCCGCTACTATTTTATAATATATTTACTGCAAAGTGCGTTTTACCAAGTTTGTTTCAGCTTTTTGGAACTTAACCGATCAGTGTTTAAAAAAAAAAAAAAGAGAGATTAAAATACTCTAAATAATAATTACGCATTGTTAGCGATAATAATTTACAAAAAGTCATTTACCCTTATATCGATTGTAATAGGAGAGTAAAAACTGTGTGCGTAAATGCGACCAATGTTCGTTTTATAGTGATCATCGTGAGATAAAAGCGTAGTAGTATCTTTGTTTTGCGATGAAACATATTTATTTGCTCTTTTTGCATAACGGTCTTAACTATTACGACAATTCAAGTACATACGAGGGAGTTGTACAGATGATAATTTGTAATAATATTTCTGACTTACCACAATGTACGTATATTTGTATTTATCGTTTTTAGGTGTCGAGAATACTTCAACATAAATAACGTAATGTATGTAAAATTTGACGACATTACATATTACGCAAACTAATATACACTTTCAAAATTGAAAAATAAAGTTATCCAACTGTAAATTTCGTATTGCGTGCTTTTTTTGCTTTTTTTTTTTGTATTTTTAAATGTTTTTGTAACTCGTGAATACTTTGATTGATCTGCATATTCGATCCGAACAAAACACGGTCACCAGGTACTTTTTACAAATCTCCTTCGAATGCTTAAAAATTTGCATCTGGCAGAAATTTTTTGCTTCGTCTTTGCGTAGTTAAAAATTCCAAACTCTTTTTTAAAATTTCAACGTCAAAATTATTTTACGTGAAATGAGATGAGAAAAATATAAAATATAATACTAATTCACCCCTTAAGACACGGTCGACTATTTGAAACAACAGATTCTCTGGTGTAGTCTAATGCGACATAGAGAAAACAACGACAAATTGTAAAAATAGCTCTATAAATGGTAATCATTTTACTTCCATTTTTTTTTTTTCAGTACCTGGTAGGGTTAATGAAAATAAGTTTATTTTTTAAAGTTACTATAATTTTACCACTCGAATTTGCATCGAGATGATTTTTCACGCAAATACCCTTAACGAGAGATGGACATATAAAATAATTCATTTGCAGTAAGCGTGTGCTTCGTTTTAAGCGAATGGGCTGTTTTAAAATTTTTTTCAATTTCCTACTCCGCGTTCCCTCAAAGCAGAAAGATAAATATTTTAACGGTTAAATGCGAGGTAAAATTATATATATATATATGTGTGTGTATGTATATATATATATATATATATATATATATATATATATATATATATGTGTATATATATATATATATATATATATATAAATATATATATATATATATATATATATATAAATATATATATAAATATATATAGCGCCAGTAAATTTCCAGAACCCCGGTATCTTTTTTTTCTGTTTCTTTTTTTCATCTCCCACCGCCTTTAATTTTATTTACGCCCATTATTAATATGTGCTAGTTCCTATTTAAGTTTTTAATCGTCTGCGAGCGTAATAGCGTAGTCAGAAAATGTTTCAGCAGTAGGGATATGATAAATTATCCTTAACCCATATGGGGACGTACTAATAACTAGGGTCCCCATATGTTTACATATTTTTTTGGTATCGGCACGAAAGTGTTATGTGGGCCGCTGCGCTGGTTTTGCAAACAACTAATGTACATAATTAAACGTAAACAATTAAAGTATACCTGTAAAACCCTGTAAAGTAAAAATGACGTGTAAAGATGTTCAAACTTTGATTCGGTAACGAAAAAAGAGAGCAAATTACGAGAACTTGTTGAAACAACACTTATTATACTTAAGTAGATTATGAAATTCCAAAACAATGCAACGGTCATCGATCTCTTAATTGTTTTCGTTATTGACAAATAAATTTCTTGTAAAACATCGGCTATTACAATTTATGATAAAAAAAAATTTCGTTTAACGCTCAAACGACAACAACGGTACACCGGGATAACCGATTAACAACCTGAAACTGAAAATATTCGTTCTATTTGTGCAGAAGAGATACGGGGGGGAATATTTAATAATTTTTAAAACCGACTTGATCAATACGCTCGCTAATTAAAATTGCCGTTTAAACAAAGACCGATTTTTTTTTTTTTTTTTTTTTTATTATATAAATTTTTTTTGAGAATATTTTTGCACTTATCAAAAATTGTTTATACTGCTTGCTTACCATCTTTTTATGATTTCAGTTACCACAAGAAAATTTCTTTTAGAAAACGTAACTCTTTATAATTTTTTCGTAATTTTTTACGTCGAAACGCCTCCATTTTCAAATCAACTTAAATAAATATTCCTATTTCGTGCTGAATTTCTGAAATGCACAATCTGTCACTAGTGGCGAATTAAAGAGACGGGGGAAAAAAACAAACTAAAATGGTGGAACAGCCAATTTCGTTTCAATGGGAACAATGTAAATTAGTTGAAACCGGGGCCAGAATGTATCTCGAGCGAACCGTACGGGAAAATCATCTGTACACGCTAATAGCCGCCGAGCGCAAGCCCCCCCCCCCATTCTCGTTGTATTCGGTAAGCGGATTTAAATTTCTGTTTCGACCCTTGTTTTATTACGCCGCTCGAATGTAATGGGTTTTGTCGCATCGTCGAATAATAGTACGCGAAAACACTGGGAAGCGTCCAACAACATTTGGCTAATATTTCTGACAGCAGCGCCATCTATTGGAAACTGCGTGCAGTATGCCTGCCAATCGTACCAACTTACAAACTACGAGTATCAAAGTGTGTTGTTTGCCCCGCTCCATGGTTCGATCCAACTTCTGGTTCATTCAATTCATTTTGAAGAAAAATGCGTTTGAAGAGAGAGGGAAAATGTTACGTATGCGGAATTTAGTTTATCGTTCGTTGTCGGAACCGAAATTATTTTTAAAGAAAAACGTAAAAAAAAGCCACTTGTATGACCTTATTTTTATTTTTCAAGTTCGATTTATATTATACAATAGCGATGATCTGCCGAAAACAGGGCCTGTTCAATTATTCGAGTATTCTCGCGAAATTACGTGACCATTTTTTAAAAAAAAAAATCATTTAATATTACACGAGTCTCTTAAATACATATATAGGTTTTTATACGTTAAGAACGAGCGATTTTTGAAATGTGCGATTGTAATATTTTACACGAAATCGCTGATGTAATTTATACTGTTCTTGTTTGGTTTTTCCAACTAAATGCGGCTTACATAACGCAGTTGTAAATAGCGCGTCCTGCGTAATTCGCATCTTTCAAAACACTGTTACACACTTGTTATACGTTGTTTTTTTGTTTTGTTTTGTTTTTTTGTTTTTTTTGTTTTTTTGCGTAACACGAATTGAGTTTTGTATCTCTGTTCTTGTCGAATGATGCGAAGATGAAGTATTTGTTGCACCAAGTAAGCACGTGTTTTCGTCAGGTCACGAGATTTACAACGAAAAGAAAGTTTTACCATATTTACGTTTTACCATATTTACGTTTTACCATATTTACGATTTACCATATTTACGATTTACCATATTTACGATTTACCATATTTACGATTTACCATATTTACGATTTACCATATTTACGTTTTACCATGCGTAGAATAAAGACAAAAAGCTACAGTAGCGATGGAGATGACACAAAAACGGCACCGAGATATAATTTTCAAGAAAATCGTAATTTCTTCTTCGCTGATTGAGCGAAACATATTTTACAAAATGACAGAATGGAAAGAGAAAAACATGAAAAAGAAAATCGAAAACAAGGAAAGAAATGATTTTATAAGAAACGAGAATAGGTGTACCGTTTTGGAGATGACGTAGGAAAAGAGCCGAAGGACGGAGTAAAAGAAACTTGCAAAGACTACAGCGAAGATTAGACATACCTTTTTTGAATTAGCCGTTGTTCCAAAATTAAATCGTTACTTATACGTTGAAGTCATTCGGTACGTACACACATCTTTTAAAATCATTTTCACGCCTGACGGCGGCACGTAAGTTTTCTTCTCTTTTGTAATTTTGCGATTTGTTTACTTATAAAAAAATAAATAAAATAAAAACTACTTACAATAGCGATTCCTTTTTTTTTGTTTTTGTTTTTTTTTTTTTTTTTTTTTTTTGGAGAGAGATTAACGTCTAAAAAGCGGAAATCTATATGAGATTTTTGTAAGCCTGATGATAATTAGCGTGTTTTGATTTCAGATGTCAAATTATCGGATACCCCTAAATTAAATAATATTCTGTTGTTTAAAAAAAAAAAAAAAAAAAAAAAAAAAAAAGTTACGATACATATGAAAGTAAATTCTCGGCTTTTTTTTTTTTTTAAGCCATGTACAGCCTTATGGCTAGAGGCGTGAGAACTGTTTGGATTTAAATTAGGGAGTAGAGACTGGTAGCTTGCAAGAAGGAGAAGAGTTTGTATGTTTTTTGGTATCATTGTCTGAAAGTAGGGATTCAAGAGATTCGTTTTGGATGTGTAGGTCTTTTTGGGTTTGAAATTTTGGACAATCGATTAGTATGTGTTTGATGGTGATGGGAACTGTGCAGGGTTCACATATAGGTCGAGACTGTTTGTTTAATATATAACCGTGAGTGAGAGCTGAGTGACCTGCTCTTAGTCTGAATAATACGACTTCGTTTTTTCTGGATTTTTGATATGAAGTTTGCCAAACATCTACGGTTTTCTTTATGGTTTTTAGTTTGTTTGTGTCTGGGATCTGATTCCAGTGTTGTTGGAAGGATTTATATGCGACGGATTTACCGGATATTTTCAAGTCCGAAAGAGGGACTGGAACGTTTGGAATTGGGGAGATGATCATTTGCTATTTCGTTTGCTTTCTCATTTTGACGGATGTTACAATGGGATGGTATCCAACAGAAGATGATTTCTTTGTGCGAAAATGAGAGGGTTTGTGCAGCATCTTATTCGAGGGGAAACTGTTGATCTAAATTACGAAAAGTAAATGTAAAGAGAAATCGTATTCTTCCGTCTTTAAATTAACCGTATACCTCCAGAGTTCGTATAGCATGCTCTCTTTTCTTTTCTTTTTTTTTCAATTAATTACTTCCGGGCCCAACTGACCCATCGTGATGATAATTCCGCGCTGATTCGAACCGGATTCTACTCGAACGGATGATCACCCTCTCCGTTAATTAAGCGACCACACAGTGTTAACATTTTCTTCCCTTAGAATTTGACAGAACATTTTAGCATCGGATGGCGCAACGTCCCATGTTTGTTGCGCAGTGTTGCTGTTCGCTTCATCGGCCTAATCCAAAAAAATAAACAGGTAAAAATTGATTTTTTTTTCGACTTTTGAACTTCGTTCCTACGGACTGAAATTAACCAAGGTTAACTTACCAGGAAAAAATAAGCGGTCTACACAGCTGCGGCTATTTTCTAAAAACGGGAATTATGCGAATAAACTAATCCCATTTTAAACGTTTTCATGTCTTACGTTTAATCTTAGAACTGATTTCATGCGAAAAATATTATATTCCCTTCTATAAACCGTCTAGTATGGAATATGGAAAAGGCGTTTAACATACAGTAGTACCATTGAATACCGGAAAATGTACCAGACAATAATGGAATACAGATTAATTTATGTAGCGCAGTTTTGAAAATATCCGATGAATTTAAATCCATTTTCAAAAAAAATACGTAAATATCTAATAATAAAATTGCATCTGTTATTGAACTGTGTAATTTATCAAATTGCAATGAAAAAAAAAAAAAAACAAATCCACTTTAGCTGATGTATTTTTTTTTCTCGTTATTTTAGATGCACTTACGAATGTTCCAGCAACGGAGAAACAAAAAAAGTGCTAAATTTTTATCTGATTGAAAAAGTAGTAAGAGAATTCAGATAAAGATGGGCAGGAAAAAGGATATTAACCACGGAGCTAGAAATTAACGGTAGAGAACGTTCAGCCGAAAGAGACGAAGATTAGAACTTGAATAGGATCACCAATGAATACGGTGTGATGGGGAATAGGATCACCAATGAATACGGTGTGATGGGTAAGGGGAAAAGCGAACACGCGATTCGAGAATAATAAAGTGAGTTGAAATCACACTATCTTAACACACACGGAGTAATACTTGAAAGGAAGGATGCAGACAAAAGGCTGAATTAGAAGACAATAAGAAATTGGAAAATACGGAAGAAGAGTAAGTATCAACAGTCTGGGGAAGGCAGCTTCAAGAATTGACGGTTGTGGCCGGTAATTTATTCGAAAATTTAAAATTGGCCAAGCGGCTCGAATCTCCAATTTTCCTCCAGTATATCCAAAGTTGAACTGGAGATGGTGGAACGAATTGAAAGAATATCGTACTTAGGAATGGAGATGAAATTCTAGAATCGGATGAAGAATTTGCGGATGTTCAGAGGTAACGAAAGAGATGACGCGTTAAATAGCGATAGGGGTCTGAAGGATTTTCCGATGATGAAGCATATAAAAGCATCACCTGCACTTACACTTTTTTTTTTAATTAGTCTCTATGCCCGCTAGTTCGATAAAGGGTAAAAAAAAACCCAAATTCTATCAAATTCGGTATAAGGCGTTTGTTGTTAAAAAAATCAATAAATTCAAATTAGGCGTTCAAAACGTTATTCCGAAAATTTGTTTAAGGAATACTTATCGAATATATCGAATTAAAATTAAAAACTCGCCCTACTTCGCAGTGTGCAACGGAGAATTATTTTTACTTCTGAAATATAATTAATATTTTCGTTGCATGGTTGCTTTAGCCATTTTTAATCTATTTGTTTACCGCAACGTATAGGGTGTAAAATAAGGTCGTTCAAAATGCCTGACGGGTGATTGTTCTTTTTCCATTTGTAAACCACACGCTCTAACATATACCGTAAATTATTCGATTAAGTGTCATTTTGTTTAGCGGAAATCATGAAGAAGATCAATATAGTCGCCTATGATCTCCATTCTGACAATAAAGGATCTATCGTTACTTCTTTCCTTAGATCTCGTCGTTAATCCCCTGTTGCATTACATTGCATTGTCATTTTCCCTAATCTTCATCATTCCACATTTTATCCTGTTCATTAATTTTTATCCTTGCCGAATACGCTATATTAATTACATACAGGGAGAGAGGGCACATGCATTGAAAAGTCTTCTAATAACAAGCTCAAATTATCCTCAGCTCTTGATCATAAACATGATTCCGGTCTTCCGCTCCTGTCGCTGATTTTAATCTTAAACGGGAAAATTCATCTGTTAAATTCCATTTCCGCCTGTTGTTATTCAACTATGTACCAATACAATATATCCTTTCTCGTAACTTATTACTTGTCTATTCGCCCTAAGTGTTTAGAAAAAGTCCCCTTTATTAATGGAAAAAACTAAAAATCCGGTTCCAATTGACACCATTCTTCGTAAAATGAAGAAAAAAACACAACAAATAAACGTTACAAATTTCGTCACGAAAGAAGAATAACACAGCCATTATAGTATTCGCGCGAAATTTAATCTTTTCATCATATTAAGCAGCTGCCAATGTTCTGCGGAAATTTCTGAAATGCTGAAAACCCGAAAAAGAAAAACCGACTTCTTTTTGACAACTGTTCAGAGATCTACTTAAACTGAAGTTAAAATGTGACGACTTAAGCTCAATCTTAACTATACGAAATTCTCTACTCCGTCGACGTTTATTAAATAGTCGTTAGCCGTTCCTGAAATGAAAATAACGCTACACTCGAAACGACACAAACTAACAACGCAAAATACGAACGCTAGCGGACAACAGGGTGTTGTCATTTTGAAAGAATAAAAATTATTCACATTTTCATTAAAAATTAGAATCATTGCTCCAGTCAAAAGTTTAAAGAATGCACAGATATAATTCTGAATCGTTTCCGAATGGGTGAAGTTAAGATTTTCCTAATATGAAAAAGAGGAAAGTCATTATAATTCGAGAGAGCTTTTCGATCGATAGAGTTTCACCTCTTACGGCCTTCGCATCTTTGGCCGACTTCACAATGCGCGCTCTTCTGATAGAAAATGAAATATATTCTACATCAGTCGGCAAAATACCGGCTAGCCGGGAAAAAGTCGAACATAAAAAAGAACATTAGAACTGCATTAGTGTTTTATTAGCGCAATTCTTTTTGTCCTTTTTATTTCACGCGTCGCGCTTTACGAGACACCTGAATTGTAGATGGGAATATCAAAAAGAAAAAAAAAAAAAATGTCCCTCGGGACTCAGTCGGACGAGCAGAGTTCATTTTATTTAGCGGGCAAGAGAATTTACGACATGTGCTCACTGCATCGACCTGCAGACGTAAAAAATACATTTTTTAGGAACGTGAGCTTTTAATAGCTAAATAATAACTTGGAATATTACGAATTCCTCTACTATAACGCAAACGACGTATAATTCGAAAATACTATTGAATATATGTCGGAGGAGATTATTAGAAAATTTCATCGGACGCTCAATTAAAGAATTAAGTTGCACCGAAAGAGCAAAAAATAAATGAAACGATCGAATTAATTTCGATACGCAGTGGAATTTTGTAAATTTTATGAAAAGAATTGCGGGCGCAGAGAAATGGAAATCGCTTTGAAGGAAAAAAACAAAAATGAACGACTCATGAAGGAACGAACGTGCGAATATTTTCGAACCTGATGCTTCTAAATAACTTATGACGTAACATCTTAAAGCTGGTTGCATAATGAAACACGGAAGAAGAGAAAAAGGAGAAAGTACGAGAGACAGATAAAAAGGAGTTAGTGTGATGATATGTGTGCGGCGAGAAAGACAATTAGGGAAACGATCTTGCGAAGATAGGTCGAAACTTTACGAAGCAGAACGGTCAATTCGTTGCTGCTACCTCTGACGCGAGTTCTTCGAAAAGGTTTTATGTTCCGTTAATGGAAGGCTTTAAAGGCGCAATAGTGAAGATATTTGCCCGCGTGCGATATTTGAATCATTTTGTTGCCTAATAGAACTACATTAATCTCTGATATTCCATTTAGATAATACTGATACCTAACTCTAGCGGCAAATCCTCGACTTAAACATGTGTTTTTCCATATTAACAAATTAGCGTCTAAATCATTTGAACATATCTCTTCTAATGGTTTTACGGTGACCATTTTGTTCGAAAGAATATTCAAAAAAAAAAAATCAAAAGGATCTCTGTTCGTCGGCATAATACCATTAAACAGGTTCGTCGAATGGCCTCAACTACTGAGAAAGTTTTAGAAGAAAGGAAAATCTGTTTAACTACTTTTCCGAAAGTGACACATGTATGTTATACAATTCGAGAACATGTTCTGAGAGAAATTAGCTATGAAACTCATGCCTTCCTCCTTGCATTAGACAACAATATTATAAGTCTGTACACACATTCTGATAAAATCAGAGCTAGAACTCCACACATGCTCTCGTCTCGTAACTTCCGTCTATCACACTGCGGTCATGATTGTCCGTAATAACGCATAGTCAAAGCTCAAAGATCACTTTCAGAAAAGGTTCCCTACATTTCAATTTATTACGTGTCTGAAACTTACCGCTTATTTCTTTGAATTATATTAAATACATATGTTTCTTAGTGACTGTGCCCCATATTTAAATGCATTAGCATGATTGATAACCTTACATCGTTTTCTGATCTTTATATATATATATATATATATATATATATAATACAGCCCTGCACCAATCGTGACTATTTCTTCTACAATCCTGCAGAAGAATTATCTCAATTAAGCACATCATTCTTAATTTTTTATTTCGGGCTTGCAAAAGAAAAATTACTATTTAATTTTAATTTTTACTGCACATTTATTTTTAGAAACATGGCAATAAAATGTTACATACTTTTCATAAAAGTTTTTTTTTTTTTTTTTTTTTTTTTATATTTTTATATTACTCGGTAAGAACGATTTTGCAAATAATATATATATATATGAGGGGAGGGTGTATTTTTAAAATAAATTACTCAGAAATACAATTAATCTGTATTTCAATTTTTAAAAAAAAAATAAATAAAAAAATAAACACGTGTTTCGTACGCCGAAATTAATTAGAGAGAAATTCAAATCTCAGCGTGTTACACATAAACATAAGTTAAACAGCAATTCTTCAGCCTTTGAATATCAGATGAATAAAAAATGACAAGTAGAGCGAAATAAAATCGAAACTCGCCACAACAAAATGCTCTCTTTATATGACAGAAGTTCCGTTATTTATTAAAAGTTTCTTTTTTTTTTTTTTTTCTTAAATTTCGAGCGCTATGTAAAGAAATAACTTTTGATCCCCGACGGCCGCTTTAAATGTTGAAAAGAGCTTATTCCTCTATTAGAATAGGCGAACGCAGCTGGCTCGGTTCCCACTTTTTGATGATCGTTTGCTTTGTCGGCCTTTTCAAAGGAGTGTACTTTTTCTCATTCATTTCTAGCTTAACCTAACTCCTATTCAAACATGGCCTGGTTGCTAGACTTTTTTTTCAATACATAATCACTGCGATCGATGAAAGTTATTAGTTTAAAGGCTTTCCTTTCTTCTTGTAGAACATAATTGACAATAAGTTCAATAAAAATCGGAAAATATATATTTTAAAAAAAGAAAAACCGAAAAACCATTCGATAAATTTGAACCATTTTTTTCCCTTTTTCTTTTTCTTCAATCGGGTTAACATCAGCCAGAGAAATTGAAGAGAGGATTCCTGCCAATCCCAAGATTCTCTTTGTTTCCTTCACTTCGTCATTCTGTTGTCTCCGTTATTCGTATGCGCTCTTAAGCCATGCTTTATTATCTTTCTCCGTTGGTTGCCTCTCCATATTATCCTCTCAAACAAAGAGTGTGTTTGCGATACTGATCATGTGTTTATTAAGTGTTTATTTTCTATTGCTGAGTGTTCTGCTTTCAACTCCAGTTTGCTGCGACTTGACCTACTCTCTATTGCGCCTCTTATGTCCTATGTTTTTCCCTCTCCAGAGATTGTTCCTATCATTTGTTCCTTTCTCCTGACAAAACATTTGATATCGTATCAGGATATAATCGACTGCTTCATTTTCTAATTGTTTCTGAGTAAAAGTCCCTCCCGGTTGACAAGCTCAAAAAATTAAAAAAAAAATTTGGATGCGACTGTGCTGGGGCACAGGGTTGTTGACTTAACGTGAAACGCCTATATCAGTTTAAGTATTCATATATACATTTATATATATATATATATATATATATATATAAATATCTCTCTTTCTCTCTCTCTCTCTCTCTATATATATATATATATATATATATATATGAAGTAAAGTGAGTTCCATACCCTTGATAAGGTATCATGGATTGTGAAGTTAAGCTTTCCATAATGGTACTAAGCCCAATGGCACTAATGAGAGTGGGGGAGGAGCAGTTCTTTTCTCTCGGCCGCCTTTACTTTCCCAGATTTCTCTGGTACCCAATTATTTCAGGCTGGGGAAGCTTGGGAGCGACTTGGATCCGGGATGATATATATATATATATATATATATATATATATATATAAATATATGCAATGAAAAATAATAGTCGTTGCGTTGCGCGATTTCATTTCACGAGTGATTTTTAAGACGTTTCACGTCAAAAAAAAAATTGAAGAGAGGAAAAAAAGTTCTTCGGATAAAAACAATTCGTCGGCGAGAAAAGCAGATTCAAAAGGAAATGAAATAAAACACAAAAAAAGAGCACCGATAATAAGGCGAATAGTTTGAACAAAGTGAAATAAAAGAACGTGTTTGTCGATGCATTTACGATCAGCGTCATAAAGAAATCCAGTAAGGGGGCAAAATAAAGTATGTATGCAGATGAGAAGCAAGAAATTGATGTGGCAAGAGGACTAAAATAATAAAAGGCGATAAATAGTCGAGATTATGGAGTTTTTGTAAAAGGAAGACACGAGGAAGAAGAGATTTCGAATAGCGAGATGGGGAAAGTCAGAATTTTGAAAATAAAGAATCAAAACACCGTCTGTGGAATAAGTTTTTTTTTTTTTTTTTTTTTTTTTTTTATTGTATTACAAACTGGTCATCTAGGCCATTTAGCAATATTCTTAACAGGGAAATATTTAGCATGAAGGGAGAAGTACCCAATAGTACCTACCCGATAAACTTTACCTTAAACAAGGTCATGGGGTTTCTTACGCTTTAGCCGCCTCCTATCATTAGCATTATGTAGCAGTCCAGCAGCAAGTTTATTCGGATGACTTTCAAGTCTTTCTGCGTGTCTTCGGGCATGAGTTTTAATAACATCTGCCACATACTCTATCCCTAAATCTTGATGCAAAGTTTGATTTGATACATACCATGGCGCCTTGGTTACGAGCCTAAGGATTTTATTCTGCACGGTCTGTATTATCTTCAGATTTGTAGGTTTAAAGTGTCATTTACGGAAAGAAGAACAATTTTGCGACCCAAAAACGTGCGTAAAATTCTGCAATTATAACTGGAGAAACGAGCTAAACGCGACAAAATCGTTCTCTCAATACCTGAATGACTAGAGAAGTAGACAGCAGCTTGATCTCAACTAGTGAAAATGGAAAAAGTTGCCAATGAGCGTAGAAATGTAGCACATGTAATCGAAAATGGGAGAAGAGTTTCGGACCAGTAAAATTATGTATCGCACATATGTATCAAAAAAAAATTTACATCCATGTCTGTGTAAAAACTCGTATCTTTTTTGCGATTCGTTCATTTAGAAAATTAACTCCAAACCTTTTATTTTATTCAATTTTTACACTAGGGGGGGGGAGGCCTATTCATTTTTCTTTGTCTATCAGAATAGCGTATTAAAACTGTACTGCAGTTTCAAAACTTGGACGAATTATAATTGTTTCTGAATCTCATTCAAACAATTAACAGTGAAATTGTCCTCTTCGCTCTCTGATAATGTATGCAATTTTACTGATATCAAATTATTACATTACAATTTTCTTCGAAACTGTTTAATTTCTACTCAGTTATACACCCCTTAATAAATATATCTAATTTTATATGAAAACATGAGCAATATTTTTTGGAACGCTTACAGCGGAAGTTAGGAGATATATCAGAAATAAACCAATTTAACTTGTTAAACAGGCATTATTCGAACAGTGGGGCGAATTCGTGGGCAAATGATGATGGTTAATTATTTCTTATACATACTACTAGTTTTGAATATACATAAATCGAATTGAGTAAGTTTTTTTCTGACTTTGAAAATCTCACACATATTCGTAGGAAAACCTGTTTACGTCACGGGTGAATTATAAATTTATTTATCAGAAAATTATCAATAGTTAAATTTGCGAAACACTGAAAATTTTACACGCGTTTAGATATTTACGTCGTTCACAAAATTCGTAATAAAACTGTAAAAAAGACCGGACGGGCAATGTAACTTTTATCAATTTACATGGGCTTCTTTTTTTTTTTTTTTTTTTATACACCACTCCAGCCCTTAGTCCACTATTGGCGACGCTACAGTTCTTTTTAAACAATACTTAAATATAAATCAATAACTCTATACTGATCACCCCCATCGAGGTGTGACAGCATTGACAGTAGTAATTATAATATTATTACTTTAACTATGTATAACTCTTAATCTAATCTTAATATCTATTTCTACCGTAAACGATCTCGCCGTTACCGATAATCCCACTCTACTCCACGCACATGGGTCAGATGAGGAGAGCGCAGGACCTAGTCCTTTTTTTTCTTTTCCAGTTTACTATTTACGAACACGGCGCTTATTACTTACCTCCACTGCATTGTTCAGTATCATTGATACCCCTGACCTACACCATGTGCGTTGTTGAGGTTTCTGCAACAGCTCTGGTATGTACTCCATCGTTAACTATGATTTAATACATCCCGGCACCACTTCCTTCTTAGCCTTCTTTGTGGAACGCCTGGAAGATCCTGGTGATACATGCTGACCACGTTGATATTACCACTGTCTGGCGGGCTTTTAAATACCGTTTTAAATTCTTTTTTTTTCTTTCTTTTTATTACGAATTAATTTTCGCTGCCCTTATTCCTGAAGTTACGTACAGGCAAAAGCGCTATAAATTTATAAAGGAGCATTTGTTTATGATAACACATGCATCTATCGATTTACAAACTTGATTAAATTAATATATTAAATTAATATCTAAAAGTGGAGAATATAATTAATAAACGCCGTGTTTCGGAAAACCCAACTCCATACTCTATTATGGTTACAATAATAATACGAATTTCGAAAAAAGCTAAAATAATTTAATTAAAAAACGAATAAAATATCAATATGAATATGAATATGAATATGAATCGCAGTTATGAAAAATGTTATATAATCTACATAAAAAGAAGCAAAATTCAAAAGGAACTCGTCAAAAATAAGTTTTTTCCTTTTTTAGTTATTTGTTTTATTTGTCTTTTTATATATTAGTTTTTGATAAACTTTACATAGATTAAAGTTGTCGATGCTGTAAGTATTCTAGACCGTTTGTCATATTGAACGGTACTTTACGATTACCTATAATTACGTACAGTACAGCTATCCTTCTTCCTTAAAAATTTGAAAGAAAAAAAAAAATATATCAAAGCGGAAAACTGATGAAACGCTGAAATTTGAAGAAAAAAAATTATTTTTATACATTAATACAACAGCCGCGATCGACTTAAAATATTATTAGCTTACCGTAGAAATTTAAAAAATTTAAATATTATCAAATTAATAATCACCGAGGAAATGTAGCTTCAAATATTAAAACCGTTACAACGCCATTTACAAGATTGTCATTTTTAAAAAAGTTGAATTGTAGCAAGAAGAAATTTAATAATTATGATTTGAAATTCATTAAGTAAATCCTTTCGGTTCCACGGTATATATTGATTTTTTTTTTTTTTGTAAATAAAAATATATAATCTTTTTCGATAATTTGACAGTAATTATGTATTTTTAGTAAAATTTTCAGAGAATCAAGCCGAAACGGTTTGTATTAATTAAAAGCATATTGGTCGTATTGAAAATCAAAGTTGATATTTATCAAGACAAAACGTTAAGAGTAGTGTTAAAAATTGTGACGCAAAATGTTTCTCTTTTTTTTTTTAAGAAAAAAAATATTGAATTCAAGATTTACCATTTGCACTAAAAAGTAAAAAATAATCATTAAATAATAAAATAAAAGGTCAAAAATACAAAAAATAATATATTTCAGAGGTAAAGTATGTACCTCGAAAAGTATTATAATAATTTTCAGTAGATTAACTTTTTAGAGTCGGTACAAAAATTTAAAATTACCATATCTTGAAATAATTTAATGAATGTTTCGTGCAATTTTTAATTTAATTTTTGCAATTTGGGATTTCCGTGCCGACTTCAAAAAATTTATCGCATAAGAATTATCATAATATCACCTTAAGGTATATTTCACTGTAAAATACACATTATCTTCTTATTGAATTTTTACTTTTTATTCTCCATTATGTGATAATTATTTTTACTTTTCAGTGCGTTTTTATTAAACTTTTATTATCGAATAATTTTATTGTTCAATTTTCAATGCATTTTTATTAAATTATTGTAGTTGAAAATGATAAAAGGCGATAACAATAGCTCTTATCTCATAATCGGAGATACGAATTGTCTCCATAGAGCATGGGGTAACACTACTACCAATAATGAAGGAATAGAACTTAAAACGAATATATCGAAAATAATAATTTAATTATAATAAATACTCGCAAACATACTCGTTTAGGATCGTATGGACAAAAAAGTAGTAATATTGATGTAACATTATCTACTCCAGAGATAACAATAAAAACGAATTTTTTTTTTTTTTTTTATATATATATATCTTGCTATTTTGCACCTAGTCTTATCAACTATTTGGTAATCTATGGAATAAGTTAAAATAAAAACGAAATGGGAAAAAATAGACGATACAATGGGAAGAGAAATAATCATGATACAAATTGGGGGGGGGGGGGAGAGCACACAAAGACAAATATAATTTAAGAATCTCAAATCCAAAAAATAATAAAACAATAAATTAGGAAAAATATCAAATAAAAACTACGGAAAATTTAATCTCTGCAGATAAACAAAAACTTTCCAGAGAAACAACAGCCAGCCAATACAAAATGCTACAGAATATTATAAATAACGAAATCAGCACAAACTCAAGTCTGAAAAAAACATAGAAGGAAAAAAAGATAAACAATATGACACATTTAATAGTTGGTGGAACGAAGAATGTAATAAAATGGTAGCTAGAAGGAGACTTAGCCTGAATATACATATTTAATAAAACTCCAACAATGAATAACTATAAAATATAATATATAAAAAAGGAGTAACAAAATGTAAAAAATGCATAAAACAACGCAAAAAGGAAAGTTGGTATGAATTTTGTTCCAAATTAAACCCACGACAAAGCATTAAATCCGTCTGGGGAAAAAAAAAAAGTATGGAAACAATAAATAACAACGTATACAATAATTTAACAAAACCAAACTGGATCATCCCATTCATCAATCAATATAAATCGGAAGAAAACATAGAACGTCCGAATATAGATAACCAAAAAACTGCGGAAAACAGTGAATTTTTTAACACTCGATTTACAATGGAAGAATTAAAAATAGCTATCAACCGTAATAAAAATACTTATGTAGGAATGGATAAAATACCATATGCAGCAATAAAAAATTTATCAGAAATGGGACTAACATTATTACTAGAAATATTTATAATCATTCATTACAACAAAATTATATCCTAGAATCTTGGAAAGATCAACTAATTTGCCTAATTCTGAAACCTAATAAGGAAAAAAATTTAAATACATCATATAGGCCAAAAACACTATTATCATGTGTAGGCGCAAAACTATGGAACTACTAATTAAAAATCGAATCGACTAGTGGTTATTTAATAGAAATAATTATTTCCAAAAACTCAATATGGCTTTAAAAAAAAAGCATCTGCAAGAGACAACCTAAACCTATTTAATACAAATCTCCAAATTAATATATCAAAGAACTATTATACAATAGCAGTTTTTTTTTAGACGTGAAATCTGCATATGACAAAGTAAACTTAAAAACATTATATAGAATAATGAGAGAAATCCGTATTAGCTCCACATTATGTAACTGAATATTTAACTATTACGGTAGCAGGGAGATTGTCGTTAAACATCGGGGAAAAATATATAAGGATACAGCGGTTATATGCAATGAAGGGATACCGCAGGGATCGATATTAAGTCCGATTCTATACACAACATACACCATATACCTGGATAAAATTAAACTGCAGAAGAAAACAAAAATTTTACAATTTGCAGACGATATAGTTCTATATACCAAGCTGCCACATTAAGAACGACTACAATATAAAGCCAAAAAGCATTGAATCAAGTCATGAATATTTAAATTTAACTCTGTCAGTTGATAAAACAAAAGGAGTAATATATTTTTACTAGGCACGGAATTAATGCCAGCCCATATTTAAAAATAAACCATAAAACGATAGAAATAACAGATCTTTACAAATATTTAGGAATTTACCTTGATACTAAATTAACACGGAAATATGAGAAAGATGAAATAATAAAAGAATGCTACAAAGGACTTAACACACTAAGAGCAAATTAATGAATTAAAATGGGGCAGTCATCAACTAACCAACCTGATGATCTATAGATCAGTAATAAAAACACATATTGAATATTCAGGAATTATATGCGCTACAATGGCAAAAACAAAATTTAAAGCAATAGAGGTGATGCAGAACAAAGCGCTTAAATTAATGTCATCCTCACCTAACCATGTAAATCAGGTTGAAGGAGCTGAGCTACCACTAGTTAGTTTTTTTTCACAAAAAAGTTCGGACCAAGAATTCTTAAAACGTAAAACACAGAGACAACAACCTATTAATAAACAAACAATAACACTGACAAGTATTACGATGCAGAATAAATATTGGGAGAATAAAAAGACCCCCCATTATTACTTAAAAGCTATCAAAGATTAAATAATATTAACATATTAACAAATATTAAAACTCCAACCTATAGTATTCAAATTGGATAACATCAATATATGCGGATGTTAATTTAGGAATATTTTATAATAATAATTAATATAAACGAACAAATATTAAACAGCACAATACAAAGCAAATAGAGCGAATTCGAAATTATTTACACGGATGGATCAATAAAAGAAGACGCACAAGTATGTGCCGCAGCGGTATATAATAAAACTAAAAATAACTTAAAATTATTTTGACTTCCAAAACTTTATTCATCATTTACAGCTACAATAATGACACTGATATATCTACATACTTCGAATGTTACAAAAAGTATAAATAAAATCTCTTCTTTCTTTTTTGATTCGCAATTTTTCGTAGATTATATGCCAATCTTTTTGCGCTGTTATGTACTGATTTTGATCTTTTTAACATGTACATGTCTCTATTAATTTATTCTTTTTTACAGGTATCCAAGATTTATAGAAGTAACGATGAAGCCGAAATTAATCATTTGCAGTGAGTGACATAATTTATTATTATTTATTAACTAGCTGACCCGACAGACGTTGTCAAAATTTCAATAAATTTGTTTATGATTGTTTTGTGAGTTTGTGAGAAGCTATTGGAAATATGTAAACAAAGTAAAAATAAGAATAAAACGTATTTCTAAGCGATCATTGTATCTATTACGGATTGTGGCCGTGAATATTTAATTTGAGGACGGTACACATTCAACATCAATGGGAAATTTTACATGCGAGATGAATTCTATCGGCAATACACCGCTGACACGCTGGAAATGTGTGATGTGCCTGGAATGTGATCAACTTTTTTTGTTTCAAAATTTAAATTGAATTAAGTCAGAATTTCATGTCAACCGAATGATTTATTTTCTTCCATTAAATTTGAAACCACAATGAATCTCAAGGTGTTTTTTTATTTACATTTCAATTTCGATTGCAAGATCGATCTTCAAGTAAACAATCAAAACAAAGAGAAATTCTTCGTTTTGATTAGTTTACTGTAACTTGAAATGTTCTTTGATGTACGATTAACTTGATTCGCAATTTGACAAACAGCTGTCCAATGATATTTGCGCATGGAATAGGAATAAATTCGAATAGGAATAAAATATCTCTATATTTGTTGGACGGATCGCGAAACAACGCAAAAGTAAAAGCAAATGTTATTTTATTTTAATTTAGGCTGTAACGAGTTTTTCTGGATTTTTCTCTAGATCTTCCAGATTTTTTTTTTTTTTTTTCAATTGAAAACATTCAATTGAGTTATTTCCATCCCGGGAGCATAATGAACAAAACAAAAAAGTCACCAACCAAATATGTCGTTCCTATCGTCAGTTGTGATTGTTGAGGGTGCACGAAAAAATTATGATTTTTCCATTTTGTCTGAATTTTCTGACTTTCATTTATAATTTTCTCGACCTTTTTTTTTTCTAAAAACTTTTCCAGGACCATAACAAACAAATCAAAAAAAGGAATTACGCATATCCATCATTCGAATCGTAAGTTATGGTCTTGAATTCGTACAAAAGTCCTATAGGAAAAATCATTTTCAGTTTTTCCCGAATTTCCTAATTTTCCGGGCAACTTCGACAACTATTTCTTCCCAAAAAACCTTATTCGGACTATTTGTAACATTCCAAAAAAAATCAGCCAAATCGGTCCAGCCATTCTTAAGTAATGCGCTTACCAACGTACAGCATTTAATTTTTATTCATATAGATATTATCATTACTATTATTACTATTATTATTATTATTATTATTATTATTATTATTATTATTATTATTATTATTAATATTATTATAAGATCCAATATAAATGGCCCAAATCATAGGTTACTTATATTCTTAACCAAGCTATTCTGTATTACAATTATTATTATTATTATTACTATTACAATTATTTTTAGCAGTGCTGATGAAAATTCAAGTAATATTACAGCCTAATAATAACGAATAAAGATAAAGTTATTTGACTGAGTTTTGAAAACACCTTTGCGCGATTATCATACCATTAGCGTCAGAGAAGGTTATGACGAAGATGCTAAACTAGTTCCTTATGGAACTTGGTCGCAGTCGCAAGTCCGCGGCCGCTGCTGATGACTGTATAATCGAGTATACACATGTTAATTGTTTGCTGCTATTAGGTTCGAATTTTTGAATTTTCTTAACAAACAGAGCATGCAAAAGTTTTACATATGAAATAAAATAAATCCACGAACAAAGAAATAAAAAAAAAAAAAAAACTGAAGAAACGAGAAAGAAGACTAATTGAAAGAATACGATATTTTTAATTTTTGAAGAAGAATCAGTGCTGGTATCCGACATAAGTGTGTAGGTTAATTTCAAAAAGGAAGTAGATATAATTGAAAGGAAATGGTGGTAAAAGTCCTGTAAACTAGAAACTATGTTGTATTTGTTTGTCCTCTTAGCGACAGTTTGCGGTTAGCAAATTTCCGGTTTCAGCAAACCGAAAGTTTTGGGGATAAAGAAGATAGACGGAAATGCAGCCGTAAATTTACAGAATTTAATTACACATCTCCCGTAACTTTTGTCCGCGTATCGTTCTTCCGAATATGATGGCTGACGTGGCCGAACTAATTTTGAAAGCCGAAACGAAAAGTACTCGGTCTTCATTTGGTTGTGAGAAATTATTCACTGTGGCTAAACATATCTTGCGAAATTTCGTACATTTATTAAAATCGCCATCGCGTGACGCAACATTCATGAAATGCCCACATAAACATGTTCGAATGTTCGGGTGTTCCATCGTGGATAATAAAACAAATAAAACTTTGCATCTCGTCAGTGGAAAACTCCTTTTAACCGTCGATACTACTTTGTTTTTGTTTTTTTTTTTTGTCGCGTCTCCATTGCAGGATTTTTTGGTCAACTATTCAAACTACCAAACCGACGTTACAAATTTCAAGTTCTACCTTTTTTAATAATTTCGTTCCCTTGAATTATTTTTATCTTTAAAAGCAGAAGAATATAAATTTATTTTCTTCTCTTTCCCATTTATTAGGCTAATTCACTCGCTGGGAAACCCCCCAAAAAAAAAAAAAAATTCACGAAGAGTCGATTTAAATTTGCTATATCAATCGTGACAATCTTGAAAAAAAACAAATTTTAAAAATAAATTAACAATTTTGGAAATGTGTTTTGTTTTTTTTTATAATTTTCATGATGGAGGAAGTAAAAGAACTTTCTGATCTGAGCGACACCGTAACGCAAAAACGTAACAGATTTCGTAACCGAATTTTCTTACTGCTTCCAGCGTAAGAATAACTTTTAGTAATTTATATATATATATATATATATATAGGTTTACGGATATTATTTCGAAAACCGATTAAATAAAGGTCCACGAACATCTGGGATATTTTGATGCTATGTTTCTTGTTTTACTTGCCTATAATACCGCTTTTACTATACGGATAACGCCTATATTGCGTTTATCGCAACATACAGACGGGCACGAATCGAAACATAAAATATCGTTTGTAGAGACACGTTTAATTAATCTTTCTTTTTTAATTCGATCTCATTTATTTTATATCTGAGTAAGAGTTTTAAAATTATAAATATGTGTACGGCTACGCACGGCTGACTTTCAAAACCGAAAGACTAAAAAAAATGATGGCTGATTTATTTTTTCAATCGTAAATTATTTTCTTTCCTCCCTTCTATTATCCGTCCTACTCCAATTATACGCCACTTATAGAACGGGTTTCATCATTGTTTTCGATGATTATTTATTCCGTTTTAAATTAATTTTTTCTCCAGTTGTCGCAAAAAATAAAAATAAAAAACATATTAAAAAGGCCAGAGACGCGGAATAAATGGAATCCATTTAAAGCTTCAAATTAATTTTTCTCGCAACCCCGATTCTTTATGAAATTTCAGATTTTGTTTTAAACTTAACCGCGTTCCAAATTTGTCCTGAAATGAAATGACTGTTAGCCTTAATTTTGGCCAACCCTCTCGTCATTGTTTAAAATCCCATGTTCCTCGTGTAAAATTCGTCCCTCGACATTTTAAATGTTATTTTCTTTCCCATATTGCGAAACCGTAAATAAACTCGTTCTTACGATTTTACCAATTTAAGGCTCGTGCGATCACATTATTTCGGGAAATGATCGCGAAAAATTAAATATGATATTTACTTGTTGACAAATAAGAAAAGGGTGCTTCAAAAAAAAAAAAACCAAAAAAAAAAACCATTACTTACACGACGCATTTTACTCTCCAGGACTATGCAGAAAGGTTAGTGTCATACCATGAAAGGTGGCAATTGTTTTCAAGTAAGTTTTCGCAAACGTGATTTTTCTGCTTAATAATTGAGATTTTCTTTCTCAAAATTATTTCTTTCGAAATATCAGAGTTTCTTAAAGATGTGAGACTATCTATCTTTTGAAAAAAAAAAAGAATCACTAATTAATTTCTTTTCTAAAACCAGCTCTAAAAAATTTACACGCGTTTTCCGTCCTGCGATAAAAATCGTGTACAGACGTCTTTTTTCGAAATCGATTTATTGTGAAAATTTATTAATCGCCCTTAATACAAGAATACGCTTGTGTATATGTATTGCGCATGGAGTTATAATTGATGAGATAATTGAAATTAATAGTATAATATAAAATAATACTAGAAAGCCTCATCAATCAACGCGATAAAAGTAAGAAAAATAATTTTTTCAGCCCCCCCCCCATTAAGTTGGGATATTTTTTTAAAAGAATGTGAGATAATAAAGCATATGTGAAATATTTTTTACACCAACAACGTTTCTACCTTATTCCTTTAAAAAATATCCCAACTTGATGGGGACCCGCAAAAACTACCTTCCTTATTTTTGTCGCGTTGATGAAATGTTTTTTTTTTTTTTTTTTGATATTATTTTATTTTATAATTTTCTGTGTTACATTTGGAGGCGAATGATGAGAGTGTAAAAGGGAAAAGGAAATAAGTTATACGAATAAGAAAGTACAAGAAAGAATGAAATTTTTCGTAAATTTACTTAATAGCCGGGAATTAAAACCCTATGTACATTTTTGCAACAACAAAGTGGTGATTAAAAACAACTTGTTCCCGATTTTTTTTTTTTTTTTCGCGCAAATCTTCTACAGGTATCTGTCTAGATGCCAGTTTTCGGAAAAATTGGCCTTGTCGTTTTTTTGAGATCCTAGCGTTATTTGCATGAATACAAACAAGAAATTAAATACGTAAACGTTTTTGAACAAAGTACGGAAATTAATTTCGACTTAATCCGTCGACAAAATGACAAACAAAATAAATCGGAAATGTTGGATATCGGAGGTTGATTATTCTGAAGTTTTCTTTACCATAAATCCGTCACATTTCTAATCGTTTTGTAACTTTTCTTTCTGTAATAATGCCTCCATTTGGAGCAAAAGTGGCACACGCGAAGATCTCCTCTGCGAGCGTTCGTTGTAATACACCTATATAGAGTTTGAACTACGAGGAGAAGCGGTTTCAAAAAGGCGCGACTACCATCAACAGCGACTAAAATAAAAAAAAAAAAATGTCCGAATTCCTAATTTTATTGCAATTGCCACTACTATCAATTACGCGTTGTAATGTGCAACATGTAAATTTGCCAACCTAATAAAAAACGATGAAGATATTACAAAAATTAATTAGGCTTTTGCAATATTTTCAGAGCAGCCACATTAAAAAATTTGCTTACATTCACTTTCGGTCTTTCACTGATTTGTTCAAAGGAAAACAAATTGGCCCGTATAGAAAGAAAGCGGATGTTTTCGCAGCAAGTTTATAGAGGCGGTGGCACAAATATTCAGGTGGTGGCTTCTGAAAACAATAGAGATTACGCTCGGCGAGATGAGGGGCTGAAACGACGTGTTAATACCATCCATTATAAAACAGCAGACCTGGCGGACCGTTTAATGTGCGGGGGCGAGAAAAGTCTTTTTGATAAGAAGACGATCGTATACCCTGGAAAAAAGGGTAGAACTATTTCTTGCAAGATCGAAAATATCGTCGGGCTTGCAGGAGGGAGAGAAATATGATGCAGGATTACCTGAAATTCAGCCAGCATAGAGCTTGACTGGAATAGCGTGCGTACTTCATTTGTAATTATTAATGGGAACCCGTCTGGCGCGCTGTGCTGAATGACAATGGAAGCGGTATTACAAAAGCCGCTTCGGGCGAGATAACAAAACCATCTTTCGAGAGACTGTGTGTCTGTATTAGGAAAAAGGCCTACTTTTCGGCTACAGCTGCTTAACAAAAGCGAAATCTTTATTTAATGTATGATAATTCGTGTCGGAAAAATGCTACTTATTCTGGATGTTTTTTTTCTACAAAAAAAATTCTCTCCCTGTACAGCTCATTGGTTGTCGACGAGCCGAACTTGCGATGGGGAAAACTTTTGAAGAGCTCCGAAAAGTGGAAAACAGAACATGGTACTAGACGGGACCGGGCTGAGCAGCGCCGGTTGGTATTTCAAAACAGCAAACTGAATAAATGAAAAAATTGCACGATATACTTGCAAGTCCGAATCTTACACAGCTCTAAAGCGATATTTCCGCGCGCAGGCCTATAGTATGTTTTTCGTTTTAAATACTGAGACTATTACGAGGGAATATGAAGCTCGCCGCATAGCACACACACAGTCCACGTCTACGTTTTTGTTGTTTTTTTGCAATGTACCACCGCATTTAACCTAGTGGTTAAGGCACTTGGCTACCAAATCAGAGATGTCATAAGTTATCGTGACTTATTTTATACCAGATTGAAGTCGCTCCCAGATATCTAAATCTGAAATTGAATTGGTTATAGCAGAGAAATCTGAGAAAATAATGACGGATCCCAAGTAGAAAGGAATTGGCCCCAGTGAATTCTCCTTAATCCATTAGGCTTAGTACCATTATGGAAAGCTTAACTTCACAATCCATGTGATACCTTATCAAGGATATCCATGGGATTTACTTTACTTTACTCTACCCCATTTTGAACCCAGCCCACGCCTATGTTTCTGTATATGAAGCATGTAAAACATAACGGATACATGAAAATTTTTAACAACTAAAAAGTTTAAACCAACCCACGATGCACCCACGAAGACTATGTGATCTTCGCACAGGTGTCCCACGTGTGGGCATGAGCTGGGTTCAATATGTGGCGGAATTAAAAGAACATAAATAGAAAGCTGCTCCTGTTTATTCTAAAGTGTTGAAAAATATAAACGTCCAAAAACGAACATTATAATAAGAAGAACGGAAGTTCCAAGTATGAGACATAAACGATTAGGAATTGGTTTGAGCGGGTTTCGACTTTTGTTCATTTTGTTAACGTTCGAGAAGTCGAAATTATGGACAGAATTTAAGTAGGCAGTTGTAAATTTTTCAGAGAGAGAGGAGATCGACGGCGATAGAAACTTTCGGTGGAAATTTCGATAATTACATCTAACAAGAGGCATTTGTTAAAAATTGGTACTGATCTAGAGGCGCGATCTTGAAGCAAATAATATCCTTCGGAAGACGTAATGAAAATAAAAAAGGAAAAGAGGATTTTTTTTTTTTTTTTTTTTTTGGTAAATAGGCCGATGTGAAAAAAACTGAGCTACTGGAACCACCTGCGAGAGAATCTCGATTATTAGGAAAATTAGTGGGAACGATTTTTTCTGCGATATATCGATAAGTTCGAATTACGTACTGCCGCGCAAACACGGTGACCAAGAGAGAACGATTCCGAACTCGACGGTAATGCTTAGCGAGCTGACGACAGAAAGTTCTCGGAACAGAAAATAATTCAGCGAAAAAAGGAAAGGTAAAAGGCACAATAGCTGGAACACACAAATCCTCTCTTTATGTGATAGATGCGCCCGCTATAGAAGACATGGAAAAATTGCGTAGAGAAATTTGTCTTCCATGTACACCTTCCGTCAGCTAAAGACAACAGTTTCATGCTGATTCTAGAGTGTAGCTTGTTCAGAAAACTTCGATCGAAATATTTTATCAACCGTAATCCCTTTACAGTGTGAACCGAACGTTCGACTTGTGCCGGGTTCGATTCTTCTTGCTCGTATTTTGCTAAAATATTCATTAGAGTTAACTGAGCGGTATTTCCGAAGGTCCCACAGCTCTCGTCTGTTTGTTTCTTCTTCCTGTTTCTTATTCGCCATTTTCATCATATGATTTTCTTCATTCCATAAACGGCTCAATATATTAATCTGTTACTAGGAGTGTTATTCGCAGCTTCACTCGCGTATAATCGCTTAAATCTGTAATTTTTTCTCCCTTATTTATAATGAAAACTCTGTATTTTCACCGAAGACTTATGTACGCTATTCGGTTTTCCTTTCTCTTGAAAATACATTACTTGTATAACAATTAAAACGAGCTATCGAAGTACATTTCACACAACAGCACAAACCCCCGTTAGTAATTAGGGTTTAAAATTTGAATGTATAGATACTTCCGTTATGGAAAATATTAAAATTTCTCCGCAATTTGAATTAATTGTTTTAACATTACTAACACACGCATTATTACTAAATTGTATTATTTAAAAACAATTAAAAGATATTATTTTAAAAAATTATTCGTAAAGTAACGCGTTTTTACGTCATTAATATTCGTGAATATGCAGCAATTCAATATTATGTCTACATTATAAGCTCTGCTTCCCACGATTAATGCCAACACTGAGCTATATTTTTGAAAATCAATTTTTTTTCACCACTGCAATCATCTGTTTCTTATACCACATTTTATTTTCCCCATACTGGTTTTCGGTAAACTATCCATTTTACTGCTTGCTTCCTGCTTCGGCTTTAAATAAGAATAATGTTTACTTGCTTTTTTTCAGTTTTTAATTAATGTATTTAGCTTTGAATATTTTCATACCGTAGTAAATATTTTATTCAGTTTTTTAAAAATTTTACTGACTTCATTTTACCTTTCCATTTTTCTCGTCTCATTGAATCGGCTAAATCACACCGGAAACTTATCACTTGCGCACCGAAACCTTTTACAGAAATCGGTACATCCACTGGTAAAATCCCGGAACAAAATCGGTTCTCGATAGCTCATGAAATTAGTATGTACAAACATATTTTTCGACTTTCATTTACACATATATATGCACATGCAGATATTTCTCCTAATTCGCGATACGTACTCAGTTTTGTTAAATTGTATATATCGCTGTTATTTTAGTCAAAATAGCCAGCGCTGTTACTTCAGATTTTTTTATGAAATTATTTAACATATTCTTATCAATAAATAAATAATTATTCGACAATTACGTGGAAAAATTTGGCAGACCGTCACACACGCGCACTCACTACCAGCGTGCCCACTTCACGCTGTATCTCAAATTGTAGATATCGGCGTTACACATTCGTAGCAGCATATTTTAGCATGCAGTTTAAGTCTGTTGAATGTACAAAAATGAAGTAGTTACCACGTTTGAAATCTAACGATACGACCGACAGAGATGGACATAAAAAAACATAGTCGACTAATTAAACGGGACTAATTATTGCTTAATTGTTTCTAAAAAATCGATTAAATCAATTAAAATTAGTTTATATTGGCTATAGTTGGTTGTTTTTTGTTTTGTTTTTTTTTATTGAATTACATACTGGAGAATGTTTATAATTGTCGTCGCTTTAGTTAACTACTCGACTCTATCCATCCGGCCGAACTGCTGAGGGAGCGGGATAAATATTAAAAACGATAGTAAAAGCGAAGAACTTATTGCCAATGTATGTGCAGATAGAATATATTGATTTTTTAATCTCGTTTCAAACAACCATTTTAACAATATCGTCGGTCTGTTCAATTCCTTTTTCCGATCAGTTTGATTGTCAGATACATCTTTCGAAAGAGTCTTGCATCCATTTTTATGACTACCAAATCTAGCTTTAAATAATACCGCGAAGATGTGTATAAAAAAGTTTACGTTTCGATATTGAGAACCAATCAATTTCAAAGTGCACCGTGAATAAAATGCAAGCTGAAACGCTGCTACACATCCATAATTATACATAATTTCGAAAATCTTCAGACAAAAATATAGTTCTAGTTCAGGCATTTAAGATCATTTTGACATTTTTGCCCCGTAGCTTATTGTTGGTATTAAACTTTTGCAAAGGAAGGTATTCAATATTGTTTTTGTGATATGCGATGATAATTACGGTAGTTAGCGGAATAGGCCGATTAAACTGAAATAATAAAAAACTACTACAAAAACACACAACCAAACAAAAAAGAAACACGTTTTCAGGCGATACTGTTTGCTTGATCGGCTTCTAGCTGTCTAATAAAATGAGTTATAGCGCATGTGAGCTTGTTGTACACGAAAACGTCGTTGCAAATTTAAATGCGAATATAGAATTTTCATTCAAAAATCAGACAAAAATTTTAAAATACTACTTTTCTAATTAGTAAAGTAAATCCCATATATCCTTGATAAGGTATCGTGGATTGTGAAGGATTGATAGTTGAAATTTTACGCGATGCGTAGCTGGTTTTTAACTTTAATCGGTCAATTCTCTGACTAGTTGACAATAGAGAAGAAATCGCGGTTAGATTACGAGTTTTGCTTTCGGTAACTTGCCTTTTAAGAACTCAGTATAAGCAACGTGTGAGAACATACAGTCGAAGATTACCCGCTGCATTCTTTCCTCTGTCTGTCGATTCCTTATTTGGCATTTATGGCGTGGTTTCGTTTTTGTTTTTATCCGATTAATGTTTTTTTTTTTTTCTTTCTAAATACTGATCCTTTTTTAAACTGTAATTACAAAAGTCCGATAGAAAGGGTTTGCAATGTAACTAAGTCTAATGGATCTGATGAGAATACTGGAGCCAGTTCCTTTCTCTCGGACTTTTGTAACTACAATTTAAAAGAGATCAGTATTAAAAAAAAAAAAGAACATTAATCAGATAAAAACAAAAACGAAACCACGCCATAAATGCCAAATAAGGAATCGACAGACAGAGGAAAGAATGCAGCGGATAATCTTCGACTGTATGGTCTCATACGTTGCTTATACTGAGTTCTTAAAAGACAAGTTACCGAAACCAAAACTCGTAATCTAACCGCGATTTCTTCTCTATTGTCAACTAGTCAGAGAATTGACCGATTAAAGTTAAAAACCAGCTACGCATCGCGTAAAATTTCAACTATCAATCGTAGTACTCTTATTCAAAACTCCCCCCAAGGAACACCAAGAAATTTCTACTAAATCATACGCCACTCTGTCCGTTCGTATTTAGCTGATACTTGCTAAATGTTTTTCACTCGGGTCTTTTATCCATCTTATTCTTCTATTCGTCCGTTCACGGCTTCTGTTTTGAGTTTGTTCTCCCATTCGTTTCTATTATGTACCTACGCGATTACAGTACCCTTAGTAGCCTCTCCATATTCTCCGTGTCCGAATTAGGCAGTGATTCGCATTTGTTAAAACATCTAGATCGTTGTTGCGCTTTTTCATTTTACCCATCATCCTTTATCGCCGTGATATATCCGACCGAATCCAAATTTAACCAGCAACTCCTCTTTTCCCTCTTTACACAGCCCTCTCAAAAGAAAAAAAAAAAAAGTATAATAGTAGTAATTATAACTAGAATATTTATTGACACTCTCACGGAGCTCAGATTTCCCCGTATCCTAGTAGTAGCGGCACCTTCGATGTGCCATTTGGGCAGACCTAGCCGAGCGTGGGAATTTGTGTCCTTAATTAATTCCCCCGCGTTTTAATGCCGTAACGTGGGTTTCGTACTTTACACGGAAAAACCGGGCTCGGTTAAGTGAAGTGGTTTAAGAGAGAGATTATCGACGACCGCTGAGCTGAATAGGAAAAATGCGAGCAAGAATTAACATCGAAACCTCCCCATACGCGTATAAAATAAAATATCGCTTCGGTCCTGCGCAAAACATCGGACAAGTAATTTATTGTTTATACGAACGCGCGAGTTAATATCGCTTGTTCGTTCGCCTACCACTCCGTCCGATCTATCGAGAGATGTTATTGCAACGAAATATATTCACCCGGGGGATAATTCGGCTAGTTGTCGAACAGTAAAAATTAAAGATGAATTGGGTCGCGCGAATCTGTAAAAAACAAAGAAAACCCGAATTTACCGGTAGGCAGATTTTAGTAATTTATTACCGCTATCGGAATGGCTCCCCATAGGGGACCGATTTTCCCTTCCTCCGGCAAGTACACTACGGTCGTAAATTCGAGAAAACAAAAGTCGCCACTCCATTCTGAAAAATTATTTTAATTATCGCTGGCGGCTGCAAGTCAACAAGTTCGAAAACTGGGCCTTTTTTTCCGGACAGAAATTTAATCCGCGGGTCGGTCACAGATAGTCTTAGGCGCACTCGTCGACGAAATTATATACAGATTTACTATTTCTTATCCGCTGCGGTCAACCATTTTTATCCAATTACAATCGAACGCGTAAAGTAAAGGGTATTAACATATCGCACTCAATCAAGGCCATGCCACTCGTGAATACTAGGAGAAATGATGTAAAAAAGCGGAATTATAAGCGTTCTGAAGTGTGTTCGGAAATAATTTTGTCTCAAAGTTTGCACTAGTGGTTCTTGATGTTAACTGCATCCTTGATCATAAATTTTACACATTGTCATCGTCATCGGTTAAATTGTTTTCGTTTTCGGTAGTAAATAAGGTGCTAAATTAAATTTCCCCCGAGAAACCCCAGCTACCGTGACGTTAGAGTAGTTAATTGTGTTTTTCATTCGAGTAAAATGTCCCGCTGCGTGTTCAGAAATATCACTTATATCGGATTACAATGTGTCCGTGTAATTGACGCGCTTAAAGAAAAAAGATGATCTCCAACGACGTTTAAGTAATAAAATCGTTTGATTAAGAAAAAAAAAATGTACGACGAAAACTAATCTGAAAAACCAATGAGCCTAAAATCAAGGGATGAAATCGCGATGATTCGTATACATTTCTGTTCCTTCAAGCCCGGAATCACTAATTACTAATTAAGCGAGGGAAAAAAATCTTGTCCGCATATTTTTCTGTGAAAAAATTAACACTGTAGCGCTGATTACTATAATTTTTATGAATCTTTTTGTAAAATTACATCGGCAAATAAAAATCTTTACATCGTACATTATTACCTATTTAAAATGCAAATCAGTCGCGATATAAATATAGTACGAACAAATCTGCGATCCATACAAAATTAATTATTTGAAAAATTCACAAAATTAAAAAAATCGCCGTACTATTTTTTTATCCCGTGTTCGTGGATATTCATTGCAAAATTTTTCTGCAGAACTTCTTACTACGGGTGAAGCTTTTAACAATACCTTGTCAATGCCTTTCTCGGACAAATACATGGTTTACGGCAATTCAGTATCAGCTCTCCAAAACTGTTCATTAAAAATGTCAACCAACCCTTTAAGAGATTCGAGATAAATGTATTAAAATCGATGTTTGTGAAGGAGTAGTGCAATTTGACTAGGTGCCCGGCTCCGTTGGAGGGTATCGAGTAGAAGCCGGAGTTAAAAGCAAGTTTAAGATAAACTAGAATGAACGTTAGCAAAACAACGATTAAGTATACCATAGAATGGTTTAAAGTGGGCTCCCCCCGCCCCCCCTGGTTCTGTAGTACCGTATAATAGCGTCCGCCAAACTGGTGTGTAAATTCGTTTTCTCTACTATGCAGATTACGTATAGATCACGCACCTGCAGCTCCTAATTTTGGTGAGCGAGGATGTACGGGGACTTAATCATTTCTCAAATAACCCCGTGGAAGATGCCAACTGTTTTCTATTGTGCAGCTGTAGTAAACATGGCGAAGTGGCATTTTACACAATATAAATTATTGGATACAAAGATATATTCTATTTATTATTTACATTTCTTTTTCACGGTGAAAAAACTGCACGGATAGTTGCCAGTTTTATTTTAACCCATAATATCATTAATTTATACAAAGAGGTTTTGTTTATTTACTTTATTTTTGTTGTTTTTTTATTTTTTGATTTTACTTCGTTAATACTATTTTGGTTTGTTTGTACTTTATGATTTTTTTTCTTCTTTACCTCTATTTAATTATTGAATTTTTAATTTATCATTAAAGTCATGTAAAAGGACGAACTAATATAGAGATACCCCTGGTTTTTAATGCGTTCTGATCCTGGCCTAAATAAAGAAAAAAATCAACCGCCAATTATTTTAAATAAAAAGTTCCATTTAAATCAAAATTCGGATTAATTCATATAACTTGTTACTTCGATATAATTTGATAAATGTTTTTTTCTGTTAAAGTATATATATATATATCAATTTCAACGTAATTTTTAGGCCACCCCATATTAGAAAAAATGACCCAATTTTATGTAACGCGTAAAATGTCCGAATTTTATGCAACGTTTGTTATATTTTATAGAATTTTTGCAATTGTTATTTCATAAATTTCACAATTTTATGTAACGAAATGTGTAACGAAAAATGTAACGAAAAAATGTGTTAATTTTATATAATGAAAGTTAAATGTTAGGATAGGATTTTTGTGATTATGATCTTTGTTTTTGCATTGATGCCAGTAAGAATTACGTTGTAAATTTTGATCATTTTATATAAAGTATAGAAGAGAAAGAGACAGAATTGAAAGTAAGAGGGGTCAAGGAGCACGGCCCCTTGCGAGGCCAAAATGGCCGAGTTATATATATATATATATATACATATATATATATATATATATATATATATATATATATATATATATACACATATATATATATATATATATATATATATATATATATACACATATATATATATATATATATATATATATATATATATATATAGTCAAGAGGTAACCTAGTGAGGATCTCTGGGTGCTATAACTTTACGGAAGAGGAGTTGGTTTCAGCTTACTATAGCAGAAATAAAATAAATAAGAACACCTGACAATATCTAAATAAACTTTCAGTCTGTCCGAAATGATAAAGGAGGAATTAATTTTTAAAACTATTAAAATGTATAGAAAACAAGAATATTTTTAAACATTTCCGAGCAGCCCAGTCCACGGTAACAAAAAGTGAAACAATTCAAGCTGTTTGCTGTATTTGTTAATTATGCTTATTTTAATAATTCATAACTTTAGCTAACAAAATGATAGAATTAACTTATAGTTTCAGCTAAATTAATCGCCGAAATCTTAATTTTAAGAATTATCTCCAAGGTTAAACACGTCAAAATTACCCTTGACGTGAGAAAATGGATAATCATCTCTCTAAAACTGTGATGGAAAATGTTACAAATTTCGTTTCGGGATTTACATACATTAATGGCTGTGTCATTCTTAAGCCGGAAAAAGTAATAAGAAAATCTTGTAACGCAATTATAGAACATTTATTGAATGACACGTTAAACCGATCCGTCTGTAAGAATTATAGAAGAATATCTCGTCTAATAAAAAAAAAAAAAAAAAATTATACAAAAGTTGAAAGCTTTTTTGTTTTTTTTGAGTATATCTTTTTTTGTTTTCGGTCCCATTAAAACCGACCATTTTAGGTCTCATTTTTATTTTAATTTCATGTATCCGTATTTTTACTATCGCTGTAAATCGAACGTGAAGCTAAAGTAGACGAATCGCAAAACCATAAGCTATCGACTTTTGTGTATTCTTCTACTCCCAATTAAAAGATAATAAAAAAAAAAATAAAAAAAATATAATAAGAGCAAGGGTATTCTTTCTTTCATCCTCTTCCAACTTCTGCGGCTTGGCTTTTTTTCCGGTTACTTTTTTTTTTTCGAGCCATTGCTGTTAAGCTACTAGTATCATTTGGAAAAAATAAAACAAATAAATTAAAAAAAAAAAAAAAAAGATTTAACTGGTTTTCTATCTTTTTCTACATTACCGGGATAGGAGAAAATACGTTCATCTTTCGAGTAAGTGTGGTGTAAAAAGCGTATTAATTTCATTGACATTTATCACCATCGTCGTAGGCCTCGAGATTTTATACATTTATGCTGAATTAGCCAATCAAGAAGTATCGGTGCAGTGTACGATACAGTACGCTTTAACTGTAGACACTACACGTAGGTATTTGTCCGGTTTTTGCTAGAGTGGAATTCAGTGTGACGTATAAATTACCGATACATATCGAGAAGGAAGTAATTATTAATACTCGAGTAGTAGTATAATTCATTAAAATGGTTAAAAATAACAATAAAAAAGAATCCTTTACAATTCGAAGACAACAGACATTGGTCATAGAAAGAAGTAGAGAGACCTTTAAAATTAGGAAACACTGTTAATTGTTTCGATGTATTAATATGCTCTGTTCTGAAGGCTTACGCCAGCGACGGTTCCGTAAACCTGCAAGAAGTTCCGATTCTAGAAGTCGTCACGATTTTCCCTAGAATAGCCTTTTAGCATCATTTCAGCTAGACGCGGCGAGATAGCGATAGCAACAAAAAAAGTCGGACGGCCCGTTTCGAAATTTACGATTTCGAAGCTGCTCCAATTTCTGCGCCAAATGGAAGACATTCGGAATGTAGCGCGTTGCTCAATTTTTCTACTTTTTTATTCCATCTGCGAATCTGGCCTTGTTTGGTTGCGATAAGGCAAGTTCAACGTAGCAGCGTGTGCAGATTACGCACCGCGAGCGAACCTTTTGCTGGCTGCAAGTCGGTTCATGTTGCAACCGGATGTTACGGTCGCTTCGAAATTTCTCACAACGAACAACATTTGAAGAATGAATAGAGGCCTGCTAAGCAGTTCTTCGTTCGCTCAATTATTACACGTTATTACCTCATTCACGACATCTCACTTACGTAAATGCTCGCATTTTCCCAACGTGTGAACACCACAACTAAGAAGAGACTCGGTTCTACACTCATCTGCAATTCTGGAGATAAGCCGACCATCCGCCGTGATAATATTCCTCTATACGACTCGACTCGGTGTCTCTGTTTCTCTTTCAGTATTGCCACTCGATCGACAATTATTGTATTTTCAATTAATTCGAATAGTAATAATTAGTATATACGAATTGTGTTATCATTTTCAACAACGATGAGGACTACTCGGAATCAATAATAATCAAGTGCTGGGATAAATGATTAAAACAAAACGAAAGAAAGCAGTCAAGTCGCACTTTAACTTTGTCCAAGTACTACCGCGAATTTATCGGTCGAAAAATCTCTCCTCATTAAGAACGTAAAAGTAAATTTGCGCTACCATTATACTATTATAATCGAATACAATTAACCTCGTTAGAATTGTTTTTTTTTTGGTTTTTTTTCCGTATGCGTGATGATTCCTTCCTCACAAAAGTACGGCTCCTCGATCGGAAATGCTGTGCACCGAAAAACCAATGAAAATTTCTGATTTTTAAAGTGTCTCCTGCTTTTTTTACATTTGTTGTACTTTTTTTTTTGTTTTTATTGTTACTATTATTACTTTCTACTCTATCGATTTGAGGGATCTCGCCCATAAACCAAGGAAAAGTAGCCTATTTTTCTTTCTTAAATGAAATAGATGCGTTAGCATCCCGCTTTTTGGATGTCGATCAGCAATTTATCGCAGTTCTGGTACGACTGGTATTGTTGAAATAGCGCAAATGACGCACTATCCAAACATCACTGAACACTTAGATATTTTTCATGATGGTAAACGTACAGAAATACATTACGAAATATTGCGAGGGAATACATTTTTCGGGCTACAGTTTGTGGCAGCAGTGAATCCGACATCTTCAGCCTTAACTCTCCGACCAAATCAGATAAAAGCGGTTATTAAATCATACCTTGTCTAATTTAAGTTATATATGTAAAAAAACAAAAAAAAACAAAAAAACAAAAAAACAAAAAAAGATAAGTTCTTTTTTAATCATTCGTATTGTATTAGGCGTCTTCATTACGGGCTTCGATTAAATCATTTTTGCTGCAGATTCGCAAACTAAAAACGGTGTGATTTTTTATGATGTTTTAAATTTCGATCGTGGACATGTCATCATCTGTGAATAAATAGGAAACAATTCGCTGTAATTCCCTCTATTCGCCGAATTTTTCTACATGTCCGCGAAATGATAATACTTGACGTGTGCGCTCGGTAACAAAATATATTTATCAATCTTTGAAATACATAACGATTAACCTTTTCTTGTTTTAATATATTTTCCGTTGAAAGTTTCAGCTAAGACTCTATATTCTATTTTCATTACTAGTTCGTGTTAATAGGTACCTAACAGTAGTATGTTCTTTCGAATACCGAGGAGATTGTTTACGTAATGCGTTTCGCAAATTATTTAGAACTGTTGCTCCATCTTTATTTCCCGTGCATTTTCATAAGAAGTTGAAAATAACAAATAATGCCGACAAAACCGCGTTTTGACACTTTTCAAACGAAAGAAATTTTTAATCGTACTTACAAAAACTACCAGTTTTCCGTTCTCGAATTAAATTAGTTAATGACGTAGGTCAAACTCCTAAAATTAGATTATTTTTCTTAATAGAACTTAATTAACTTTTTTTTTTTTTTTAATAGCGCAGCCAATTATAACTAATGTATAAAATAAATGACCATATACGAGGTCATTTAGTATCCCTTGTGACCAGGGCCGCTTGAAAAAAAAAAAAAAAAATCAAATCTTAAGCATCTCCAAGGTAACGTCCTACGGCCTAAGAGACACTACAGACGCCATGTGCCCCCCCCCCCCTTCTCTCATGTGTATCAAGAAGTGGAGCTGCCATGCGATTGCTATGTTGACGAAGACTGATTGTGTATATTTAAGAAGTAGTTCAATTGCATATTAACGTTTATTTTCTACATTAAAATTTTCTTCTATTCCGAAACGCAACAAACAATAATCAACCGATACTGTAGCAAGTCACGCGTGTGGAATATAAATACTTAAAACTAGTACGCACGCAAAATATGACTTGCGTTCAAAAGCTAGTCAGGCGACATTATTTAGAATTTTTAATGCGACGCACTAGTTTTATTTTTCTCCTTTGTTTTTGGTAAAATATTGCAAACACATATGTAAACAAGTTTTAGTGAACAAATGTATAGAGTCTGCGCTGCTGCTGGTTACAAGTGTGGTGGTATGTTTTTGGCAGCGGTGAATTACGATATAAAATCCGATAGCATTCTAGCATTACAATAAATTTGACGTTCGCGTCGTCGGTAATGCGAAGAATTTTTTGGTTTTTGTCGATCTTTACAATTTTAACATAATTACACACCGGTGATATTAACTAAATTTTAACTTTTTGAAGCTATTCAAATACGTATACGGAGCGAATAACCAAAACAAGCAGCGTAACAGGCAAAATAACGAACTACCGATATCGATTAAAACAGAATGAAACCTCAAAAAAATCGGTGCTATCAGTGGCATTTTAAATTCCGAAAAATTGCCGCTTAATTAGCTTGCGTTTATATCGCCAGATTAAGGGGAAAAACAACATTGAACACTGCGCGCGCATCGCAGATTTGTAGCACAATACAGGCTGCTGTTAGCCAGCTACCGTGACGCAGTATCGGTGATGTTTTGTTCAGGTAGGAACCCGGGGTATCCCGCTACTGCCCATTGAAACTTGCAAAAATTTCACTTGCACTAGGCTAAAGTACATCACTGACGCGTCCAAAAAAACAAAAAAAAAAGGCAGGCTCATTACGATACGGTTCCAAATCTTACACGTAGAACTGCTGTCTAGGTCGTTAAAGTAATTTCCACACTTTGCGTGCGCAACTTCCACTTGCTCCTTGATTTCATAGAGAAGAAAACTTAAACACGTCCTAGACAAGTTTTATACAGTTAAACATTGCGTTAAACTCGCGTAATTTACGCACTTTTTTTCCCCTTTTTTAACCTGCCAAAAAAGGCGGTGCGTAAATTACGCGGGGAATTAGATCAAGCTACATTTTGCGGGTTAAATAGGTGTGTGTATTTCAAAATTACCTCTTACCTAAACAAAATAACTCATCAAGTGAAATCAGTTAACCAAATATATTTATACAATAATAACATTAGGGTAATTTATGAATTCGAGTACCGCTAATTTACTTCTAAGAAATTAGACATTGTCTAGTAACGTTAGTAGCTATTAATGTATTTTAATAACGCGAAAATGCAAGTATGGTTTATATTATTTCTGCAAAAATTAGGGTGCGTAAATTACGCGAGTAAATACGGTATTTATTTATCGGAATTCACACAATTTCATTCTGAAAAATTAGCAGTTGCCTGTATTCTGATCATGAAGTATAAAATGACACCCTCACACATCCTATGTAGAGGAACAGCTCTGGTGTATCATTACTATTATTATTATTATTATTATTATTATTATTATTATTATTAATAGATAAATATGGTAATATAATAGATTTATATTTATTCCTTTTTTGATTTCGTAAATTTGTGCATGAAAATTAAGGGAAAAAAATAATTATCGACATTTTATGTGGAAGGGATATTTGAACATTATTATACTAAATGTGTGTAGATCAGCTATGTGTTTGCCCGTGGATCTCAGGCTTTCTGTGTGCCCGTAGAGAGAGAGATCAAGTTAAATGTCGCATATCATGTCGTATTTATTTTCATTAATTTAGTTATATGGTAAGACTCGTGTCGGTACAGATACTAGTGATTTTTTTTTATTATTCATGCGAATAAATCTTTCTTCTTTTCTCTGTCCCAACGAGTCAGACTTAATCGAGCTTTTTTCTATTTAAATCATTTTTTTATCGCTGTTATTTTCCAATGTAGATAAAAGAATATCTTTAAGATCTCCGAGTGAAACACTAGCGGCAATTCGAACGATAGGAGCGGAAAATATTAAAAATTCCCTACGAAATTCCGTGTTCTCTTAGTAAATGCACTAATCTCAGCTATCCAAACGATTTTTTCAGTCGCAATTTTTAGAAAGTTTCGAAATATGTAGGTTTTTAATTTTTTGAACTAAGCGCTGGTTCTCGGGTTTTAGTGCTTCTGACCGAGACTAAATTCGGCCAAAAGATTGTAAAATTTTAGTTATAGTTTCGACTACAACTGAAAAATACCAGAGAAACATAAATACAATCAATATTTGCAATGTATTCGTAAATTTTACATAACTCTCCCGAAAAAAAAACAACAAAAAAAACAGAAAAACAGACGACAACATGTAATTTTGCGTAAATTGTTATTTTATTTAATTCATTTATCATACTAAATTAGCATACTTGAATTCTTTTTTCACGAGACAGCTGATAAAAGTAATAATACTTTTGATGCATTCCCCGAGACGGATAATTTAATTGTCCTCTTTCTTCTCGATAATCGCACATTTCTACTCAAATTTTATACCAGCTTCGAACGCCATCTGTAGTACCCAGTCGTTCCTGGTTCATTGCCGCTTTGATGCTACTTTTCGAATTTCCTGCTCGGTGGGTCTAGCATTTTTCAGTTTTTACTTTTTCATTTTCTTCCAATAATTATCAACGAATTTCTCCCTTCTTTGCGCGTTTCATTTAGCCAAGCGCGTAATTTGCATTCTATATAATTTTCCATCTTTAAGCAGCTATAAGATAAGCCAAATAGAATATTGTTACCGCATTTTTTTTTTTTTTTTTTTTTTGTTGTTGTTACCTTTTGTACACGTTTACAAAATGCATAATAGCAGCACGAATGAAGAAGAAAGCGTAACAGATGCAGTGAAAAAGCCGGAGTTGAAAAAGAAGAGATATCAAAACTGAAAGTGCCGCGTGCTAAATAAAAATAAAAATGGGATCGATCAAAAAGAAAGATAGACGTACGGATACTGACGTGATACGTGTATTAGAAAGAACGCGTGTGAAAGAAGAATTATGATAATCGCTGATAGCCGAAAAAGTAGCCGAAAAATCAGGATTTAGAGCGATTAGAAATGCCGCAGTAAAAAAACCAACCCTAAATGTTCAGAGAAAGAAAGATTTACATAAACAATAACATTACACTCATGACATAGTTATTAATATGTGTACACGAGTCTTCCCACATAACGAAATTAATGAATATACATATAAATAAGACATTATATGCGACGTTTAAGTGTTCAAAGAGTCAAATATGAAGAACAGCGGAAAATGAATAATGAAAGAAATTTCACGAAGCGGTCTCTATAATGGTGTATGGTTTAATGCAGATTCGGCTGCGAAAATACAGAATGACCTCTGTCATCTGGGAATAGGGCACTTCTCGAAATGATGGTAAACGAAATTTGGAAATTAAAAGCTGATCGCTTGGCAAGTTCTCGAAAGAGCCTTTAGACAAGCTATTAAAAAAGGCCAGTAAACAAATCGACGAATAATCGAAAATCAGAACTTCTAAAAGTCCCCCGAAGTTTACTGTGGAAGAAATGCGAAGTACGAGTAGAAGTCAAATAAAGGAATATAAATTTATAATCATTTATTTACGATATACAAATAATTAATAATAATAATTAGAAGAATCGTGAAACTTTCGGGCATAAGGGAAACAATTGATGCTAGTAGAAATCAGAGGAACCGCAAATTTAAAAAAGTTTATAATAAATAACTCGGTGAAAGTACATGACGAAAAAAAAAATAAAAACTTGTTCGCATTTACTATGAATAATTTAATGAGAGTCAGCTACCGTGCCGTACTAGGCCACTGTTTCCTTCAAGTAGAACTCGGTATATTCCGCACATTGAAATCTCTAAAAATTTCTCTTGCTCTGCGCTAATGTCTACAAGGATCACTCGAAAAAGAAACAAAGAATAATTTAATGAAAGATAATAACAAAAAACAATGATTAATTCATGAAAAAGGCTGCTTACATTTACTATAAATAATTTTATATAAAAAGTAATACTGGCCGAAAAAAGAACATATTATTAGGCGCAGTTACTATGAATAATTTATTAAAAAGAATGATCATTCAAGAAAAACGGCTTGTGCACATTTATCATAATTTAACCCTAAAATGGGGATTACCCACGAGGTGTGATTGTTTAAATACTATAAATGTTACGTCATGGTACTCTTTCGTAAGTGCATATACTGCTGTTTTTATTAGTTTCAGTATTTCGTTTAAATTTTTTTTGTATTCATATGGTGATTTTACGAATCAGTTTCTGAGCAAAAGTGATTCCTAGTTACTGAAAATTATTCTTAAAAAAAAAACGCCATATTTCATTACTATTATTATTATTATTATTATTATTATTATTATTATTATTATTTTGTTCGCACTATTCTTCCCTTTTTCTTATTTCTTTAAAATTTTACTCTTTGGCCTCTATTCCTCAAATCAATAATTAAGCCGGTTAGAATTAAAATTACCATTTAATTTTTGTATTATTTCCGATTTCAATAAGCTGAAGTATTAACGTATGATAAGATTAATACCATTATTATTATATAAGGGTAATAAAAAATAATATTATATTAAATTATAACAGATGCAAATATAACGAACAAATTTAAGAATAAAATGATCGCTTACTTAGAAAAGCAATCATTTTATACTTAAATTTGTTTGTTATATTTGTATTTGTTATAATTTAATAAATTCTATAATTAGCAAACAGGGTGATAACAGATTCTTTAATGATAAAAAAAGTAACACACCCAACAAAGAAGAATTACTACGAATAATTCGATAAAAGATAATTCAACAAAAAAATGTAAATAATTTAACAAAAAGTAATACTGACCAAAAAAAAAAAAAAAGAAAAATGAATAAAATATGTTACACGTGTTTTTTGTTTTCTTTCTGGAAACAATTTTTTAACAAAAATTAAACCAGAATTTCATCGACATACTGATTACTCCGTACATGATGTTCTCGCTGTCGCTGTCTGTCGCAAGTTGTAATCGTCCTGAAACTTTACTTTCTCGCACTGGAAATTTCAAGGCGATAAAAGGGAGGGAAAAAAAAAACGCGAAAATGTTCAAGTTTGCAGCATTGGGAATGATTCACAAAAACTTTCACATGCCCCAGTCTCGTCTTCTCAATGCAGAACTGTAAGCGAAAAGCGCACATTTCGTTGTGTTCGTCGTTGAATCACTCTGCGTCCTGTGAAAAATTCACCATAACACTTTACAGATTGCTCGGCTCAGAGCAGTCGTCGCTGCTTCGGAACATTCGACACTGTAGACAAAGGCAAATTCCAACATATATGCAACTGCCGGAGTTCTTGAATGCGTACTGCGCGCCAGTCGAAACCTTACGATTTATCAGCGCGCGATCGGGAAAAATTGGAACGCGTGCGTAGAATTAATCAGCCAATTGGCCTAAATTAGAGGCGGCAAAGCTGCGCTCGGTCGATAGGACATGGAGTGGTAGGGGGACGTGGGCCACCCGAGTCGATCGGTTGAAAGTTTTTCGAACAGGAAGTACCGATGCAGATGCGAGAGATTAAAAAAAAAAAAAAATCGAGAGCTACCCCGCCGTCTCTTCTAAAGTCCGTACTCCATTCTTTTTCGGCGAAAACAACTTTTTAACGTTAAATGTCGCCCTGGTCACTGTCTAGTGCGTGCACGCTACGGCAGCGGAGGAGCGCGCTAGCAACACGCGACGGACGGGTATTTTGGAAAGTTGTTTTCGGGTTAAACGGGGCCACGACGACGGTTGCAGAACAAAGCGGGTCGTCAGACAGAAAACGCGCGGAGGTACTACAGGGCTACAGGGTGAAGTATTGAGGACGACGAGCGGAGGTCGACCTTCAAAAAGAATCGAATATAGGTCATCCCTGTCAGTCAGCAAAAAAATCTATAATTACTATACTATATGCATGAATAAATTTTAGATATGTGTCTATCTCGGCTCTCTTTCGCTTCGAACGAGATTAGGGAAGGCGACTAATGAAATCGCGGATGGGCGACTCGCGAAATTTCCGATTTCATCAGCGAGCACATTCTTGCAGAACAGTCGATAAATTTTCAGCCAGTCTAATCGCGCCTTTTTGCAACTTTTCACCTAATAGAGCGGCTCGGCTTGCAAAAGACCGGCTTCTTTTAAAGTTTTACATGTTTAAAGTGTACGCGTGTTTGTGTAGTAGTTACGTTTATAGAGGTATACATAACGGTGGGTTTTGTTTTTTTTGGCTTTTTTTGTATCCGAATCTTCGAGATAACGGGGCACCTGCGACATTCATCGGTGCGGAGAATGCCTTTCTAGTTGTAACAGCGTTCGAAGCGACTTTTTAAAGATGTCTGCGACTGGAAAATAGCCATCAATATGAAAACAGAGCAGGAAAGAATAAACATGAATATTATCGCAACCATTTTTTTTTCGTTGATCTCCCGAAGAATGTTTAGCGATTTTTTCGGAAATTACCAATTAACATTTATACGCAACGTTTGCAGTGAAACAGTTTAGTTCTCTGTGAACACTATTCATTTTTGTTATCTTCCCACTTAATTGGGCTTTGTTTTTGTAGGAAAAATGCTAAACCGATTTCGAGAAAATCGCTTAAATTTCCTTCCAACGTGTCCTTCAATACAGATCGCGCTGCACTCAGCTGTACACATCGCCCTCGCCAGCTTACGGTAGCGTGTACACGGTTTTTTTTTTCATTTTTTTTTTGCTTTTTCTTAGCCCGGCGAGAAATCGTTTGGCGGCCACAAGTTTTTAGTTTAATGAATGATAAACGTAGTACCGCGTCAATACAAAATGACACAAAAATCGACAATATAAAAAACGATGATTTTGGAAATTGAGTAGGAGAGAAAAAAAGAACGAAGCAGAGCATAACGTAACTAACTCGACAGAGGGAAAATAAAATTCACATCAGCCGAAGATCCGGTCCATTTAAAAAGTGTCTAAAACGTAAAAATGAAATCCGTGTGAAGTCCAAAATGAACACAGCTAATCAGAAAAAGCTGTAAAAACATGCGTCGAATGATTAAATAGCACAAAAAAGTGAACTAAGATGGCAACACATATAACTCTGGTAACATAATGAAATAGATAACGGTAACAGAAATAGAAAGAAAAAGAAAAAAAAAAATGAATGCAAAAAACCACATAGACGCCTATATAGATAAAATAACAGTAAGGCTGATTGAAAACCGGGCACAAATAGTAGTAGTCCTATATTTTAGAAATCAACCCGATAGATTATAAACAATAGTTCGCTAAATATAGCGCAGCAATCTGAAAACGTCTTTTCAAATATCCGGAACAGAATCGAAATATGTATAGACTCGGGTGATTATGGGTGTATAGTAAGAAAATAGAGTGCAACGAGAAGGGAAGGTAACTTTTTTCATCATGAAAACTACGTCCGAAAAAACAACCTGAAAATGTGAAAGTGTAAAAATGAAGGTTGCGTGCTAAAGCACATTAAATATGCCAAACGTTTGTCACATTTTAGTGACGTAAACTCTCCCTATTAGAGCAAAAATGTTGGGCAATGAAAATTTAAGCGTAGATAAAACGAATTTTATGTATAATACATATAAATTCGCACTACTATAATAAGAGATGGTATAAAATGAAGCAGAAAAGTAACAGAAACGGAACGCATCTGATGCACTAAAACAAATGAGTTAAAAAAGATGGCATATACATGCGCTACCGAAATCTAGAGTGGAACTTTTTAAGAGCAAGTAAAGTGTGAAAATTTTCTGAAATGCAGAAGCAAGGAGCAGCGACCGGAACTAGTTCCGATCAATGCCTACATGGTTAGCAACAACATGAAATTATTACGAAAAGAATGAGAGAGTGTACACAAAAGATTGCGTGGAAAAGCTCTGAAGTACATTCGTGAAGTCAGCACAGTAAACCAATAACTGGAAAAAATTCGATTAAAAAAAAGTAGAACGTAAGATCCGCTCAACTGTAAAACTGTAAACCGGAATAGACCGGGAAACGGAACATGACGGGATTTTGAAAAATTAAAGTCCGTAAAAATAAATTGAGCCTCAACACTGTCCCAAAGGAGGCTCCTTCCGATTTATTCAGAAAACGAAACAACTTTTATCGCTTTCGATATTAAACTTCTGTACACCCCATTTGTTAAATACTAAATCGTAATTATTACTATAAACGACTCTAATATAAATGACAAATACTCGGTTCGCCAGAAACGTTTTCGAACCTATCCTACCATCGGCCAAAAGACAAGCTTAACATTGGACAGACATCAGCTTTTGAAACTATCGCAACGAAGGAAATAAAAAGTGGATTTTGAACGAATTGCTTTATGTATCGAAAAATATTACCAAAGCGTGCCACACTTATCAAAAATCCGCGGTACATCTTCAAGTTAAGGAAAATGTATCTAGTAATTATATTAAACAAACTCTACCCCTTCAGATCAACTAAAAAAAAAAAAAAAACTGGACACCGTCGAATCAGATAGATGTGTCATGACATCGAAGACTACGAAGAAAATGTTAATCATCTCCCACGATCGTGTATCCGATTTTAATGGTATCAACGAGAAGAATTTATAAACTCAGAATTATGACCCGATAAACACGCTATAATCCGTCAGGCAGACAACTATACCAATGTCTCAAACGAGGCAGTATTGAAATTTGAATACTTATATTACACCTATAATAACACAAACTGGCTAAAAACTTCCAAAAAAAAAAAAAAGAAAAAAAAAACAAAACCAACAAAATAAAAATACTCGTTAAGTTAGTCGTTATACAATTACAACACTCTTAGTGTGTAGCTTTACGTTACCGAACTGGAATAGTTCCTACTTTGCGTACAATTATACGTTTTTATACTCCGTTATGTTGTTTTATAACCAGTTAGTCGCTAGCCAAATCTACCCTGTTACTCCAAAAACTAATAACAATAATAAAAAACTACACTTTTTGCAGCTGGAATTGTAAAAGATGGCGAATTTAAAGGACTATCATGAAAGAATCGAGGTTATTATTAAAAAACCAAAGAAAACACTTTAGCTTATTCGATATTATAAAAATGTCCAGCTAAAATACAGATAGCATTTCAATGGTGTAAAAAATAATTTAAAAACGGTGTATTTTAGTGCAGTTTCCATGAAATAGAAATGTTTTTGAAGAAATCTTGATGGGAGCTTTAACAACAGCTTTATCATTCAAGATGATGGCAGGCAAAGAAACAAAAATCGCTGCAAAAATTTCCCAGTGTATTTTTTAAACGTTAACTTACTATGAACCGCTCGTTTACTAGCAAAAACGGAACTATTCCATTTCCATTTCGTTGTAAATAAAAACTTAAATGTAATAATGCCTATGACGATTGTACTTAATTTAGTTATTTTCTTTTTATTTACAGATGTGCTGCTGCTGCAAATTGCTGTTTGCTTGGTAAGTTTCGTTTGCTATAGTTGTAAAAGATTAAATTATTTTTAATCGTCTTCCATTTTCAAAAATTAAACTTGTATTTAGCTAACAAATTAATATATCGATGCAGTTAGAGCAGTCTCCTTATTGTCGAATAATACGGTAATCGTTCTAAAGACATAAAGTGCGTTGTTGTACCCGTAATTGTAATCAAAGCTGCTCTACGTAAAGATAATATCAATGCAAAATTGATTATTAGAGCAATTTTTTATTTTTATTTTGTGAGCAAATTCAATTTTACAAGGTAAACACTTTTTAAAACAGGCTCAAAGAGGTTACCAGTATAATCGGCCAACAGGATCGACTTTAGACACGGCAAGTTCACCGACGCCTACTTTCACCACACCGTTCCCTTCGCAGTCACCGAGTATTCAGAATGATTTTTCGCAACGCCCGTACTCCACCGGAGGATATCAATTCAATAATAGGCCATCGCCAACTCGACCAACAATTACAAGTCCCGGTCAGTCTTTCACGCCTGGTCCTACATCAGTGACGCAGTCGATCGGACCGAATAACTCGGGCAGACCTGGCGTCCAAAACGGCTATCAGTACAACAGACCGACCAACGGTTTTCCGAATCAGTTTAATATTACAGCTTTAGGTGCTCCATTTTCGACCGCTAGTCCAGCTCAAAGCAACGCAGGAGGATTTGTATTCCCGGCCAGCACGAACGGAAATCAGCCAACTCCGCAATATGGAGCGCCGGTTAGTTCTCAGCCTTTCGGCGGTAGTGGACCAAATATAAATAATATACCTCCGCCCGGAATTCCGTATCCGGACAACTCACAAAACGATTATAACAATCAGTCACCCGGCAGTCCGGGAAGTACAGATTCAACTGGAAACAATGGTTATAACGCGCCGCCCAATAACCTCGGTCCATCCGGCGCCCAAGGACCTCCTTTCAATTTCAATACCGGTTTACCAGGCAATCGCGGACCCGGTAGTTTTAGCACTGGCCCGGCTGGCACCCAAGGACCTCCTAGCTTTAACGGAGGTACAACTGGCGGTCAGATACCTAGCATTTTCAATACGGGCACAACCGGAAGTCAAGGACCGAATATCTTCGATGCAACTCCCGAACCACTTCCCGGCATTTTTAATAGCGGTGCAGCGGGTGGTCAAAGACCCAACAACTTCGATGCTGGTTCGGTAGGTGGTCAGGGTCCTAGCAGTTTCAATGCTGGTTCGGCAGGTGGTCAAGGACCTAGCAGTTTCAATGCTGGTTCGGCAGGTGGTCAGGGTCCTAGCAGTTTCAATGCTGGTTCGGCAGGTGGTCAAGGACCTAGCAGTTTCAATGCTGGTTCGGCAGGTGGTCAGGGTCCTAGCAGTTTCAATGCTGGTTCGGCAGGTGGTCAAGGACCTAGCAGTTTCAATGCTGGTTCGGCAGGTGGTCAGGGTCCTAGCAGTTTCAATGCTGGTTCGGCAGGTGGTCAAGGACCTAGCAGTTTCAATGCTGGTTCGGCAGGTGGTCAGGGTCCTAGCAGTTTCAATGCTGGTTCGGCAGGTGGTCAGGGACCTAGCAGTTTCAATGCTGGTTCGGCAGGTGGTCAGGGTCCTGGCAGTTTCAATGCTGGTTCGGCAGGTGGTCAGGGACCTAGCAGTTTTAATGCTGGTGGGGCAGGTGGTCAGGGTCCTAGCAGTTTCAATGCTGGTGGCGCAGGTGGTCAAGGACCTAGCAGTTTCAATGCTGGCGCCGCAGGAGATCAAGGACCTAGCAGTTTCAATGCTGGTATTGCAGGTGGTCAAGGACCTAGCAGTTTCATCGGAGGCCCAACTGGCGGCCAAGGACCCAGTATTTCCACTACGGGTGGAAGTTTTTTCACACCTGGAGGATTCGGTTTCCCAACTAAATCGCCGCAAGATGGAAACTTTGGAAACGACGATGGTTCGTATGACAACGGAGATTATTCAGCAATTCCTGGAGAACCAGGTACCGATTACCCAATTTATTCGGAAATACCGATAACGTCATTTCGGTGTAGTAGTCAACAATTTCCCGGTTACTACGCTGATGTTGAAGCCCGTTGTCAAGTGTTCCACATTTGCGCTAATGGTATTCAATATGATTTTCTTTGCCCGAACGGCACCGTCTTTCATCAACAGTACTTCGTTTGTGTGTGGTGGAATCAATTTGATTGTAACACAGCGCCGAGTCTATACGGTTTAAATGAAGGAATATACGACTATTCGTTTGTACCGAATCAACAAATACCGCAAGGAAATATTGGCAGTTCACTTCCGGGAACTCCAGGACCACAAGCACCATCAGCTAACTTCCCTGGCATATCCGGACCGCAAGGACCGTCAGCTAACTTCCCTGGCTTATCTGGACCGCAAGGACCATCAGCTAACTTCCCTGGTCTATCGGGACCGCAAGGCCCATCAGCTAACTTCCCTGGCCTATCTGGGCCGCAAGGACCATCAGCTAACTTCCCTGGCCTATCTGGACCGCAAGGACCATCAGCTAACTTCCCTGGCCTATCTGGACCGCAAGGACCATCAGCTAACTTCCCTGGCCTATCTGGACCGCAAGGACCAACAGCTAATTTCCCTGGAACATCGGGACCGCAAGGACCAACAGCTAATTTCCCGGGAATATCGGGACCGCAAGGACCAACAGCTAATTACCCGGGAATATCGGGACCGCAAGGACCAACAGCTAATTACCCGGGAATATCGGGACCGCAAGGACCAACAGCTAATTTCCCTGGAACATCGGGACCGCAAGGACCAACAGCTAATTTCCCTGAAACATCGGGACCGCAAGGACCAACAGCTAATTTCCCCGGAACATTGGGACCGCAAGGACCAACAGCTAATTACCCGGGAATATCGGGACCGCAAGGACCAACAGCTAATTTCCCGGGAATATCGGGACCGCAAGGACCAACAGCTAATTTTCCGGGAATATTGGGGCCGCAAGGACCAACAGCTAATTACCCGGGAATATCGGGACCGCAAGGACCAACAGCTAATTACCCGGGAATATCGGGACCGCAAGGACCAACAGCTAGTTATCCCGGAGTAACCAGCCCAGAAGGTCCGTCGCCAAATTATCCAGGGATATCTAGTCCGCAAGGTCCTGGTTCAAATTATCCAAGCGCAACTGGATCACAAGGACCGAATGTCGGTTATCCGAGTACGCCACGTCCTCAAGGATCAACATTTACCGGTTTCCCAAGTACACAAAGGCCAGTAGGATCAACATTTACAGGTTATCCTAGTTTCGCCGGTCCGTCTACTCCTAACACGGTTTTACCTGAAGAACCAGGAAATACTTATTCTACAGTTACATCGCCTAGACCACCCTCTGGTAACGGTTTTCCTAGTTATCCCGGATCTTCAACTATAAGCTCGCCGGCTCCCGATTTCCTGTTAAGTCCGGGATCACAAATAACTACAGGTTTCGGTGGTCAACGGCCGATATCAAATATTCCTGCTCCACAAAGGCCAAGTACTCCACGCCCGAACAACAACAACGAAGTATCGCTAAATGGTTACCGACCTCCGAATGAGATTGCAACACCGAATCGAGAATATCTGCCACCGTTACCTGGTTCGTCGCCTACATCCGGGCCCGGAAATTATCCTAGTGTTCAAAATGGAAGACCGCAACAACAAAATAACGGCAGACGACTTCAGCAAGGTAACAATGGTAGATCAAATGTACCAAACGTAACGCCAAATCTAGAGTACCTTCCGCCGTATGATAGGAGATAAATTCCCGTTCAACTTTTTGCCATATTTTTTGTAGAGTAAATTTTTATTATTTATTTAAGTTAAAAATATATCTATTTCTCTAATTTCGCCATGTTACTTTTTTATCTTTTTACAGGAAGTTGTATATAAAATGTTTTAAAACGATCAAAAATTCCATTAAAATGTTAACGCATAATTTTAATTTTTTCCTTTTTTTTTTTTAATTACCTATATTTAAAATTGTATTATTTGCCCACGCAAATTATTTATAACGTTTTTAAATACATAATTTTAATGTAACGAAGAAAATGTTTCGTATATGCTTAATAAGAAAAGAATAAATTGTAACTTTCAAGCGTGTACGTTCTAGGAAATCTTATTAAGGCGCTATCACTTCACTGATAATATACCAGCAATGTTGACAGCCTACCATATTTTAGAGATGTGTTACTTAGCAAGCAGCAGAGAATGCAGATATAGTTAAAATTTGTACCGTTGACGATATCCCCCGTATTTTATCGAAACCAGATAATTTCTGAACACGGGCCTTTTCATAATCTACTAACTTCCGCAGCACATTTAACAAAACCTTTTTGGTTTTTCTTTCAACGCAAATACCTCAAGCAGAAAAAAGTGAATTTATTGATGAATAATCGATAAGTCAATTTCAACAGTACTCCACTTTTATATCTTTTTTTGAAAATACAATGCCAATGTTTGCGCATCGTTTATGAAGAAATGTGCACGAACTTTCATCATTTGCGCACATTTCTTTCCCGCAATATTAAACCTTTGGGGACTGCTGAAACATTTTTCCCTTAAAGTACTTTAATAACATTTTTTTCAAAGTACAATGCAAACGTTTGCGCGTCATTTGTGGAGAAATTTGTATGCACTTCCAACGTTTGTGCATATTTCAATACTACTATACTGAAGTAAAATGCTCTTCGCGGCAAACGGGTGTACAAGCAATAATCGCTGTAATATTATTTTTTTGTCAAATATAGTATAAAAATTTGTCCGTCGTCAGCATTCATACGTATATTTTAAATAATTAAATCGGTTTCTACACTACTTGGTTATAATCGAGTGGTTAAACAAGGAAATTGAAATAGAAAAAAGAAATACACCAACTTATAATATCAGTGAATTACGTCATTATAAAACCCGTAAACTCAGTAATTTAAACAAGCACGAGGAAAATATTAAAATAAATATACTACGTAAAATACTAAATACATTACCGGAAGATATTAAACAACTACAGCCAAAGAAAAAGTCATCGAAAATAGAAATAAAAAAATGGGTTATGAATAAAAATATTAAAAGTTAATAAAAACAATCATGTTCTTACTATCGAGTATGTATTAAGTATTGATAATAGTATATAGGTGTCAGATATGTGCGAAGGTACATGTGGATGTATGAGCTTATGAAAGGATATAAGGGAATTATTATATATACAAGGAAAATGTTGTACTCTTTATTCCTTGTTGTAAAAGAAGTTTCCGGTTAAGTTTAGATAATATTTTACGCAATAACAATAATAAAAGGTTAAAATAATCATATTACGAAAATTATAGCGAGCCTGTTTTGTTTTGTGTTTTTGTGGAACAGCGAATAGATTCGGGCGAAATTTTTTTATTGGAAGAATTTCTGTTTCTTAATGTTTACTTTTTTTTTCCCATTAAATTGTTAGTGTAATTGAATGTGGGCTGCTAGATCAGATGAGAAATATTATTTACAGTAAACTAAAAGGTACAATTTCAGGTATTAAAAAAATATAGTAAAATAAATTTCACTTGCTAATAAATACCTAAATTAATCAACAACTTTTCAAACAATATTTCTAATGATCTTCATACTAAGCAAATTATTTAGCAATGAACCAACATTTCAGTAACCTCCTTAACCGTATTGTATTGATTTTGTTGAATAAAAAATCAGCAGCTTGCCGAAAGTTTTTTTTTAATACAGTGGGATAGAAATGTGCACAAACGATGGATGTTTGCGGAGATTTTTACACAAATGATGTTTCAGGAAAAACGTATTCAAGCTGGAGAAGTGCTGTTGAAATTGACCTGATTTTCATCAATACCCTACGAATGGAAAAAATTAAGACAAAACTTTATTTAAATTGTTTTTAGATAACGTTGATACATTTATACATATTTCTTTACACTCGATTAATGTTTAAAATGAGGATTTAACAAAAGAAACAAAATCATTCAAAACAAACATGACTAAAATTAAAAAATAATAAATAAATTTGCCGAGATCGGAGTGAAAATGTTAGACTATTGGCAATAATTAAATATGATATTCCTCTATTGAAGTATGGACTAAGGACTTCCGGCGAACGAGCCTAATTGGAAGAAAATTAATTTTTTATGTTGCTGCGCAACGAACAACTGCAAAAAATTAACTTTTCATTCTAAATTACGCACTTTTTTTGCAATCTTCGGACTGACATAATTCGTGAGTTTTTCTAATTTTTGGACATAATTTACTTCAAATTTTTTTTCGGAGAGCTACGGAAATGCCCCGTGGGTTGTACTTACATTATATTGCACACTGGAGAGCGTCAATATATCGTTATCGCAACAGAAATAGTAAATAGAAGTAAACATATAATTAAGGAATCCAAGTCCTGTCCGCCGTTGACATACAAAACGCAAATCGCTTTAAGTTATATTTGGCAGATTATCCGAGTTGACGCGATAGGTTTAGGATAACGCTTGAAGGACCGATTTAGAAGTTTCCATTCCCGAAGAAAATATTATTATCATTAAAAACTCAGTTTTTGCCTTATATAGTCGACTTTATGGAAAATTATGAAGAAAAATCTACAAGGAAGACTGTGTTATCAAGACATTCATACTCGCGATCAAATATGGTAACGATGATTTTTTTTTTTTTATTATTATATTTATACATATATATATATATATATAAAAAAAAAAAATCATCGTTACCATACTTGATAGCGAGTTTGAATTTATATCTTAGTAGTAGTCTTCCTTGTAGATTTTTATTCATACTTTTCCACAAAGTCGACTATATAAGGCAAAAACTTTTAATCGTGAATGGAGAAACTTCTAAATCGGTCCTTTAAGCGTTATACTAAACCTATCGTGTCAACTCGGATAATGCGGTAAATATGCAATGATGATATCCGATTTTAACACGCTAACGAAATTAACTTGAACCTATAATTTTGATTATTTTTCGGCAAATTTTATCTCTGTCGCATTTCACTGTTTATTGAAATTGTCAATGAAATTGTTTTAATTTCGTTATTAATAATTGTACATACTTCAAAAATTACTATTATTATTTATTATTCATCGTTATCGGGGGAGGGGGCGTATTATAATTTATCTATAACGTTCAGGTATAATTCAACCGAAAGAAATTCGTCTGAAGAGGGAGGTTAAAAAATTAACCGAATCCGATAAATTATAAATAACCGCTGCAAATTCGCAACTCTAACATCGTATCACTTCGAATAACAAATCCTTAATAGGAAATAGTGACCGTATAGTCAAACATGACCGACACTATTCTAGGTATTACGAAATAAATTGAATCGCGCACTTGCTACTTCCAACAAACCGAAATTATTAATAACGAAATCAAAACAGTCTCGTTGATAATTTCAGCGAACAATAAAACGTAACAGAGATAAAGTTTGTCGCAAAATAACAATCAAGCAAATCACAGTATAGCTGAAATTTAACAAATGAAAACGACGCTTATTTTCAGTTCAACTGAAATGTTCCGTAAAATCTGAAATAGTTAAACAACTTCTCCACTATACCCGAACATTACTTCGGTGTCTATTGCATAGTTTGCAACATCACAACTGATTTGATCCTTCCAACTGTCCCTCTTGTACGGTCATCAGTAGTATCAACCTATTGATTGATTGATTGGTAGAAGCAAGCCAAATCCGCAATATTTTCTTCCATTCCGCTCTTCTTCTGCTTAGTCGTTTCAATTATTGCTAGTTCCTTGCTTCTATATCCCCCGTAAATTTTTCCATAAATTTTTTTCTCGGTCTTCCTCTTGCGCGTTTACCTTCTAATTTTCCTTCCATTAATTCTGTTAGCAACTCATTATGTCTTAGAGCATGACCGATTTTATCCATTTGTTTCTTCGTTGGGAGATTGTTTTAATAAGATATTTCTCTTCTTTAATCCGGTTATATAACGTACTCGACCATTATGTTAAGACCAAAAGTAAAATTTTAAACAAAAACACAAATCTAAAAAATATCTCCTGCCAGCGAAAGGAATCTACTTTTCCCGAATTTCATCGTTGGCTGTTTTATTTCCAATTTGAAAAATTTTCCCGCCTATGTCATAGCTCTTAATAGTACAGTCAAATAATCAAATTTTAGGTCGATTTTTAGAAAGCCGGTTAATAAGAATTTTTCACCGCGATAATTTATAAGAAAACGTCAGAAATAAAACTGTTACCAAATTTTATGAGATTCGCATAAAAAACAATTCACAAATATGCGCAAACCGGGTTTACGCTTTTTTCTATTAGAAAAAAAGTAATTAATAATAAAAAAAAAAAAAAAAAAAAAAAAAGAAGTATCTCATTATACATCTTTAAAATGTGAACAAATGTCTTCTTTTTTTTTTTTTTTAGTTGAAATCGTTTAATATGTTTTCGCAAAAAAAAAAAAAATGCAAAAATTAGCGAATTTTGAAAAATTAATTATGTGGCTTCTAATTATAGACTATCGAACTTCTTTATTTAAATTGTAGGTATTTGAGAGGCCTAAATACTGTAAAAATTTGACTTCTTGATATTCGTAAGTTCTTGCAGGATTGGCAATTAAAGGTCGCCGAAATCCGGCCGCCACCGATTTGTCAATAATAGTTCTAAAGTAAAAATTCAGAAAGAATTTTATTCTGAAAGAGTTGCTCTACAACCGAGTTTTCATAAAGAATTTTAATCGCAAATTACCTAGTTCAAAAACGGTGCCGAAAAAGGTGTAATTTTACGCTTCAGGCGTCTGCGTTAACACGCAAAGGAGAAATGCTAGCATAGTGGGGGAAGTGTCTCTCCGTCGAGCGCCGATTTATATTAGATTCACTTAACCATCAGAGTTCCTGTTCTACAGATTTTTGTTCCGTAGTTTTCGTCATTCTAAAATGCGTCATAGTTATTAGGCGATCCTTGTTCATACATTCGTGTCCCGTTCGACTCTCCCCTTATTCTCTTATTGCCTCGATAGTTTACTTTGTTTGTTTTTTTGTTACCCCTTCCCTTATTGACATGGATGTGTTTTATGGCCGAGGAGTTTTTCGCAAAACATTCGTTCCTTACGCAAATTAATGTCACACCGCACAAACAGTTCTGAATTTTTATTCAAAATTTTTACATTTATATTTTCGCATTTTGTTTAGTAAACATTTAATTAACATTATGATCAAAAGTTTGAGTTAGTGTTCTTGCTCAAAACGAAATATATTATTAATTGTATCGACACTTACATACACAAGTCGAGAAAGTCATATCCGTGTCGAAATGTAACTCTGTATAGAAAAGTAACCATCTGAATTTTGGTTTTCATATTTTTCGTTTCCCCTTTTCGCCATCGCTTGCAACTTGAAAAATATCAAAACGGAATTGTAGCAGCTTCCGGCGGAATAAAAAAGTTCTTACAAGGGCTTGTTTGGCTAATGTAATATTAGTGTTAGCTGCTCGGAGAAACTTGATTAGAAAGTTTTCCAACTTTAATATTCAGGATTTCTCTTCCGGTGCCAAAAAAAAAAAAAACAGGTACCATCGTTCAGCTATTTTAATTAGAAACGATATATTTCCAAGTCACCACATGTCGGTTAATTTACTATGCAACGAGAAAAGAAATAATACGTATTAGAGAGGTATTGTTAATGTACTGATGAATCGGAAAATGAATACAGGAACAGAGCTATTACCTTAACGCTCTTGCGAATTTATTAAGCGTCAGCATGAAATAATGTAATACATTGACAATTTATATTTACTAAGATTTAATACATATAAAGTTTTATAAAGTTCACTATGGAACAATAAATTAATTTGATTCCTTTGTCAAATTTATTTTCCTATTTTCTAAGAAGTCCTTAATTATTTTTAGAGTGTTTAATTTAATTTTTTTACCTCTCATAACCATTGCCAAGCTATTTAATTTTATCAGAAGCTTCTTGAACGTCAAAACTTTTTTTTTTTTTTTTTTTTTTTTGGACTCGTCAACCAAGGACCTTTACCCAGAAACAAAAGGTAAGGAAAGAAGTCGGTTATATTTTGATTCGATCAGAGATTTTATCTAAAAAGCAATCAATATAGCAGGAATAATTAGTGGGGAAGGAAAGGACAGGATATAGGATGCACAATAAGGGGTAGGAAGTCCAAGCTTAAACAAATAAGAATATAAGGCAGAACGCTCCACCGAGAGGGATAAACACTGTGGAGGAACACATGATCGGCGTCGCAAATAATTGCATCATCCGGATGGAGAGGACAGTGTGGAGAAGAAATCAAGGAAAAACGAAATTTGGATAATGGTAGCAAAGAGTGGCCAAAGCGCATACGAACAATGGAAACATCATCAAAATATCGAAGAAGAGAGGGATGCAAAAGAAACCATGAATATGCCGGAAGAGTAGACTGAACAGTCAGATGAAATGAATAATTATTAAAAAAAGAGGAAACATAAGTGTCCGACCGAAATCGGATATGATAACTTTTACAAATTGATAGGAGGTTATCGGATGGATTTTTTTAAAAATAAAGACGAGGTGAAGTAGCAGCAGCCCGAGCCAAGGAATATGCCCGAGTGGCCAGGTACCCACAGCAGATCAATATTGACTAAATGGAGATAGGAAAGATTGTGAATGAGTGAACGTATACGGAGGACAATAAAGTGTCATACGAATGATCAGGAAGAGGAAAGGATATGGCCTGAAGGGGCTCAAAGAGTTAGAGATAATCAAAAATTTAGAGGAAAAATGATTCGAGGAAATGAAAACAATAGAGCGAAGGGTAGTCAATAATTCGTTTATGAATGTAGAACAGAAATAAGGTAGGCGAAAAGATTCTGAGAGGTTAAAATCAGGCTAGGATGAAGGAAGTACCAACACCACCAGGCCCCCTTGAACCATCCGTGTAAATGGTAACATGAGAGGGAAATAGGGAATTGATAGTGCTGTAGAATACCTGTTTAATTGCGGCTTGGGGGAGATTTTTTGCAAATGAGGGGAGGATAAATACCTCAGGAGGATGACAGATGTCAGCGAAGTCGAAGGAAAAATAAGGGAGATTATTGAACGAGATAATATACGGCCAAAATGAACCGAGACGATGTGAAATAAAAGCCAGAATAGGGGTTTTGCTGGGAGTGAAGCGCCAGCTATTATAAATCGAAAGATAAGACTGAACAAGGGTAGAGGATGCGAGAGGAAGACGTTTAACAAGGAAACGATAGCCTAAATAAGATCTACGAATGGATAGGGGTGAAGAATTGGATTCAGCAAGAATAGCAGTGGTTGGAGAGGATTTAAGAGCGCCAAGACAAAGACGAAGGCAAGAATTCTGAATTACATCTAGTTTGGAAAGACGTGTCTTGGACGCACTACCATAAATAAAAGAACAATAATCAAATTTGGAACGGATAATAGATTTGTAAAGGGAAATAAGAATATAGGGATCGCCACCCCATTTAGTTGGCGGCAGGGCTTTCAGCAAGTTCAAAACTTAATAATATACAAAACCTTACTAAATTCATCTCAACAGTAACTGCCATTTTTTCTGGACAGCTTCCTTCCCTGTAATCATATTGATGTTCGTGTAAGATGTTTTTTTTTTGTTTTTTTTCGCGATATCAAATCTGGTTATTTCTTCATATACTTTTCTTAATCCGGAAAGCAGAATTATTGAACTATCTGCATTTATATTCCTTAAATCCTTGCCTGATTTATTTATTAACTTTGTTTGTCCTTCCAATTCTCCAAATATCTAGAAATGAAGTTAAAATATTTTTCGAAAAATTGTTCTTACTACAAAATGACGTTTCATAGAGATCAGTATTTAGTCTCACTTTTTCCAGTTCAATTGTAAGTGATGCAGTCGATGAAACTCGAGAACCATTGCACTCTATTCGCTGATGATTTCACAAAATTCATATCTTGCTCGAACCCATTTCGAAGCCAACCGATTTTGTGCAACATCCAACTGATTAAAATTTTCCGACACTAAAATGACCATACATTTCGGCGAAATCAGGAACTGCCAACATGACCTTTTCGTTTAACTAAATTGAACGCATATTCTAAACGCAAATGAAGTCGAATATTTCGAGGCCTTATTTTCGATAATAGACGCGGTCCTTACATATCAACGCACTGAAACAGTCTTGTCTAAAAAACTCAACTTGATGAAAAAGCTTTCCCATACATCCTCAAGTTTCATAAACAGCACCCCACAGCGAAGACAACCATTTCTGTATTACAAAATACATCTTATCAAATAATCAAAGGGAGAAAAAATCCATAAATATCCGAATACCGACCAATTCTTTTGAAAAGCATTACTACAAAATGACGTTTCTTCGAGATGATTATTTAATCTCGCTTTTTCCAGTTCAATTATAAGTGATGCAGTCGATGAAACTCGAGAACCATTGCACTCTATTTGCTGATGATTTCACAAAATTCATATCTCGTTCGAACCCAGTTCGAAACTAACTGACTTTGAGCAACACCCAACTGATAAAAATTTTCCGACACTATTTAAGGAATTCCATAACGCTTGCTTGTAGGTCCCCTCTTCTAATGTTCAACCTCAGTAAGATCTAACCGTAAAGAAGAAACTGCTCTTTGCCGTGTTCGCATTAGTCATACTTCACTCATTCGTACCTATTCAACAATGACTTACCACCTCATTATTTCCGCTGCAATATTGACCATTCAACACCTCCCCATTGAGTCCAGAGTATAAAACGCGATGCGCTCAAAATTTTCACTCCCTTCATCACTTGCCGAGCTTCTTAATGATAATGAAATAGTAATTTCTCGACTTTTCGAATTTCTCGAAACGACAGGTCTCGTAACTTCATTATGATAAAACTCTTGCAATGTCTCTAGCCTAGTTGCTGTATATGGTACGTTAAATGTTTATAAAAAAAAAAAAAAAAAAAAAAAAAAAAATTGTTCCTAATATTTCAACGTTATTTGTATGTACCGTTTTAAATATTTTACTTAAAATATTATCATTTCCGCTCGTCTTTCTTAAAATGAAATGTCTTTATTAAATCTGTAATTAATATCTTTTCAATCTGAATATTATTTGAAAGGGCTGCGTACTTTTTTAAGTGAATCTTTATCTTCACGAACTAGATCTGTTGAAACTTCTTTGTTCATTATTTTGTCGGTTAGTAAGAAAATAGGAAAAAAAAAAAAAAGAAAATAAAATTTCTCGCGCTTACTTGTTATTATTTCGTACGGTTTCCCCCATATCGGGAAGCTTGACACTAGGGCCTCCCAGACCTAGTGTCTGCAATTAAATATTTCTCTCTTCTACTATGATATTATAATTTAGGACATCTTAAAGAAGTGCGTCATTGTTCGTGTTTATTTTTTCGATTTACATTTGTACAACAGCCCATTAACTTTTTTAATCATTTTGTTTGTATAAATTAAGTTTCTCATTACGCTATATATTTTTGTTTCCCTTAAAACGCTATTTATAAACATTCTTTTTTAATTTTATTTATTTCTACTAAAAATTCATTGATACAATGATTCAGTTGTTTAACTGCTGTAGAGTTCTCTTTTAATATTATTTATGAACTGAAATATACTTTTTATATGTAAAACCCTTTATTAAGTAACTATATACACCATAAACATATAAAATTTTAATAATATATTTTATATGTTTATGGTATATGTTGTTACTTAATAAAATCACTGACTTCTGCCACTGATTTAAAAAAATATTCTGGTACAACAAATTCACTCACCGTAAGAATGAATTATTATCTTTCTTTTAAGAATGATACAGTTAACTGAAATTTACTCTTCTGTAGGTATTACAGCATCAGTTCCGTTGGGCTTATTATTACATTATGAACTTGAACTTCACAATGCCCACGCCCTATCAAGGGTGTAGGACTTTACTTACTTTAAATATTACAGAAGAACTAAAGTGACTCTGTCCAGGGAGTGTTCCCGCGAAATGGTCCGAAAGATCGAACTGCACATTAATAACTACTCCATTCTTCTGCCGGAAGTCATGTGAAAAGAAAGGGTACAAAATTAAAGTTGTCCTTTTGTAGCGTTTTTATACATATATAACGTACTGTCATCGTGGGGCTACTTCATTTTAATGCGAACTATATTTAGTAATTAGTTTAGAAGATTCTAGTATTGTAAAATAGTTATTACTATTACAAACATGGGGGTGCTTTAGAGAACTTGCCCTTTGGCGACATCTGAAGGACCAACTTATACATATATTAAAATTTTTATCGCTACTTCAAATCATTTACATTCCCCATTTTTTTTTTTAAATATCAGTAATATTAAATATATATATATATATACACCTAATGTTACTGATTTGTAGCACAATGACCCTTTAATCTGCATAAACTAAAGAAAAAAGTGCTGCGTGAACAACAACACACAACGTGCACCTGTCAAAATAAAGGAAGGATGAAGAATTAGCAGAAACTAACTTGGCATTAAATTAATTAAAAAGTTCTTTCCAACATTAACATTTTTTGCAAAAACATCGCAAATAGTACAATTCCAAAATGAAACTATGACAATAAGAGATATTCTGTGAATTGAAAAAACTTTTAGTCCCTCGTGAGGTCACTGAACCTCTACGCACTGCACAGGAAATAACGAAATTTAAAATTTTACACGACCGGTATCGTTAACTTTTTCAACTTACTTCTAAAAAATTTAATGCTTCATTTTGAATGACTACTTCGGTTCTTGCTGTCTTGTTCACTTAAGAATATACCCCGTAGGTAAGTAACTAAATAATTATTAAATGTAAAATCCACGCTTAAATTTATACTGATCGCTTGGAATACTTGTTTTCGTCACGTGCGCACATACATACACACACACATTCGCATTTACATATACGTCTATAAGCTTATAATGGACTAAATTTAACACGAATTTGACTGATTTTTGAAATTCCATAAAGTCTGTTTACGATAATAGCTTTTTATTTTAGCGGAGTATTTTAAATATCCGGAAGGTCTCGGAGTTATCGCAAATTTCTATTTAAATATCACGCAGATCACACTACTTCTAAATTGCAGATAAAACTCGAAGTAACGGACTACTTTAAACTGTTGGAGCACATGGCGATGAGATTATAATTATTAAATTATGTTTAAATCATTTGTCGTCGAAGAAAACACTCATTAAGAGCTATTGTTGTTCCATATATTCAGTAAACGACTGCAGTTGAAAATGACAGGGAAAAAATTAAAAATTCTTATACGTGTTTGTAGGTGTCAAAAAAAACACTTTGTATTCGGCTCTCGTAGTTCTGCAAGTATACCTGCCCATCGACCTGCTTACGTTAAGCAACACTATTGAAAAATTAGAATATGCACCTATATTTTATTTGCATAAATAAAATCGTATATGTATCTAATTCTAACATCAGCCCGCTACTATGACGTGATTCGTTAGGCGGTGGTGTTTGATTCGGGTAGTACCTGATTCGAATCCTGGTTGTTAAAAAGTACCGCAGAATCACGAAATTTGATACCACCCAAAATGTGCTCAACAAATGTAAGATGAAAATGAAATCTGACTTTCTAACAACACAACTGCTGACAAATCGAAGTAAATTATTTCTATCGATTCGGATTATCCGATACGATAACCTGTTGCGATAACCTGAATGAAAAACGAAATATCGCAAAAATGACGGTAACAGTGTGTGTGATTTTTCGATAGCGAGAACTTTAATTAATAAATGAAACTACGACAAAAACATACGTAAATTTTCGTATATCATATAATGAAAATAATACACGATAGTATAATAACTTGGCGTGGCGTAAGTGTAGAATAGAAAGATACAGAGCTGCAGTGTTCTGAAAACTATTTGCGAGTAAGTGTTTTACAAATGCCCCTGCTGTTTGGAGAGTTTGTATATAAATCTACGCTAATATGAAATAATTACCACATTATTGACGCTCCATTTTATTCATGTTGTTGCATTTAAGTCTGCTTATTAAAATAAATTACTAAAATTCCAAAGTTATTATTAATTTCATTTATTATTGCTAACGGTCAGTTTCTAAATTTATATTAATTTCATAAATATCCGTAATACAACACCTTTGGAGTGTCCGAAAAACAACTAACTACAAAATTTAATTTAGCGTTGATTATACATATAGATTTAATTATTCTACGAAGACGAGTGCAACTAGTTCACCTTTGAAATGTATTAAAGCTAATGACGGTTCTAGGTTGAGTACCTTTGTGTAATAATGTTTTATTACTAATACTCGAAAATAGAAATATGATCAAAAAAAAAAACAACTCAGGTATTCATTATTTATGTTAATCAATTCTTTTTTGACACTTAGAGCAACTTTCAAAGCCCTGATATCCAATTGGCGAATTACCCAAAAACTTAATTATCACAGTTCATCTTATACGACCTTTTTTTGCTCGTTCCCTACATATACATGCACATATATATATATATATATATACTATGATCAATAAGTACCGAGAATTTTCAATTTAAATGAACCACGCTCGACCGATCCAAGTTTTTTTTTGTCTTAAGTTGGCAGCTCCTATACTGACATCTGTGTCAAATTTGAGTGGAATCGGATCATTAGTGCTTGTTTGTCAGTTGTTTACAACAGGCAAGTTCTTGTATTTCGTCGCATTTTAACATGAATAATTTTATGGAGCAAACAGTTTGCTTGAAATTTTGAGTTTTCAACGAAATTTCTTGTGCCAAATTCTTGAAAATGTTTAAGAAGGCCTTTGGAGAGCTCACTCTATCAAAAACCAGAGCATACGAGTGGTATAAAATGTTCCAAAGTGGTCGTGAAGTGGTTAAAGACTCGCCTCATTCTGCACACTTTTCCGCATCGTATACCGACGAAAACGTCGAAATTGTGAAGAAAACTGTGTTCGAAAATTGTCATGTGAGCCTTAGATGGATGGCCAGTGATCTCAACATCACTGTTGTGGATATTTTCGGCATGCGACACGTTGCCACGCTGCCTAGGAATTGAATTTCCTGCAAAAACACCATCGAAAGAAAGTTGCTAAAGAGACGATTTTTAAGGCCCAAAGTGATCTAAACTTCATGAAACGGATAATTACGGGAGACGAGACACGGATCTATGAATATGACATGTAAACAGCCCGACGATCATCCGAATGACGCCTCAAGGGCGAACCGAAACCAAAACCATCGCGCCAGATTCGCTCGAAAACCAAGGTTATACTAATAGTTTTCTTCGATTGCCGAGATGTTATCCATTACGAGTTCTTTCCACCGGGTGAAACGATCAACAAGGAGTATTACCTTGCTGTTTTGAAACGTTCGACAGATGCTGTGCGCGCAAACGACCGGATTTGTGGGCCGACAGCAGTTAAATTTTGCACTATTATAATGCGCCGTCACACAAAGCGCGGATTGTAATGGATTTTTTGATCAAGCGTAAATATTCTCCAGCAAGCACCGTATTCGCCAGATATGGCTTCGTGTGACTTTTTTCTCTTCCATCAGTTTAAACTACCACTTCGTGGAAAAAGATTCGACTCTCTGGAAGCCATATAACGCGGAATGCGACGAAGGTGCTAAAAGACATCCCTGTTTCGGCTTACAAAAAATGTATGGATGATTGGGTCAAGCGGTGGCGTATGTGTGTTGCTTCAGATGGAAATTATTTTAAAGACGACAAAATAAATTTGCCCGAAAGGTAATGCAAACTTGTTTTATTTGCAAATTCCCGGTACTTATTGATCATACCTTGTATAGATACACATACATCAGTATCGAATCCTCCAGTAGTTATGGTCATGCGACGAACTAAATTGAAAAAGAAATAAATCTACCAGTATTTTTGTAGCTCCGGGGATTAATCTGATTAAAAGGACATATTTTAGCATGTCAGCAGAAATCTGAAAAGTCTCTATTTGAGCATGCACAGAAAAATGCTTAATGTTTTAAACGGCTTCACTAATAGTTGAATTTTGATTTAATGATGTTTTGTTCACTAGACTCTACGAATACTTCCCCAATATTAACGAGTCACTAAGAAGGCATTGTAGAACACTGAGACACATATAACAGCATAAGCAGCCAATCAGATCAAGCGTTTAACGAACTAGGTAGTTTGTCCGCTTTGAGTGAGCTACATGCGTGTTGCATACTGCATATTTCTTTCGATCAGGATAATAGCGTATATTTGGTAAGATTTTTCCTGTCACTACTACTGCCACATCAAGCGGTGATAAAGAGCGCTGCATCCAACTGGCCAGTGTAACTTATAACATCTGTTCTGATTGAGTAACGCAGCAGAAAAGAAGAAATTGTTATTGCCGCGATGAACAGCTAGTTTTGAGATTTGCATAGCCAAAAAAAGAATGTAATTTTTCTACATATAAAAAGAACCGTTTCGATTTTCGATGTAATTTTTTTATTGCGTTTTTAATTGATCAAATTTTATTCTTAATAGGATATCATTTCATGTAAAACAATTTAAAATTATTTGCGAGTATAGCCAAGTTTGAACTTCTAGACATTAGATTTCTGACTAGTCATTTCTTTTAGTGAATATTAATTGTCTTCATCTAAATTTATATATCAATTTTCTCTTAAATAATTTTTTTTTTGTTTCTGCAATAATGCATGCGATTGTTCAGCATCTTTCTATTTTAAAGAACTACCAGAGAAAATAAGTCACGATTCACCGATCAAGATCGATTATACTATCCTGGTTGCTCCAAAAACAATCCCAATCTGTCATTTTATTTACTAACGTACTTTTTTTCTACTTACAACACACAGTACTGTTTACTGTAAACGATACTGGGATGTGATCTGAAGACAGGTAGTTATGATTCTTTACTTCTATATAGCTGGATGCAATGTCTTTATATATATATATATATATATATATATAAAAGGCAAGAAGATCGGGAATACTGTCTGAATTAGTTGGCTAGTGGGTAGAGCTTCTTCCTGATATGTAAGAACATCCCGTTACACTGATAGCGTTCAGTAAGCTTCTACCACGTGTAAAGTCTTCTCTTGATCCCCATACACGGTGTTTCGCATTGAAATCGCTACTCATAACAAATTGATTACCCAGTGTTGGAACAATTGGACGCAGTCTGTAGTAGTGACCTTAAGGTTACGCTTATTGGGCGGAAAGTAAGCAGCGGAGCCAGATTCAGTTCACAGTTGTTAGTGAGGACAGTTACTACAGTGACCTGCATATTGTGCTGTTGGATTGAAACATTCTGAAAGTGCTTGATATTATTACGAATAATTATGCCAGCACCACGCCAACCACCACTGTAAGGATGAGGTGTATGATATGAGGTGTAGTTGCGAAACTTTAGCACTTCTCCATACTTCAGATGGGTTTCAGATATCAGTGCAATTTGAATATGTTTATGATTTAGGTACATTTCTAGCAACATTCCAAGTGATTATTTGAAGAGTTGCATCTGTCATTAAGTTTTATTTTTTTTTTTTTACTGAGGTTGCTTCTGCTCTGGTCTAGTTTACCTTCCAGCTTATATATTCTGGGAGTTCAGTTGTTGGAGTAATTCCAAAATGTCAGCGATTGTTGGATCTTTAGTTGCCATTGAACTTACTTTCAACTTTCTGGGACTTCTATTACTCGGAATCTGTTTAGAATTATTAACGGAAACACTCAAAGTTTCAGCAAGCGATGAATCTGCCTGCGTAGCTGGGGCTACAGGCCTATGGGAGCCAAATTATTTCTTTTATTATTTTTAGAAATATCAAAGGATTGACTGTTGAATTTTAATTCCGATGTAGCAAGAACCTTGCTCTGCAACCGCTGTACGGCTGAGATCTTGGGTTTAGTAGTAAGTTCTAGTTTCCATTTATATATGTGGCACCTTTTCCAATCGGCCGTGTGGTTACCACCGTAATTTGCACACTTACATGGATCCTTCTTTTTCTTTGTACACTGGTCCGACAGGCGATTACTGCTGCATTTGACGTACTTACGCTGTCTAGCGCAATACATGGCTGTATGTCCGAAAACTTGACATTCCTCTTATGCGAAGCTTCAACTGTTACCTTACGATGAAGAATTCGAGTCATTTTGTGTATGTCAATATTGTTCCGATTTGTTTCTAAATTAACAAAAAACAGAGGTAAAGGATTTCCTTTTTGTTCTACATTTGACCGGTGCAGCATCAGACGAATTTTTCACAGAGGGTATGTTTTTTGTTATAACTATATTGGCTACGTCCGTAGCAGTATGCTCAGCTTTCGATAACTCTGCCCTAATGTCTTTAATTGCAGCGGTGTGATGTAAACCATGTATTACTACCCGGTAAGGTTTAGCAGCTTTACTTTGATAAGAATAGAATTCCAAGCAACGCAATTCATCTGTAGTATTATTAACTATCTTCGTTAATATGTCAATTGTATTTCTATACGAGTTCGAATCTTTGCAGCTAACTTTGACATTTCCATTCGATCGGTTTTGCAGTTTTACACGCAACAATATTAAGTTTACTGACGAGAGTATTAATATTTGTAATATTATTTATAAATATTGGCGGTATATGTGGAGCTTTATCCACATCTGCATACCACTTTTTTCTTAACAGGTGAATTCGGCGAGTTTGTAATATTTACAATTTTTGACAAAGTACTGTTTACGAAACCATTTATTTTTTCTTATGACTGATTAATGCGTTTGTTAAGGTTTTCAATTTCTTCATCTTTAATGACTCTAGTAATTTTTTTCATTCCTCGCAACTATTACTTTGGTCAGAAGCACTTCTATATAGTTGTTGGGGATTGTTGCTTATATTCGTTAAAAATTAAATATACAGCAACACTTAACAATAGTCAAAAACATTTGTATGATCAAGTGATAATTTTTCGTACCGTATTACACCGATAACGGAACGAACGAGACCGCGTTTAGCCAGTTTTATCAGTAAAAATGATCTAAACGTGATAACTGATAACCACTACATACGAGTATTTTTAATTGAGTTCAACTCAAAAAGATTTTAAATGTAACCCGAAATAATTCATTTAATAAGTCATTATAACTTTACACTCGCTCGACGCTCAGGAAAAACACATTCAAAATCGAAAAGCCAGCAGTGAACTGTGGAAGTACGATGTAAGTAATATAAAAAAAAAAACAAATATACATTTCTCCACTATTGAAATAATTCAGAGCAAGAACACACACAACTGAAAATGATTTTTTTTTATTTACATAAATACCTTTTCTATTTAAGATAATGAACGCGATATTAAAAGCAGAAATGTATCATGTGATGCAGCGGAAGTCCGCATTAGGTAGTGTTGAAATGATGGCCATTTTCCAAATGAAAATTGTTTTTCAACTCTTTATAAAAACGAATATAGTAAGTTTTTCTTCCGATTTTCAGTTTTCCAATCCGTTGCACAACCACGGTATCTCTCTGAATTATTGTCCAGTGCAATATATTGTGATTAAAGTATCAAGGACGAATTGAAATTTTTTTTATCGATAAAGACATTTTTTTTTTTTTATTTTTGGCATTAAAAAAAAAAAAAAGTAAATCGAATACTGTACTTGAAATAAGGACTGATCGTAAAAGAACAGTTCACAGTAAGCCCGAAAGCAGGGAAAAGTGGTGAATTTTTTTCGCTTTATTTCTCTCCTATCGAATTTGATTTCAAACTGGGTAAAACTTGAGTCCAAAATGTCTTCAATTTCAAACACGGACCAGAGATTTAGATACTAGGAAAACGTGTAATTTCAATTATTGCAATAATATGATATAGGCGCGCATATAGTACGTTATCGAATAGTTATCAAGGTTCCTAGAAGATTCTCCTCACCATAACTAAACAAGATGCGATAAAATGTTCGTTTCTTTAAAAATAGCGTACAACTTACAAATCTATAGAAACTATAAAATTAACTGTCAACTTACTAAATCCCGTTTGTCCAAAATTATTTTTCGCATATTGTTTTGACCATTAATTTTTTTTTATTTCCGCTACTAAAAAAAAATTACTTAAATATAAAACTCTGCTCACGTTAATTTGGCTATTAAAATTTATCAAACACGAAACGCACGTCATAAAAAATTGAAAATTATCGTAATAATAATAATAATAGTAATAATGAAAATAATAATAATAATACAATAATCGTGTATTTATATTCATTATATGTGTTCTGTAACACACTATAACGATACTATTTAACAACGTAATAACAACTTAATAAACGTTAAAAACAACGAAAGAAAATAAACGCTGATTAGTTTCCTTTAAACGAATTATTTACTACAAAATAAAAACGATTCGCTTAAAACAACGCCGATATGGATAAAAATTAAATTTATTTACGGTAACTACGGTACAATATATTCACATGGTAACCCAGCGGTACACTTTTTCTTTTCCTACGGATAATGAATTTAATAAACTTAATCGGGTATAGATAAAATAATATTTTATGAACAGTGTGCAATTTAAGCTTTCTGAAACATTAAATATATATATATATATATATATATATATATATATATATATATATATATATATATATATATATGAATATGAATATAATTAAAAATAAATGTTCTCATTTCAACAGAAAAAACAGAAAACTAATTTTGTTACAGCGAGAAATATTAGGAAACCTTTTTAACCTTTTTTTCAATGGTGTAGTATATTCATGTATTTTATCAATGATCAGAAATAATTTATAGAATAAATTAAAACACTAATGGCATCGGAGAAAGTCGTTAGAATTTGAAAATTAATTTGAGAATTGAACGAGAGCATAATGCCCTTATCACGGTTAAATGGTCACCGCTGGAGAATTCGCAGGGTGATGCATTAAATAGATCCGAGCAAAATTAAATCGGGACGAATCTAAAAACAGCATACATAAAATAATGATTTCCGAAATATTTAGAGTTAACAGAGATAAAATATTATTTATTTAAGAGATCTATTACTGGATTTAAAATGCGAAGAGATAGAAGAATTGCAGCAAAAACACGATTCGATTAACGTACACAGGCTAGTAAAGGAAGTGGCAGGAAAATACAAGAAAAGTAGTGCAGGACTCCTACGCAATGAAGGTGGAAAAATTGTCGTAGACCTCGAGGAAAAGCTGAACATATGGAAAAATTATATAAGTACACTGTTCAATGATCAAGGTAGACCTCCTGAAGCTCCAGATACATTCCATGAAAACAGCGAAGAGGGTCCTTTAATTACAAAGAGCGAAGTCAAGTACGCAATAAGTAGGCAGAACAATGGCAAAGCAGTTGGTCCCGACAAAGTGCATTCAGAGATGTTGAAGGTTATTGCCGAAACAGACGATGAAGGCCTTGAGGCAATAACTCGGGCATTCAACAGAATTTATCGCACAGGCCAAATACCAGAAGAATGGTTGAAATCAACGTTTGTAGCATTTCCCAAAAAGGCGAAGGCTGCAGGATGTGACGACTACCGCACGATTAGCCTTATGTCGCATGCACTAAAGACCTTCCTTAGTATAATACATAACAGAATTTATAAGCGATGTGAAGAGCGCATGGGAAGAACGCAATTTGGGTTCAGAAATGGCATGGGCACGCGCGAAGCTCTATTTGCAATGAGAATACTGACACAACGTTGCATGGACATGAACGTTGATATATATGCTTGCTTCATCGACTACAAAAAGGCCTTCGATTCGGTAAAACACGAAAAGATGATGCGTATTCTAAGTAACACAGGCATCGATCAAAGAGATATTCGAATAATAAGCGAATTATATTGGGGCCAGTCAGCAGAAGTTCGCATAGAGCAGTCCACTTCCGAAAAAGCTGAAATTAGAAGAGGAGTAAGGCAAAGCTGTGTTTTGTCACCTCTGCTCTTCAACATATATGCTGAGGCGATATTCGAACAAGCTCTGGAAGAAGATGAAGGAGGTATACGGGTAAATGGCACCACAATCAATAACATCAGATACGCCGACGACAGTCTGATATTGGCAGACAGTCAAGCCAAGTTACAGGAGATGATGGACAAAATTGTTCGAGTTAGCGCTGTATACGGGCTTGAAATCAACGCATCAAAGACCAAAATTATGGTTTTTGCGAAAAAACCAAGACCTTTTACATTACGTATTCAAAACGCAGTAATAGAACAAGTTTCCTCAATTAAATACCTGGGCACCACATTAGATGATCGATGCGACCCGAAGAAAGAAGTCAAATCACGAATAGCTCAAGCAAAGGCTTCGTTCCTCTCCATGAGAAACGTATTTACACGAAAAGAATTGAACATCCAGCTCAGATTAAGGCTCGTGAAATGTTATGTGCACTCAATTCTGACATACGGCTGCGAATGCTGGACGCTGGATGCCGAATTGGAAAAGAGAATAACGGCATTTGAGATGTATATATATATAGACGAATAATGAAAATTCCATGGACAGATAAAGTTACTAACATAGAAGTATTAGCTAGAATACAAAGGAAACCAGAACTCCTCGATACTGTGAAAGAAAGGAAAATCAAATATCTCGGACACGTCATGAGAGGAGAAAAATACGAGTTACTACGAATCATACTGGAGGGAAAAATTACTGGAAATAGGTCAGCAGGTCGACGCCGAAACTCATGGCTCAAAGACATCCGAAAATGGCTGGGACGCACATCAGTGGAGATCTTCAGGGCAGCCGTTTCAAAGATACAGCTATGTATGTGGATCTCCAACCTCCGCAGAGGAGAAGGAGAATGAAGAAGAAGATTACTGGATTTATGGTAAGAACACTTGGTGATGATAATGTGCAGAGATTTAGGGGATTGGATACACTTCCTGATATGATGCATTGTGTCTGAAATTTATCAAGGCACAACTTTGCCCGATAATACGATAGTTACGATAGAAAGTGAAATTTTTATCAGTTAAAATTCAATCCCCGATGTGCCTCAAATATTATAGTATATATTAGATATCAAAGCCAATTATATTCGTTACAGTTATTCAGAATCTTGTCACGGAAAGTTACAGCTAACAAGACAATAATGCAGTAAATGATGAACAGATGCCCTGACTAAATCGCGATGACGAGAAAAAAATTGGGAAAAAAATTTATTTTCATTCATGACGATAATCATCTCTCATCGTAATTGGTGATTATCAGGTAAAAATAAGTAATTTTCCCGTGAAAAACCGATCTAAACTATTTCCACAATTAAAAAACAAAAAATTACGTTTATTTAAAAATTTCAGTTATTATTTAAAACGTGAAAATGAAATATAGGAAATCGAAATCCGAAAATTGCTTAACATTTTCTGCAGACTTGTAGCTTTTGACAGCAATTCGAAATAGATATTATTATTATTAAGAAGAAAAAAAGGGAAGGAAGAAAAATGTTTCGAATAAGCTCTGTTGTGCATATCTTACTAGAAAATCTGTCTAAAAAAAGAATCACACGAAATATTAATTTACATTTTTTTCACTTCTCTGAGTAAAAAGGATACGTTGAATAAACTTAAAGGAAACCGCAATCGCCGGACTAATGTACTAATGTAATCAGCCAATGATGATAGCCGTCTTTACACATTTACTTATAAGAAAACTTTGTTAAATTAATTTTTTTTTTTGTTAATTAGCAAAGTTTAAACTTAGCAAACTAAAATATGTAATAACGAGCAATGCGCGCAAACCCTAACCCTCGTACAAAATTTCAATAATTGCGAAACTTTGGTAATCTTCGATTTTAAGTTTACTCAAATTCTCATGTCTTCAGTTGTTATCGAGCATCGTGTTATTCGTGCGCACTTGTACACAGATATTTACAGTGCTTATTATTTTACGTGAAATAAGACACTATTGACTAATGGCCTATCCGATCGATATTCACAAGCACCAGATAGTATGTATGTTTGCCACACATTACCTATTATTTACTTCTTTCTTTTTTTTTTTTATTAAATCAGTTTCGAACTAGTTCGATCGTTCTGGACACTCGGCTATCGCTACGAACTCCGTTCCTCATTGTTAAAGTTTATAAATCGAGCTGAAACAGCAATGCAAAAAGTGACTAACCACGCTTATAAATTTACTCGTGAATTAGCGAAAATTTTACTATTCGATCTTCGTTTTTCGTTAGACCTTTGCTTGTAGATTCATTCGCGCGTTTAATTCACTTAATCTTTACGCTCTTTACGGACAGTAAACGTTTCCCCGGGAGAGTCTTTCCGAATTTTCATTACAGGAAGAATGCGTACCGTGTCTGAAAATGAAAATTATACCGAACCCCCTAGCACGCCCGTGCTGGATAAGAAATATCGAATAGAAGAGTCGAAGGAAAGCTAAAACGAGAAAAATGGGAAATAGATTAAAAATCTGTAATGAAAAGAACAGAAGAAGCGAAACAAAACAAACAGGCGAAATGAAACATCTGAAATAAAATAAAAAATAAAAAACTGGATATAGTCTCTATCGCGAGATAACCGCAACAATACATAATACAGAGTCGGAGAATACAATAGCGAAAACGAGGAGGCAACTCTGTTAATATTGAACGAGATTTTCGTGTTCATTGTCGCAAAAACGCATCACCAGACCGGACTGAGAAAGAACCGATGATTATTCTCAAAAACGAATCGGAGAGTATGATCGGGGAGAGGCGGGCGCGCTTCAATTAATAACTCGACGCGAGAATTCCGGTACTACGGTTAGAAGAAATTCAATTTACGCGGTCGGAAAATGGCTCGGCAAAGGGTTTCTGCAGCGTCCGATGGTGAAGAGTTAACGGAATATGGAAACGGGAAAAAGTTTCAGCGCCCATCTCTTCCGAGAACTAAGGATGCAGATGAATAAGACGCTGTTGGCGGAGCTGCAGACGACGACGACGACGACGATGATGATAAAAGCCGTTAGAGAGCTACAGGCGAGCAGAGGCAATAAAAGAGTTTGTCGGTGGAGAAGGAGATTGAAATTTAGACAATGCAGCGAACGAGTTCAGCCGCTATCCGAAAAGAACTGGCTAAATTTCGCGGGAGAGCGAATTCTGCCGGTACCACTTTTCTGCGGAGCTTGAGAAACATACCTTTCCCCGCTCCCACCAACCTCGCTACCATATAGCGTTGAAGCAGAAGCATCAGACTTCGTTGCTACACTGTTTCGATCAGTCTGACATCGAATTGAACGCGAAAGGAAAAGTTAAGTCTCTCCGAAGCATCAAAAAGACCCGAATAGAGAAGAAAAATTCTTGCTCTTCTTTTAAAACATCTTTTTTCAGCTTTGATGGTTAATTTTTTTTTTGTATTTCTAATGCGCCAGGGCAGCCGGATTTGAACCCACGGCTCCCCATTCGATCGGAACGCCATCGGCATCAGTGGTGACAAACAGCGAGGACGTCGGTATATATTATTGTACATATCCTATATTTCAGCGGCGTACCTTTTTTAATGCGCTAAACTTAATTAGTTGGATAGTGTGAATTGCTAACGGAATAAGTAGCTGCTGAAGCTAAAACATATGGACTGGTCGTATTATTGCCGGCAAAAAAAAAAAAAAAGAAATTAAAAAGTTTCGGGAGAAACAAGCAATCATGGCAGGCTCTACTTTGCAACTTCGCCCACAATGGATTTTACTTATTTCTCGATGAACCGTTTTCCGTTAGTACGTTCGTGGGAAAAACGCAAAATACGGAAACAGGGAGGCGGCTGTGTGGCAATAATGGATTTTGTACATTTCAACCTCCGGTAAAAAAGTTTAAAAAAATAAAAATAACACTAATTTATAGAATTATAACATCGATCACGCTGAATACGCTAATCAATTTTTCCAAGATGAATACTCTTTCCTCTCTTGTCGTTGAGTGTAATGCTTATCTCTCAAAGAAAAAAATCGAGAAAAGGCAAAAAAGAAAGAAAAAAAAAGGTAGCTGATTAATGCGAGATCGGATGAAGTGCTTTCAGGAGAAGAAGAAAAACGTAAAACAACTGCTGAGCCAAACAGTATCGAAGAAACTTGAGATGGATGAGAAATGATCGAAAAAAATTGAACTAGATCGATCTGTTGATCTGCTGATATGCGCAAACAAATTATCGTCAGTTAAACGTTTTCGTATTTGTTTTCTCGTACATGCAACCAGCTCTGTACTTTGAATTAAGCAAAAAAAAAAAAAAAACCTTACGAAAACGCTCGAAGAGCGTCAGTCTCGCTGAAATTCTTAAATCCCGTTGTACCTCAACTGCGTAGCAGAAAAATTCCTCAAAAAAATGATCTAGCCGCGTCAACTGAGAGAGGAATACGCTCTTAATGTTCGCATCAGGAAACCGACACGCTTAACTGGTGTGATAAAATCAAACTTGGTGAAGCGAAATGTTTATTCTCAGAAGAAATGGTATACAAGTTACGAGCTTTTGAAAATGTTTCAATCTAGAACTGCGACGGTTTGCCGATAACCCTCTCTCACTTCATCAGCTGAATATTTTATCAAAACGATTATCAATGCAGAACATAATTACATTTCCTCGTGCTTCTTCATCCAGAATGCTTTTTTATTAGTCTAATTCCTCCTCGTGTTTTACTATATAAAATATGCGAGAAATTTTTTGTCGCCGCGACATTCCTTAACTCAAGATCGATGTTAAAATTTCCACATATTATATATTTCGTTTCCCGACACCTGAAAACTCATCGATGCGATTCAGGCAATCCCCCCGATTCCTCTACTCGCGGGAACCGATATATATATATATATATATATATAGCTGCCAAATCAATTTTCTTATTTGTTTAGTTAAACAAATTTCTACCAATAAACTTTTCAGAACAGTTACACCGCGATAAGCTCCGCAGAACTCGCTATTCATGCGATAAAACCCATTTTTAAAGATTTATAACAATGCACACTTTTGATAAAGTTGGCGCGATTTTCACGCGGCGTTATTACATTTCGCAGATAATTGCTAATTTTTTGAATTGCAAAAGCTGCATCTTGCGTTATTTCTTGTCCGATGCTTCGGGGCCGAATACTCATTGGAAGCGCAAACTCCATTCTGCAAAGCTTCGTCCGCCATTCGCTTCAAGATACGCGTTACAGTCAATGACAGAGAAGAGGCTGCAGCATTTATGTAGTAGAAAGTGCTTTGCATTTAGCGCAAACAGAAATGTGATTTCGGCTTAAAACAATTCGCTGTCAGCGATATTCATTTTAAACAAAGAGCCACCGACGAGAGGAAGGACAAACAAACTTTTCCGGCAGCATTTGTTACAGTCGCTTTGACAGATAAACCTTAAATCAAAGCCCACAGCTTCTACACTTACGACTTCCGGTTTTATTTATCTATCCGCTCGATATCGAACTTTACTACGGACCACACCGCCTTTGCTACCGTCGCTATGTCAGAATTAATTAAATTCACAGTTTCCGGCTATTCTTCAATATTTCGCAGTCTAACCACAAAACAATTGTATATATACATATATGTATACATGTCAGTGTGTGAGTATGCGAGTAACTATTTGCAAATTAATTAAAATACGCTAAATAAACACTAATTAGTAAAGATTTAATTTTCTCCGGATTTGTTTGTTGCATTCTTTTCGTCCATTAGTACTATTGTTGGCAGTAAAAACGAACATTATTGAAAACAAAAAACAAACATCATCGGTAAAATGTTTTTGTTTTTTTTTTTGGTTTTGGAACTCGTTAATTGGAGGGACCTTTACCCAAAAAAAAAAAAAAACAAGTAGGAGAGCAAAGATTGTCTCGGTATTGTATTTTAATCCGATATCGAATGTTGTTAATAAAAAGCAGTGGAAATAGCAAGCAAACTGGAGTACAGAGCAGAGCGCTTAAGACAATGAGATGAACACTCAAGTTAGACGTGATGATATTCGTTTCAAGAAAACAGCTGCGTCATTTGAATGAAGGGAGCAATGAGGAAGCATCGAATAAAAAACGAAAACAAGAAAAACAACATTATAGAGTAAAAAACGCAGACAAATACAACAGAATGGCCGGGTGAGGGACAACCGGGGAACCAGGGATTAGGAAGAAAACTCGATTAAACGGATAAAAAATGACCGATTATTAGAAAATATATCGGACGCCAAAATCTGAGATGAAAACTTTTACACGGTCGAAGGAACAATTAATGATATAAAAAGCTTCTTTTGGTTCACGAAAAATTTCTAGGAAAATTTTATCGATTTCGTTGCTTTTTAATTGGTGCATTCTACCCCTGCGCGCAACGAAAGCCTTGTGATGGCATTTTACATTGCCGATGTTAAGTCGAAACTATACGATCTCCACACATCAACGCCGAGCAAGCAAAATAATAATAACACTAATAGTTAAACGACTTCTTCTTCATCTGCAAACATCTTAATTGACATTTGACATCGTTACCGCAAAGAAATGATTATTGAGAGCTCGCATATCTTTCTTCTAATTGCTTCAGTCCAATCACTATCTCCCACTTGAATACGCTGCATGATCATGATTCGCTCCTTGGAATCCTTCTGTAAACTTCCTCTTAGTAGGCCATTATTCCCTTGCTTTTCGCTGACATAAAATGCATATTTCACCATTAAAAATAAGCAGAACTGAAAACTTAGCATGGTAGACTGACAATAAAGCTAGTTCGCTCGGGCTACTAAAGGAAACGAATAACGACGGTGATGAGTACTGACGGGAATGTCCGGTAGTAGTATTCGCAGAGAAATCTCTCCTATTCTACCTAAAATCAAATTGCTTAGTCTGCTGCTATTACGGAACTATTCGGAAAGCTTCATTTATTCGCCACTTTTCCTTTTGTCTTTTTTTCGTTTTTCTAATTTTCAATCAATTATTAAATTCCGCTCCAAATCCGGTAATATCCAGTTTTGCTGCAACAGCAGTCTGTCAGGAATTACTTCGACGGTACTAACCGAACGTTTAATCACGGCAGCCGCAACATTCTTACAATATTACTTTTTTTTCCCCGGCAAAGCCCCGAATACGCCTATAAGTGAACCTGTTAACTATATAAAAACTTGCTTTAAATCAATCTTCCGATGGAGAATTCAATTTCCTGCTAAGAAGTGACCTCGCGTTTCCAGCTGCTAATATTTTCACTCTGTTCACTGCTCGTCGAATCTTTCCTACCTTCGTACGGGTCACAGTATTTCTCAGTTGTTTCGATCGAAACGACCTAATCGACGGGAATCCTATCAACGTCGATATGGATTTACGGTCGTATCTTTCATCAAATTTAACTTCGAACCAACGCAATCAATCATTGATTATCATTAAGGTCAGTCGATAGTACCGAGAAGGTGTGCACAAACATTTAGCAACGGCCTATCTTTTAATAAAAATAATAATTACGCTAGGTTGCTTCCAAATGATAATCCTTTTCGCATAGATAAGAAGGAGCAAATCAAAAAACAATGTATACCGCGACGCACCGTTCAACCCGAAAAAAATCTAATCTTTTTGGTTAATTGTATTCCAGTGCGCGATATAATATATATGTATATATATATATATGCGTGTATATATTTAACAGTAATCTGGGGTTAACTATCATCGCCACTGTTCTCCTAATAATATATAAACGTACGCATTTTTATTTTCAATCAATCATAGAAAAGAATTTCATTAATAAAATCCGAATTCGAAGTATAGCTGACGCAGAAGCTGCTAAAAAAGTCTCAAAGTGCTTAACATGTGCTAAATCGTCTTACTTTAGATTCAACTCTTACGCGGGACTTCTCGTTTGTAATGAAAAAGGATATACCAATATAAATCGCTCCCTACAACGATGAAAGAAAGCTACACAGTCACTAAACAGACAAAAAGTAGTACAAAAAGAAAATAGAAAAATGGAGAAGACAACTGGTGAAAGTTTTAATCATTCCGGGGACTTTGATGTGTTGGAGCCCGATCGAAAATCATGGAATTACTAAAACATCGTTAACAAATTTAACAGTGAACAATCACAGTTCTTTTACTCGCAATGCTTACTAACAGATGGTGTTAAACCGGGGGGACCACATATCAGGCGGCACTTGATTTATTACAGCCGTGACGACGAAAAAACCCTCGACAAAAATTATTCCGGCCAAAAACTGAAAGTCTAGCAGACGAAAAAAAAAAAAAAAACTTTAAGCAACTCTCCAATTGCTCGGAAATTTTCTAAGCCGGAAGTTTAAATTCGATGCCTCTCTACTATTCGTGAAATGTTTATTTCCCACATGATTTACTCGGCAACGTAAAGAAAAAGTCTAATTTCGATTCTCATTTTATTACCTCAAGTAAGGGAAATAAACAACACAATTTTGTTAAGCTGTAATTACAACCACTACAAGAATACTTCAGAATCCTACATAGACGAAATAATACAGTAACGTACAAGAAACACAACTGAAGGAAAATAATACAATTCTTCCTCCGACATAAGGCTTAAATCGACGTTAACTTCAAGCATATCTCAGTGTTCTGTTATTGCAAAATCGTAATCGCAAAGTTATCCCCCCGGAATTTATAGAATTTTCACCGTTCGTCTTGCACTGGGCAAATCGTGCACGTAAAATTATTCTGGCCCCCGTTACTTTCATTAGTGCCGTTGGGCTTAGTTCATTGTGAACCTTAACTTCACAATCCATGATACCTTATCGAGGATATATGGAACTCACTTTACTTTACTTTAGTACGCATCCGCCCTTTCCGACACAATCCAAACGTACGAACAAAAAATTTTGCGACAATATTAACCATATTCGCGATTCCAGTGTACACTTTGTCCAAGAGATGTTCATGCGCGACGTACAGGGTCAATTTTTAAGTATTTCACCACAACCACAGAAGCGTTAGCTCGGTAATCCTTTACCGTCATTGTACTAGTAGAACACTCTCCTCTATTTAAATCATGTCGCCTTAACCATGAGTACTTGTGAACACATGTAAAATTACCTCCCGGAAAACTGTCAGGCCAGTCTCTGTAGTTCGCTGCGCAGACATAAATACTTCATTGCGTGCTAATCCGACAGTCCACCGGCTAAACCTTTATTACAAAAAACCGTCAACAAGTCCAACAACTAGAATCCTATCCGAGGAGGAATGTGACAAAACTTTTTACCCGTCGTTAGAGTATTTTTAATCATCATGTTTCATTTCGAATGATCTTGGTCAGCTCAGTTCGGCATAACATTCCGTTTAGTATAGTGCGTCGCAAAATTCGAAAGCTAGATTGTACACCACTTCGTTATATTCGAATCGACAGCAATATACGTGCAAATCTATTAAAATTAACCTTGAATTCGGGGCAATCTTGCTATTTCGATAGAATCAGTATCCCTTTAAAACGTAGAACAACTTTATAAACTTGGAAGAGCTAGTAAATTCAGTAAAACGAATAAAAAAAAACCCGAGGCCATTCGATCCTTCACAGACTTTGTAAAACTATTCAACATCATTTGAACTAACCACGTTATTCCTTCCATGCCGAAAAAAAAAAAAAAAGAAATAATAATAACTGAACAAATGCCCTATCGCTGATCGATCCTTTTGAAAATTCTTCCAGAAAGAATAGTAGCTGACGGGCCTGACCGACATTTTAAAATATCCGTATCATCAGGTGAAGATGTGGCGACGTTGAACCAATTTCTTTTCTTACGATACATGATGTAGAAACTATTTCGCCAAAAGGAATCACCTTCTCTCACTGTTCTCTTCGCCGTTTAAAGTGCTTTCGGCCAATCATCGTCGAGTTGACTATTTGTAAATAAAGTTCGACCTTTTTACATAATAAACCGTTTACATTTTACATACATGCCGATTTTTTCGTATTCGTGGTCGTGAAAACGGCGAAAAAGAAAAAAACAACCAAAAAAACATGAATTCATTCAATATGATCGTAAGTTACGCTATTTTTACGAACGATCTTATTGTCTTCCCTATGCGCAGTGCTGCCCAAACACAGACGGTCGAAGAGAGCTCAAAATGGGATCATCATCTTTTTATCACCGTCGTCGGGAAACGATTTTCTCGCGTATCCCAGACTGTGTACACAACCATTCCCTGTATAAAAATAGTCAATCGAATGCAGCATCTCTTGAGAATAATTGCCTTTCAACAATGCCGTCAATCAGTAAGAAAAACTTTCTTTGTATACAAAAATACGTCGTATACTCTTTCTTCATCTATTCCTTTTTCTTTTTTTACCTGTATAGTCGTGCAAATCATGAAAAAATTCAAAATTATACCTGCGAAAAAATCCGACAGTTATTATACCAAGGCATGTCGTTTCCCGCTATCAGCGATTCCTCCTTTTTTTTTTTTTTTTTGCATCAATTGCGCCCAGAAATTTAATTTGTACGTCAGTGATTACGTTCGCCCAAATAAGTAACTTCCATCATTCTTCATGTTCTATCCTAATCACAAAATTATCTCTTTATCGACACAAATCGAAATGAAGAGCAGGCGGCGGATTAGTTATCGCGTGTTATTATCATTCGATTATTATCAGCTGAATGCTATCAAGTTAGCTCTCCAGGTTTAAACTGCTGAATACAAATCTAGTCAAAATTATAGTCACCATAATTATTCCATTACACTTTTATACATCGGCATTAAATCTCTACTTTGTTACACAGTTGATAACTCTCCCATATCTTCATACCTAACTCACCGGTGCCTCCGTAGCAGAAGTAAAAAACTAACCAGAAACATCTTCCACCGCGATATGTGACAGATATTCGTTTAATCCTCTCAATTCTCACCATAGATAATACAACGATTTCAAGAATTACGATACGTCTAGGTCAAGAACACTGCAGGAGATCGAGTCCTTAGAGGTATTCTCCTCTTAAACCTGCAACGAGTTACTTCGAAAAACAAAACCGATAATAATACACGGTACAATCAGTACCGATCTACACCATTTTGTCATAGTAATTGCAGCGGATTTTTAATTAGTACAGTTTGATGCAGATGTTTTCAACTGACTCGACTAAGACGTCATGTCCATTAAACGGGGCGTGCTCACCGATTAGGTAAATACACTTTTCTATTAATGTTTTCTTTGACTGTGCGTCTGTCAACCCGCATAACCTAAATTACCCCAGTTTAGAGTTGTTTCTCTGTATATGAATGTTCCAAGCGATTCTCCTACAGCAGCGCGCTAAATCTTTCCAACTTCCTACCAACTTATGTGTATCTTACGAAGTATTTCGTGCTTCTTCTGTAAACGGTACCCTCCCAAAACGGTACTACGGTAAGAGACAAAGTTGTTCCTTCTTTCGGTAAGTTCACAGGCGTTGCAAATTTTTTCGTCGTCGAAGGAAAATTCGTTTCAGTATTCAGCTACAATTACACAGGGCTAATCTGGAAAAATGAAAAGTATCCGGAACACTCGAGTAAGGTAAAATAGAATAAATAAACCGGAAAATGCTGACAAAAGGATTTAATTGAGATTACTTTCAAGAATAAAAACTTAAATAGCAGCAAAAAGAACTCGTTCAAACAAGGAAGATCAGTTTTAAGGAGAAATAAAAAAAAAAAAAAAAAAAAAAAAAAAGCACGTGGCGTACAATGGGAAAAAAGCGCATTTCGCTCGACGGCGCACAATACGCCAAAAAGCAAAAAGTCTGCACCACACAAAGTCACATGCTACTTCGTATTATTTAGCGCATGTGTGCAAACGTAACAAGAATCGCTTTTGCCACATGTCCGCCCTGCAGCTATCCTTAAATATTCCCCCTCCCCCCGCACGTTTTTTTCCTTTTAAAGTTTTCAGAAGTAATTCCTCCCTCGAGTAGACCTTTTGAAATGCTTCGAACGACCGCAGGCTATTATATAAACGGAGGGGCAGATTTTTTCCCCGGCGAAATTAACAAAGCTCCGCTGAAATGACTCTTTATAAAATGAAATAGTCGAGAATAAAAAAGGACACGTACCTATTTATAGAACCTGAAGACAGAAAAAAATTACTACATCCACACTTATATAACATCGAACGGCGGAGGTACACACACTTTTTTGAGATAATTAATTCCGGGAGCATTTCTTGATTCTTTGTTGTTTTTTTTTTCATTTAACTTATTCCCCTTTAAAATCTGAGGCAGCTTTCTTTTTTATGCCACTTTATCCGGCAATTAAATTGTGCTTGGAAATATCGGGAAATAAAGGAATTCCGAGAAGCGATCTTTTTTACGATGCTAGTGTGAGTTTATTTCTTCTCAGAAATTACAGAAATTTTGTTTTTTATCTAAACTTTTGGCGCAATTTTCGGTATTTAAAGTTCTTCAGCTCAGTCGGTTCACTGTATTTTTGACCGTATAAACATCTCAAATTGCCTTAAACTGCTACGTTAGCTATATGGTACGTTTAAGTTCAAAACTACACTTGTATTTTCTTCGCCGAAATTTATTTTTTACTTCTTTGTTACTTTACTACTTGTTCGAGTAATTTTTACAACTACGTTAATTTTTATAAATATATATATATATATATATATATATATATATATATACTATCATCGATTATTAAACAAACAAAAAAAATAAAATAAATACAAAAAAAAAAAAAAACGCTAAATAATAAAAATAATATACCCCCTTAACGTGAAACAATTGTTTATAAAGTTCAATTTAAAAGCACACTACTCCGATTTAAATCACGCTACGCGACCGTTGGGCAACGAAATTAGGTTGCGCATTGTTTGACCTCGGTACACGAAGCAATAGTAAAATATTAATTTAATTAAACATCGTCTTTAATACTAAAAAATACATTCGTGTCAAGTTGTAAAATTAAAAATATTTTTCACCACATTAATATTATTATTAATTAACAATATACTAATTAACAATATTAATTAATAAAATAGTTTTTTTCGTAAATCTAAATGGCGCGAATACGAGTAAAATCGATATAATTGAAAAAATTAAAAAACATCGTCAGTGCCTCCCGTTTTTATTTTTAGTGCTAACAACACTCTTCTGGAAATAGAACAGACCTTAAGTGTTTGCAAAAAAAAAAAAGGCGGAATGGAATTTAGATTATTGTCCGCTCACATTATTAATAACAATTTATTACAATAGTTCCGTGTTAAAAAAAAAAAAAAAAAAATGTTAAAAATTACGCTTGTACAAAAAACAATAATTAAAGTAATACGACTTTTACTTCAATTCATCAAAATGGCAGTATATATTCTTCTCCGGCGTGTAATATGAAATTTTTTATAAATTTTAAAATGTTATATTTTTGCAAAATTAACTAAATAAGAAAATAAATGATAAAAATAATTTTTTTGCAATATTCGCCGGAATATTCGATTTTTCGAAAATATTAGCTGTGTCGGTTTTTGCAATTTCGTACGCGTTAAAAATTGCGCTCGGTTATGTCATGTTCGAAATAAATATAATCAAAAGTACCTTTACTTGAAAGAATTAGGTTACTTGTCTAAAATTTTGCTATTAAAAAAAGATATGGAAAAAACCGTGCGTCTTTTATATACACTTTTTATATTTTATTCCTTTTTTTTTTCCCCCAGCTCGCAACTTTTTATCGTAATATCTTATTTTTATTGCGCCTAGGCTTCCCGTATTTTGCTGTGTATTTTTTAATTGTGTCTTCGCAGCGGAATCCTCTTTCGGGAAAATTAATATCGTTTCCTGGGGGCAATTTTAAAAATAAAACGAGAAGAAACGGAAATAGAACAAAATTAAAAATTCCGTTACACTGCGATATTTGTATTTTACTGTTTCTCCGGAAAGAAGTCGAAGAAATAAACAACTTTGAAAAGTAACGAGCTGCCCCCGGTCCAGTGAAGAAAGGATATTTAATTAAAAAAGAAATCGAACATTGAAAAATCAGTAAACGACTAAATAAATAACGAAAATTTAGACGATTATCCGATGAGGGAAGAGGAAACACACACGTAAAAAATGAGTTCGCACTGAAAAGTGGTGTAATCTCGATCGGTAGATGATTAAAAATAACATCGTCGCGATTATTAAAAGGTCTAAATTAATCGTCGAAAAATACACACCTCGTTTTTTTATAAATAATCTAACTATACCGACACGATGTTGCGACGTAAAAACATAAAGACTTCCCCAGTCATTTGTCGCGCCAAAAAAGAAGAAAAAAAAAAAAAAAGGTCATCAAAAGAGAAATTCGATAAGAAATAGCCCGAATTTTTTTTCGAGTTAGGCGTAGAAAGTCGAGAAACCAACAATAAAACTTTATAGAAAGCTCAGTATTCCAGGACTACACTGTTTAATATTCTTTTTCGTTATTTTCATGTTAGAGGAATTATTCGGCCGCGATTACCAGCACACTCAGGATACAGCAGGAATGTCTCTCGAAAAACTCATGTACTATCCGCGAATGAGTTTAATTTCCACAATTATCCGAGTAGACTACGATTATTCTCGAAATACGAGATCTATTCATTTCTAATATTTCGCCGAACACTATTTTATTTTTTCAATTACATCCTTCCCTAATACGGGTTGGTTGAGAATGCCCCATTTTTAAGTTTTTCTCTGTTAATCGTTCCGTTTGTTAACAAAGAAATAAAATTCCGTGCTAACATATGCGTTAATAATTTCAGCAATTTCGGAAAAAAATATATATGCCGGTTGCGAATAATAAAATAAACTCATTCGTGACGTCTCGGCGAATCTTATTCAGAGGCACTATTTAGTGTGCGTATGCTGTACTTTGGCCCGGCTGACAATTATTTCATCAAAATTTATAATCGAAGAATTTCCGCGATGAAAGCAAGTTCCACTATTTAGCGTCGGACTTTGATGTGTCAGCAGCAATCGTTTCTTTCGAACAACGCTTCTATTAGTGGATCATTTTTTTTACGATAGCTTTAAAATTTCTCTCTCATATCGCGTGCCGATAATTCAAAAATTTTCGAAGAAAAATCTAAGAATAAACGTCTGCCGATTGCACAAAAACATTCGCTCGTCCCGAATTACATATGTCAGATTACTTCGTAAAGTCGCGTCTAGACCGTGATACGAATTTTGCGTCATTCAACAAACTGCTACATACTATAGACGAGATTGGTACTCCGTAACCGCATCCTACATTCTTTATAATTAGAAAACTGATAATTTGATTGTATGCTCATGCAGACTCTGAGCCGAAGGTGCGAGATAAATTATTTTAACTAGACGCGAATCTCGCGCATAGTCGTCGCTGGGATTAGTGAAATTTTCGCAACACCGGAAAATATAATGTTTCCAAAACAAAGGTAATAACAACGAAAAAGAGTGGAAACAACAATTAGGTGAATTTGCCAACATTTAAAATTCCACGTTCGCGACACGAGTAATATTGAGAAATATAACTAAACACATCGAGGTAAAAAATACCCATTCACAAAAATGAATAATAACTCTCTGCGAAACTGATAGAGCCCCGGGAACATTCAGGAATAAGAAGAAAATGAAATTAAACCGTTTGTTGAGAAAAGAAAAGTATTCATGTATTTGCGTAAGAAATGATCATACCGGTTTACTTGGGAATAAAACAGAAGAACAACGAAGAAAATAGGGGAATAGAAAAATTGGCAAATCCGAAGAAAAGTATTTATGATGGCAATACTTTTCGACGAAATGTATATATGTGTACTGAGAACAAAATTTAAGTCACCTGGTAAAATCGGAATGATTGCGTAATGAAAGGCGTATGGCGACGAAAAAACTTGTACAAACCGCATTCGATATTCAGATCCGATGTATGTACATAGAGACGAATTGATTGAACAAGCCGAAAAAAATAAAATCAACAGATGACGTACGCAATAAAAAGTATTATAAGAGTGATCGATATAGAACAAATTCTAAGCTATGAAAAGAAACATCGTTAGGATTTTAATTTAAATCCTATCTAATGAAATACTAACGATTAATCTGTGTACCATGAAATAGAATTTTTTTCCCTTAGCTAGCGTGCAAAGATTCAACAATAAATTCTAGAGATATATTTTGCGGGAACGCTGTAATCATAATTTCGACAACGAGTGGTAGACTGTTAAAAGATCGTCGTTACCCTATTAAAAATGTTCAAATTTAAAATATACATATAATAAAATAAAATACCGACATACTTAATTACTGAAACGAAACTGTAACTGGGAAAACTGAAAAATTCCTTCATATTTTAACGCTTTTTTTTTTTTTTTTTTTTTTGATTTTTTTGAATAGTCTGACTTGAAATCGTTATTGACTGATCCTTAAATTAAAAATGTAATTACGTCTCGCAGAATCAACTGAAAGTTCTCAAAGGTCATACGAGAATGCTTTTAACAATGTCACCATGTTCGTATAAGTTCAGTAGCGCTTTTTTTTAATTATAACGTCTATCTGATACTAATAAGCGACGGCACACAATTATTTTTAATATTAAAATTTATACAGCAGCTTCCATTAAAACATATCAATGCTGTTAGCAGTGCTTAAAAACGTCGGGACGTTTCTCGACCTTTTTTTTTTCTTTCTTCTTTAAACAAAGGACGCGATTATTCCGCATTATAATTATTAATATCGTCGTATTTATTAAAAAATTTTGCAGCGAATTTAGAACAACCTAAGAAGGCCGTTTTTCTACCATACGCTCGCTCAATGGTTATTTCCGATAATCAGCTACAAATTTTCAAGAGAAAAAATTAAAATATAAAGACATCTAAAAAGGGCTAATATAATTTTCGAACTTTTCGTTTACACTGATAAGGAATTCGATAGCAATTTGTAAAACTTCATAGGCGATGTTAATGTTTTTTGCGGGTAATAATTTAGACTCTAATATGATTTCTCGAATTTTAAAGTTCGGGTCCAGATGATCGGATGACGAACGTCTTCAAAATTCCCATCGAGTACAGGTGTTTGCGATTGCAAAGCCGAAACTTTATTAGAAGGTAATACAGAAAATTATACTTTAACATATATGTTACATGCAAGTTTGCCGTCATAACTTATTTTCGCATTTGTCAAATTTTTTTTAAAAGTTTCGTTTCTTTCAGTTTTCGAACTATACACGACGGTGCTTTTCACTCGTAATCACCGCTAGATAGTATGTCATCTGTGTCCGCACAAGCCCTTTGTTACAAGCTGCTGTGTGTTCTATTCAAGGAAATAATAATTAAACATGAAGAAACTACAAACGCATGGTACGAGAAATTATAGGGTAGAATGCTGTATTATTTTAAAGGAATTATTTCGGATTAAAAAAAATTTACCGATTTATAGTATTTCGCGACTGCTTCCGATGCAGACCGCTGATTTTCACGAAAACTACCGCCATATCGATGTAGTAAAAAGTCAAAAAAGCAGTCACTGCTTTCACAGCGACTTTTGTACGAATATTGTTACACAATTAACCTTAAATTTTATTCTCATACACGTTTCTCATGTTCTACACAGCTATTGCTAATAATTATTCTAAAAGCGCGTGCCACTCTTGATGATATGAGCAAGTTTATTAGATGTACGACAAATTGTACTATTTTACAATAAAAATTATTAATAGTAACAATTGATAATAATCGATAATAACAATAGTAATAATAATAATTAGCAATGATAATACTAGTTACAATAATCGATAATAACAATAATGAAATAATAAAAATAATTAATAATTAATAATTAATTAATAATTAATAATGATTAGTAATCGTAATAATAAACACAATGATGGGCAATGTGAAAATAGGATCGAACATAGAACAAGGAATATTATAGTAAATAAGCGTTATTGAGCAACGTTTTGTTATTTCCCGATTTTACTTTTATTGGTAGAAAAATTATTGTTATTATATGATCAGAAAATGTTACTTTCATTTTCGAACAGTCGTTACGCGAAGCCGAACGAGCAAAAATTACTCCTGTTTTCCAGCAAAATCGATAAAATCAGTCGTCATCTGGGTCGTCGCTGGTGCTGCAGTCACCGCCACCGACCATTTCGGCTAGTCAGAGCGGTTTGCTACTCTCAATATCTTCCAGAACAGCTGTTGATGGCGCCATCTTGTCTACTCGATTGCTAATGGAACGGTCGCTAAAAATTAAATTAAAATCGTAATTAAAATTTTTCATTTGTAATAAGTTATTTAGAAGAAGAAAAAAAACAAAAAAAAACAAAAAGTACAGAATTATTAATATAAAGTGGAAAAGAGAAATATATTAAATTACGAAAGCGAAACAAAAGGGTAATAGAATAAGGGGGACTTGGAAATATATGTTTCGGGTATGTCCATTCGTATAATATATGTAGATAGGCAGCATTTGAAATGTAAAGGTGGTAAAAGAAGAAGAACAAAAGTCTGCTAATCGCGTTACCTTTAAAAGAATTCGGCGAATAGGTCACGAGGATAAGATGTGTTAGCTCTTAAAAAGCTTGACGAAGATGCGAATATGAAGGCGAACCAGCTGAAATATGAACATGTTTTCGAAAAATCGATTACCGTACATTTAAATACAAAACCAGCCGACGCAATAAGAATTATCGAAACAATCGAAACAATCGAAACAATCGAAAAAGGAGTTTCTCGCTCGGATCGCTTGCTGAGCGGCGAGTTTCCTTAAGAACACATTACGCTCGCTACAGTATTTATTAATAAAAATATTTCAAATTTAAATGTTACTTGGCTCGGTCCAACTTGCGTTATTATTTCTATTTATTTTATTTTATATCATTATTATTTATTAGTTTTGTTTAATTAATTTGATTGAAAAGTGAATGAATTGAAGTTGTTAGAAATTATGAATTTTTTGAAATAATAATAATAATAAGAAGAAAATTTCTTTTAGTATTTAAAAGTAAATTAAAATTTGAGAAAAACCTAATTTTATAAATAAAAACAAATTGCACTTATTACGCTTAGTTAAAAATAAACCGAATTTACGAAACGATCGAAAAAATTAAAAAAAAAAAATCATTTAATCGCAAACTTTCTGGCTCAGCAAAACACGATTTAACACATTCATCGCTGCAATATAGGCCTGAAATTGACATGGGACGACGATAAGAGATAAATCTCCGGTTTTCCGGTGGTACGATGGCAGATTTAATGATGACCCGAAATGTCGGAAAAGTGTTCTCAGAATTAATGTTAACACGCTAAGAAGCTTTTGGGGTACTTCTTACAAACCGAAAGAGGACGTCATTTTACGAAAGTATTTACTTAAAAATAGCCATTTCCATATTGCGCAGAATAATTCAAAATCTGGAGTTTTCAAAGTTTTCCTTTTAATAAATCAGTCCTGTCAAATTTCAAAGGAAAAATTTACATGTATTTGTCAATTATACAATATCATTTTGCTACGTTACAACGAGAAAAAAACGAAACAACCAGTAGTACTCCCTTGACTAACTGAGCCCATCTGCTCGTATTGTAAAATCAAAAAATTAATAAAATGTATAAAAACAAAATTTAACACGTCCACTCAATAAACAGAATTTTTTTTTTTTTTGTTTAATGAAAAACTGCACTATTCCGCTAGTTGGAAGTACTGTCTTTGCTTGATGTTTGATAGAAAAGCTCGCACCGTAACATCTGTGGCTCAAAGTCCTTCTTTTTTATCAGACCCTCACCGGTCTCTCGCAATCTTCTTATCCTGTCAGATGCTCAAAGCGTGCTGCAGCATATCGCAACTCTTCTCCCTTCTCACTCAACCGACTACGTCATTCTTCTTATTCGCTCCTTGATTCATGATCTCTTCCTTTCCCACTTGATCCAAACGGTTTTCTTTTGGATTGTTGGCCATAAATCGAACGCATGAGTGTCAACTATCAATCGGTCGTTTATCGTTTTCTTCTGGTAGGTTTCTTCCTGTTTTCTCAGCTTCCGATATTACCTTTCTCACTGCAGATGCTCATTCCAGACTATGGTTTAACTCCTACGTCTCCTCATTCTCTAATCCAGACTCCTTTTTCTTGTCCACTCAACCTTCCCTTCCACGCTTCACCTGGTTTTTTTTACTTTCCTTCTATGCTCCAATCTCTATGCGATTTACAGCGTGCGTTTCGGGCATAGTTTATTCCCTTCCTTTCTTTTCCGCTATTCTCACGTGCCTTCTCCTTATTGTCCATTGCAACCCTCCAGCAATCATTTTTTTTTTTTTTTTATGATCCCGATCGTATAACGTTCGGTTGTTGGTCGCTTTCAACTGAACAAACTTCCTTTTATTCCTTCCTTTTAAAAATCGCGGTATTGCCACTCCATACTGTACTTCAATTCTTCCTTCTGCTTCTGTTATTCTAGCTCTAGATTCTTTTCTGTCGGCTATCGCTTATCGTGTAAGGATCTGAGTCTTTCTTGTGCCTTTGTTCTATTGTTCTTGGACTAATGTCCATATATTGACGAACCTATAAAAAAAAAAAAAAAACTCTTGGGAAGGTTACAATTTTTAACAAAAACTAACAATATCGATGTACCTGCTGGGAAGACAGATACAACTTACTGAAAACATCTCTTTCTTCGGCCTTTATTTTAACGCAATCCGTTCGACTTTTTTCCGTCCAGTTTTCCTTTGCTTGATTCAGAGTGTATCCCCCCGCTCGTTGTTATTGAATTGCAAGTCATCGGCTTGCTGGTTTTCCTCACGGGAGGGGCTTTTTCTTTCTCTCTGTTCAGTTAAAATACATTTTTCGAAACTGTTCTCTATGCCCGTGTAATATTTTAAGTCTTTTTGTTAACAATTGAAAAAACATTCAATACCGCTTTATTTTTTTTTCTAACTTTGACAAAAAAAAAAAAAAAAAAAGAAATCATTACAAAGCATTTCGATAAATTCGCTAACTACCATTGTGTATCTTTACTCCAAAGTCCTTTTCGTGCATTAATCGATAAAATAAATTGCAGACAGATCCGGCCGGATACCATAACAGGTGCCGAGTTGCACAATAAAGGCTCTGCTCAGTCAATCTCCTCCTCCAAAAAAAAACCCGATGAATCGGTAGTACTATTTTTTTTGCCCATCTCACGGAAAAATAATTCCTTAATAGTTACTTTTCGCATATACAGCTTTTCACCGTATATAAATATATACAATGAAGTGGAAACATACGGAAACAGACGCAAACTGGAGGCCTTTACAGTACGATGTTGGAAACGATTAGTAGTACCTTGAGTGAGGCTACAAATCGGACAATTTCAGAGTAAGTACAAGAGCAGACCGTACGAAAATATTCGCGTAAAGGAAGACCTCTACACAGTTGGATAGGACGTGTAATTAGCAGGTAAAAAGGTAAAACTGCAAAGAAAAATAAGAATGACCGAACACATTAAAAGATCGACTCGCTACCGGAAAAGAAAGGGAAGACAACACTAGAGTGACCCGGTGGACTAGCTCTGAATAATCGAAAAAATTAACTAATAACAACGAATATACTATTTACGTGAGTAAGACTAGTTCCGACCTTGAACGGGATAACCATATGAAGCTCTTTTTTCGGTTTTTCCGTTTTTGTTTTTTATTGTTATTTTCGGACTAGTTGATATTTTTCGGATTCCTAGCGATGGAAGTTTAATTTTCATATTTCAAATTCGTGCTAGCGACGGGATTATTCGTTATGGTGATTCATCAATGCCTAACCAACTCCGTATTTTCATTAGGACATTCGAAAAAACCTAACAAACCTAAAGAGAAAATTTTGGGCGGCCAGTTTTGTTCACCTTCACCTAAATACGACTTCTCCGACATATCGAATATTCCAAATTCGGTACGGTTCTCTTCCCTTTTTTGCAACGTTAGCTGAGCTGTCGCGTTACACATTTTACGATTACCCCCGTTTTATTAGAATTCCTCCGCCAATCTCGTCGCGACGATTCAAACGAAAGAGCGCTTTTATTTGTAAGTATTTCCTTCCTAGTTATATAAAAATTAATTTTAAAATTACGTACGTCGTCCGGAGGTATCATAAATGAGTTACCGCTGAGGAAGGATAAAAATTACCCGCGATTCTTTTCCGTTTGAAATTTAGGAAAATCGTCACTATCGTTAGCGTAGTGATTTTTATCAACTTCCTCCTCCGTCTTATCTTTCGAACGTGTTATCTTTGAGTGACTTTTTTTTAAAGTCGGCCAGAATGGTTTCTCATTATTACTCCGTGTGTCGGAGTATTAAGAGGAAAAAAAACAAAATCAAATAGTAGGATTAAAACTTTGAACTGAAAATTAAAGAAATGGTAGAGAATCGATATTGAAAGAAAAAAGTACGCCAAGGAGTTGTTCGGGGGTTAAGCAGTTCGAAAAGAAAATTTGATTTGCAGATCGGAATCGTCAGGATGAAAAGAAGTCACGGAAGAGGAAAATGACGCGTAATAGGTGTCAGAGATATGGTAGAGACAAAAAAAAAAAAAAAAGAAAAAAAAGGAGAAGGTGAGTCGCGGTAATAGGTCAGATTGCATAATAAAAGGAGTGTAGCAGAGATAAAAGCAAAGATGAAAGCAGAGATAAAAACAGAGATAAAAGCAGAGATAAAATCAGAAATAAACGCAAAGGGAGTGAGCGCCGTGGCAGGAGGATGAAAATATAGGCCTAGAACAAAAATTAGGAAGAAAATTCAGAGAGAATTGCTCGAGCAACTCGATCGAACCGCTTCTTTAGCCGCAATGCCGAAATGGCACGCATCGGCAACAGTCGCATAATGTAAAGACGAAAGGTTTAAAAATGTCGCTTAAAGTGAGCGCGGAGTAAATAAAAATTAAAAGGCCGGCTATCGGACGAGAGGCAATTAGCCTTAATCACCGATAAAGTTCTGGCCAGTTTTTTCCCCGTCTTTGGCCTTTTATCTGAGCAAACTTCCATTAACTTTGAAAGGCATTCTAGGTCGCGACGTCTAGCTCTAGAACATATTTGCTCAGTTATTCAGGCTGTGCAGCGACAACAGCTATCGGCCACAGCCCGCTGAGCTTAATTTTCCACTACAACAACAACAACTAGTTCCGGCCTACTCTCGCGCCTAATTAGAAGCACCAATACCGAGCGAAATCGCCACCTCGCGTCACGCGTTTTTCTTCGAATTAAACATTAAACTTTAGCAGCCTCTAGTTTCCACTTTCATTAAGTTTCCGTATCGGTTTTCATTTTCTGCGTGTATATTTGTGCCTTGTTTCCCCACATATGCCACTACAACCTTATGCTTCTACACCCCCTCCCCCCCGCTTACATAGGAATACGCATCAGTTTCCTACGAATAATCACATAATGCCGTTAGCGGAAATTTCTTACGCGTGATTATCTTAACGCGTTGGCGAAGATCATTGTATTTCTAAAATCGTGCTAAAGCTAAAAAAAAAAAAAGGAAAAAAGCAAATATTTTCGAGCGTCTTTTCGGTTCTCGTCAGGTATTTTCCGATCAAAATGAAATTTTGTGACCAGAGATTTTCTCCTTATTTATCAATTTACCGTGTATCTGATATACAATCGAAATTAGAGCACATTCCGCCATTCATATAGTTTTGTTACGTAAATTGAATGGAAGCGAAAACGTTCGTTATAATAAAATGCAAACAAAACAATTTCGATTGCTGACTGAACTCGAAATTCTAGTCGAATTCTGAAATTTCATTTCACCGCTTAAATTATAACGTTTACTTACATCTTAAACGTAACCGAATTAATACGAACTGAAACGGAAATATATTAAGAAAGTCCACGTTTACCACGTCGTAATTTAAAATACGGCCTCACCAAACTGCCGATCCCTCTCTGAATAATAACTTTATTCTAATTGTTTTTCGATAATGCTCTTCCCTGTGAGCATTCTTCTTCATCATTACTACGAGATATCTCTTCTATCCTTGCACATTTTCTAATCGTCTTACGGTGTACTCACTTCCTTCCGTCATCTATATTTTTCGTAGAATTGTAAAGTTTAACTAGCGTAAAACTGTTATTATTCGTTGCGATTGTCCAAGGCCAAAAAAAAAAGAAGTAAATAAACAAATGGAAATAAAAAAAAAAAAAAATCGATTCACATACGGAGTCCTAGAGGAAATATCGAAAGCAAGCCCGGAACTCTAGAGACCTATGTAAAGATAGCGAAATAAGGAAAGCTACATCGCTGACGACGATTCGAAAATAGAGCGAGTGAAGAAGAAATTAAAAAATAAAAGGGCAGTAAAGGTCACCGAAGTTATAAATTCGGTAAAGGTCTTCTTCTCTGTTCGTTTTGCTGCTTTCCTATTTTATAATGATACAACAAAAACTAATTCAGCCGAATATTTCCATTTAAAAAGAGCAATTTTTCATATTTATCATGCTTTTTTTATGTAAAATGTTCAACTATGATTTGTTTTAAACTTCGTGTACATTATGCGCGCGTGTTTAGAAACCGATATTTCATTTATTCCACTGCGCGCCATGACTTTTTTTGTGTTGTAAGGGGGAAATTAATTCGGTTAAATTAAAGGAATCTAGCCATTGAACGTAAGAGTGACACTAAAAAATAAATTCGAATAAGCCTATAACGGAGAAAAGAATTTCTGTAAATTTAATGATGTCACTACCGAGCACAGCCTAGATAGTGCAGAATAGATAAACCAGCATTTAAGGGGGTGTCCTGGTCCAGAGGCATACATTTTGAGCGTTTTGTCGAGCTCGATAAAAAAAATATATACATATATATATTTTTACTATCCATTTTTTAGCAAGTTATTGATATTTTAAAAATATACGAAAAAAAAAAAATTGGAAAAAAAATTGAAATTAAAGAAGTTACAAGTTCCCAGACATCCTGGTTGACATGATTAGAGCCGTTCTGATCATCTAAAGTAAAATTTAAAAAAAGATTCTCAATTAATAAGAATGTCGCTATAGCTAAGCGAAATCCCCCCCCCCCCCGCAAAATGGCGGCTTTCTGAAGAATACATTTTTCGAACTTTTTTTTACAATTTTTTAAAATAGTAACAAACATAATTTTGATACGAAAGTGGTAGGGGCAATAGAGAGATATTGCAGGTTGGTACAAAATCTGAAGTAAACTGGTTAAATAGAGATATCGTGTCAACCATGTTGAAAAAAGTATAATGTTGAGAAAAAGGCGTTTTAAGTTTTGACCAAGTTTTATCTAAGTTATAGAATGGTACTTTATAATTACACTTTGTTGTTAATCGGAAATTCCGTAAAGTGTGCCTTATTCGACTTCAAAATCGATATTTTCGGAAGCTCGTTCTGATTTACGAACGGTTCTAGCTTCCTTAGAAGACAAAAGCTCGTTACTCCAATTCCTCTTCACCGTTTAGTAGCGAACGCATAAGCTTTAGAATAGTATAATTCCTAAAGCGTGAATAATTCTTAAAACTGGTAAAAAGCCTTTATTGAAAATACAAGCAGCTCTATATAATTTTTGCAATTTCAATTGTGTCCCTGTTCCTCTAGCGAGATTTTTACCATCTTCCCTCGACTCGATGTTACTCGATATTACTCGACACCAGGACTGTCTTAGATTTCGACTACTACCACTGAGAAACCAATGCTGTCTCTACCGAATCGTGCACGGGGATTTTCGGTTTTGGCCGAGTAAGCACCCTTGACGGCGGAACCATATAGCGACGGCAAATAAGAACGATGTTTGAGAGATCGTGAATTAAAGAAATATCGGAGAATATTTTCTGACTCGAATCCACAAGTACCGAATAATCCGTTTCACAATTTGCACGCGAAAAAACAATTAAAATTAGCGCTCAAAATGATTTATTTTCATGAACTACGTGTTCTTTGAAGCTAAACTGAGCTGAACTGAACAGTGAACACGGAAAGGTTTTCTTAAAAAAAAATACGTTACTACCACCTTTGGGTAATCGATTATTTTTAAGTATTTAGGGTTATGCTTATATTTTTATACATTTATATAATGTGTCATCGTAACAAAAATGGTCAGCTCCGGCGTGACGGGCTTAGTTTCTGCGCCGTTGAATTATCTATAACTCCGTAAATTATTGGAATTTTAAAACTTTCTCTCGAGAGAATATTATTAAAGGTTATGCCACACAAAAAAAAACATATTTTTTCAAAATTCTAGCCCGGAATAGCTCCCCTTAAACGAACTCAAGTTGAATAAGATGTAGGAAATTAAAGCAAAAGCGATTTTTGGAAATCATCAATGCGTAGCGATTAACACACTGAAACCCGATAAATAAAGTTGATTCGGCGAAGGGCATAAAAAACGTGCGGTTAAACATTACACGATACAAATCGTTGCAATTATCCCACTAGTGTTGCAGGTAGAGGCATAGATTTTTTTTTTTTTTGATTTTCGGAACAATTCGGCAGTAAAAAATTTTCAATCTGCGAAAACAATTATTTTTTAAAAATCTTCAAATTCGTGACCAGCTATCGTCAAGTTAGACCGCTAGCTCAATTTTTGTTAATATTCCGCGCATCATGGTGCAGCGAAAAATTTTTAATCGTCAGCGTAATCTGGAACAAAACGAGCCTATAATTTGTTCAGTTAAATTTGAAATTCCGTCGACGGTACTACTTTCCGATATACGTGAATTTGTGTTTTCGCATTCATCTCCCGGCGTTTTTTCGTATTTCAAATTTGAATTTCGTTCATATTTTCCTTGATTCGTGGTTTCCGTGTTTTTATTTTCTCAACGAAAAAATTCGATTTCTTCGTCGAAAGTGTCAGAATTTCTTAGCAGTAAAGCATAATTTGCTATTTCGATACAGACAACAGAGCGGCGATATTAAGTGTTTCAAAAGTCTGCCGAAGTTACTATTTGGCCTCCCCCTGAAGGATATCACGACACTAAAGATGTGATTGTTTGTTATTATGCTCGTCAATATTTACTTCCCGGATTGAAATTAGCAAGATCTACGTTAATTCATTACATTCATTACGGATATATTTTTTAAATTACCGCACTTCTGATTTGTTTTTAATTTTATCTCATTATTTTTCAAAACTTTCTCTTTCGGTTAGTATTGCTATTCAATTTTTTTTTTTTTTCCAGTTGGTTCATTTTTGCCATTATTCCGCATACGTCGTGCACGAAAGTTTCGATGAAAAGTGAAAATTGGTGTCACTGTTTCATTCCTCAGGCGAATATCACCTAGCGGGAAAATTCGTCGTATATCATCGATCCTCCAACCAGCTTTACAAAATCATATTTAACGCAATTTTAACGCAATTACTGCAAAATATGTTTTAATTTTTGATAACGATTACGCGGCTGCCTCGAATTCACCGACAAGAACTAAAACAAGATTTAGGATCATACCGCAAAGTAGACTGTTTATTTTTCTCTCTCTTTTGCATACCGGTACAACTTTTGACCAATTGTTTCCTCCCTATCAGGTACGTGCCTGGTGATTTGGTGGGCTACCTTATGTTAGCGAGGTTTTCAATCTGGTGTATATTCCGAAACACGAAGAAATATCAGTCACTTGTTGATAAGGAAACAACACTTTTGTACTAACTGACAAACTAATGATAAAAAAAAATATTCACAAACGCATATCGGGAAAAAGAACCCTAAACCGATTATATTAGACAGTATTGAAAAAGTGTCCACTTCTAAAAACACAACTTTCAAAAAACAAAAAAGGAATTAATTACCGCGATGGATAGAACATTTACATTGCAATTTTAATTAATTTCTAATAATAGAGGCGATCAATACGTTTCCACCGATATTATTAAAATGTATTACCGCCTTCGAGTTAACGCTTCTTGTAGGAATGAAATCGTCGTCACAAGACTCCGCCTAGGTCACTTCAAAATCACTCATAGTCACCTCCTGTCCAGACAATCTACGTGTTGCAATTATTCTCCTGTCACAATCCAACGTTTACTCGTCAGCTGTCCCACATATAATTCATATCGAGCACAAATTCGTCCAATCTTTCCGAAATTCTGTCTGATGGCCACGACAAATGTTTGAATGCCTTCTACGTTTTTACTAACCTATTCGACTCCATCTAACTCTTATCTTATCCGTGTCTCCGGCCTAGACGATAGTACACGGCACGTTGCAGAAGAAGGAGAACTCGCTTAATAAACGATTTTCGCAGGTACACACACACTTGTAATTAAGACGCGAATAAATATTTATTTTTGGACTCCTTTGTATTTTTTTTGTACCTTTCTTATAATTTGGTATTTTTTTAATTGTAATTTACCTTAATTCTATCCTTAACGATTGATTCAGTTTTTATTTTTCGGTAAGCCTCCAGAATTCAAACAGAATACACGATACGTACTCTAATGCTGCCTATTTACCGGCATCACTACATTGTTTTTTGGTTTTTTTTTCGCCTTTCGGTCCCTCCTATTCTAAAAAAGCAAAATTTTACGCAATAAAAAATATATGCAAAATAACTTTTAATTGTAAATTAAATATTACGCGGATTATATTCACATTGTTCCGTATTAATCTGTTTTAAAAAGCGCTTTGGATAAATTTAAACATTTCGTATCTTTCCCGATGCCGCTTCGAAAGGCTCTTGCCGGTCGTTCTTTGATAATAATCAGCCTAAAATGTTTTTTCAGGCTTTTAACCATCAAATTTCTTTCTTTTATTAGGTTCATTTTTTTTTTTTTTTAAGAGAAGGCAGAATAGAAATTTATTCGGCGACTCGAAATTAGTAGGTAATCGGCGCAACAGATTTATCGTAGCACCCGTGGAAGCAGAACTGGAAAAAAAGGGCAAAACAAAAGAATCTACGAGATACAATGAGGCAATGAAAATGTTGCAGCCGTTCGAATTTCAAATTTGAAAAGTAATGACGAAAAACTTTAGAGTTACTTTTATGTTGTTAATTTTATAATTCTAACATAGGGGCGAAGCAGCGGCCATTCAATTTCTGCTTTGCCCGCTGAGTATAGCTAATGTAACTAAAATCTCATTTCTTATACACGGGATTTCGATCGTTTTTTATTGAAGATTATAACCGTCGTCAGGCCGACTTCGATGTATTATAAATTGATTTACCGCCAAAATCGGCCAAAAACGAAAAAGGAACGAAACTAAATAAAGAAAGACACCCCCCCCCCCCCTCGGTTTTTCCCGTGTCGTATTTTAATTATGATTACGGTTAAATTGTAAAAAATATTCATCATTATTTACTATGTAAAATCCATGAATTCTAATTCAGTTACTTCACTGCTTTCCCACATTGTTGTCGGTCACTCAGAAAATATTTCGTATTTTCCTCGGAGCGTTTTCAAAAAAACAAAAAAAAAGAAAATAAAAAAAACTTCGCTGCAGAAGTTTTTCTTCGTAATCTTATAATTCTTTCAGCTGAAACTTTGTAGGTTGAAAAATAAGCGCGTGTAAACAAAGAAGATTAATGAGACAACCGAAAAAAAAAAAAAAAAAAAGGAACAAAATCATACTTGATTATTAATTTTTTTTAAATTGCTGTGGTCCGCGTAAAAGCGAATTGCTTTAATTCGTAATTAGAAAGAAAGAAAAATTACCGAATGCAAATCACGTAATACAAAAAAAAAAAAAAAAAAAAAAAGACTTGGCCAGGAAATAACGTAAAAAATTTTCTGGGACAAACATTTCCTCTCTTGCGAATTCGAACAGATAGAACCTGCCCGTAATGCACGAATCGCACCACATTTTTTGAGAATTTCGAAAAAAAGCGTAAATTGCAACCAGCAGCGTCCAGCGTGTTTAGCGAAATATCTCGCTTAATTATTTTTCAACGACATCTCTTTTTTCTTTCGCTTTTTTTATTGTTATTTCATCGTGTTTGATCTCGTCAACTATGAACGTTAATCAAGGGGGAAATTTTACTGTATATTCTCGATCTACGGAATCGTGATTTGAACCAGGTGGTCCTAGATGAACAAAGTCTCTACCCGTAATAATACTGTATATTCGAGCGCTATGAAATTTTTCTTTCCCCACTACCGTATATTCCGCTACAAACAAACCGCGGCCCCAATAAGAATTCGACATGTGTACTAAAGCGCAACCGATTTTTGTACGTACAAGAAAATGAATTGCATCTGTGACGCCATATTTGCTAAATGGCAACACGTAACTCTTAATAATTCATAAGAATTTGTCTTATTTAAAGAGAAATAATCAATAATTATTACATGAATAATTTATCAAATAATAACGAATAATAATTTTAGAAAAATATGTTTATGTTTGTTTGTTTTTTTTCTCTCGAAGGAAGTGTATTTTCCTTCTCAATTCCATGCGATGCACGCACATACGTTAACATTCGTTAGTGAATGACAGTTCGCCATCTTCAAATGGAACATATTATTTTACGGCTAGAGAGAACTTTTGTAAATGTATTTTATTCGTACGAATATTTTCATCTTAAAATATTAATCTTAAAAGCAATCTCATCTTTCACTATACGATGACTTATTCTTTTTAGAAATATACGTATATTCTTTTCTATATAACTTTAATTTTAATGATTTATTTACTGTATTTTTCAGCTGTATCGTGTGAATTCTCGTCTCACAATCATTTAATCATCGAGCTTGTAAATATATGTGTTGTAACCCAAACTTCTTTCCATTCTTTAACAATTAAAACAGAAATTTCAAAAACGAAAAAAAAACAAAAAAAACAAAAAAAAAAACTACTTGCATAATTTGTTTTACTTGTAATAATAACGGGAGTGTTTGATGTAAAATTTTGTTAATTTCTTCGCAAAAATTCACACGCTAATTAATTCTAAAAATTAAAAAAACCGTATATCAAAAATCAAAACACATACACGGCATAGTGAAAATAGTAAAAGTACGAGTTTGAACTGTTCTTACGATTTCATCGATTCTACAATAATTCAGTTCATTCAATCAGTTCGTCGTTTTAGTTCTGTAACGAAGCTGCTAGTTTTTAGAGACATCTCTACTTCACCGTGTAATGCTTTTTTCCATTATTTACTTCATAATATTTTACCCCTTTGAATGATGCACTCACGGTTGGTAGTGGCCACCTCTTCTTTGTTATAAAATAAACGGTTTATTAGATGTGATGTCATGTATGCAAAAAAAAAAATCCCTTCAAACACACGCCTGCACTAGTATAACGTATCAGCTAAATATCATCACATATATCTGACTCGTGATAACTTGAGCTTATGCATCTATTACAGATACACCTAAAAGTTCCAAACTATTCGTATGAGAGGATACATTTAATTTTACAACTCAATGAAATTCCAATTTGCAATTTTTAACACAGACCAAACTAACAAGGAAAGTACACTAGTTGTCCGACGCCGATTTTGATGAAATTTTGATATGTTGTAGAGTATAAAAAAATATTAGATACGGGCACTTTTTTTTTGTTATCTAAATATCTCGTCTTCAACTCTATATTTTTTTATGAAACAAAATGGAAATTATTTCTCACGCAAAGGACAAATAATCCAGCGTAATTTAAGTAGTAGAGCTGCATCCCCTATTTTCTAGGCGGTGAAAACACCTTTCTTTGGTCATAATTATGGAATAAAAAATTATAAAATAAAATAAAAAAATAAGAAAAACATTTTTTAACACGCCCAATTAAAAAATAAAGTTGACGTGTTTCGGCATCTTCATGAATTTCACCCTTAAAGGGGGTAAATCACTCCTTACAAGAAACATCAATAAATACATATGTATTAAGTAATCTAATTTCGTAAATAATTTTGCATGTAAGGGTTTTTGAGGTCGCTGATTACGAATCCGTCATCAGATTTTGTTAATTCAAAATGACGAATCCAATATGGCGGACAAAAAAGTTTTCAATTTTAATAATCAATAATGCGACCGAATATTAGTCACCCCGAGTATCAAGGTTTATACCAAACATGAAATTCATCTACGGAAATGAAGCAATCCTATATAGGCTGGTGGTATGGTATGGTAATTTTGCTTTTTTCAAATATTCAACGTGTGGTAAACACAGTGTACACCGGTTAATAAAAAAAAAAAAAGTTTACTATTCAGGCCTAAGCTGAACACGTGGCGCGCATAAAAGTTCGGAAGTCAACGTTTAAATCATTTCCGAGAATGATCGCAGTGAAACGGTGTGTCCGTTGCTCTGTCGGTAAAAATCATTCTGAAGTCCACGTTCGTTAACGTCCCCTATGCATTCTTATTATTTTCGAGCGTCGGATTTAATGTCCTAAGGGGATATTGCCCGGTACTGGTGGCTCCTCGATGACAAGATAGTGTTTCAACAGGCTGTATCGTTTTTTCGGACGGCACATATTTTATTCGCTTCGGTTGTTTTCGTTTTCGCTTCGTCTTTTTTAAATGTTTTCTTTAAATGCAAAAACCCTTCCTGGTCAGTCGACGAAAATGGGGTGAGATTTTGATCGGGAAAATTTCTAAATCTCGTTTTCCATTCAGTGTTCAAAACATTTACGTTCTATCTATATTCTTGTGTTGAATTTCCAGACCGGTGAAATAACTTGTAACACTGTATAAATTTGTATATTGGCATAATGGAAAACAAAGTTATATTGATGAAATTTTTAACTAGTTCAAAACGAGATAATGCTTTTTTCCGAAAAAACGATGCAATTGATCCGCAATGTGTTTTTGAGGTTAAAAAATTTGGAATAATCCCCAGACGCAAAACACACGCAAATTAATAAAATTATTAATCGTTCTATGCTCTCGAAGAATATTCCCAACAGTTTCTGACCTACTACAACAAAACTGTGTTAACTGCATTTTCTCAGTGTCTTGCCTATTTCGAATCAATGTGTGAACTATATCATCAACTAAGCAGTTACACGCCATTAAGGATCAGATGCAGAAGGACCATCATATTCAAGAGTCGAGACCAGTGTCTGCAATCGTCAACGGATTCGGAGATGAGAAAATGGCCGGGTTCCATTTTCTCGTAGCCGAGAACGCGTGTGAGACCCCACAAACAATCTACGCGAAAGCTGTCTCGCATCACCTCAAAAATTCATTCACAACCATGAAGGAAAAAATGACGAAAGTAAAAGAAATTATATAAAATTAAGTTTAAAGAAGGAAATGAAACATTAGAAAAACCAAATAGTGTATATATATATAGGGGAATTGCAATTTGTAATTAAAGATAAATTTCAGTTTTCGTTCACCGTGGGATGAGAGACGCGGTACAAAATTAAAAGTAAATAACGAATAAACACAACGAAAACCATTAAAGGAAGTAACATGATAGTAGGATCAGTTCAGAAAACAGATTATATATAAAATTATAACGAAACATTAAAGTAACAAATAAAAACTGCGGTAGCAGAATGTAACACTAAAAATGGAGGTGCGTGGATAAGCAAAGAATAGAAAAATATAAAAGAATGGAAAAATATAAAAGAATAGGAAAACATAAAAGAATAGTAAAAATAAGATGTAGTGTAAATTATTTTAAAATGAAACAATAATAATATTTGAATAATAGAAACGGCCATATGTACACACACATATATATATATATATATATATATATATATATATATTTCCTACACAAAACTGTGTCATGATTTATGATATAAAAGATAAGCGATAAGGAGGACGATATAACACGTATAAAGAGAAGGTACAAAATGAAACAATACTATGCGCAACTGTCAGAGCAGGCGGCAATGACAAGTGACGAAAAGTAAAAATAACAAAGCTTTCAGATAAGGTATAGAGTGAAATTGTTCAGTTAAGGTAGCAGGAAACACTGACAAGATCGTTTGTTCGCGAAATAGACAAACGAGAATGCCGTAAACGTGGAACAATTCGAGTACAAGAAAATACATTAAAAGCGACAATGCCGCATGTTCGTTATAAAACGGATATAAAATAATTGCTACACTTCCAACGAACAGAGTAACATCGAAACTGAAGCAGAACTGGGCAATAGAACCTGGTCGAGTTTCAGCACACAGCATTATGCGCTATCATGGAACAACTGATTTAAAAAAATAATTCGTAAATACGCAATACTACAGTATTAATCACAACAATCGAGAACAAGAACTGTGTACTAAGATTCGTATAAAAAAATATCATTAAAAAATATCGGAAATATTTTAATCGATAATAATTAATATACACTCTGAGGAAATAGAGTGCCGCTTGAAGCAAGGTGAGATAGTTTTATAGGCAAAGCTGAGTTTGCTCTTGGCCATTACTGAAAAAATCGCGAATAACTTTTGTAGCAGAGAAATATCTGGAAAAGTTTCGAAATATAGAAAACATTCATATAGTAAATTGGAATTACGGATAGAAGGAAAGTTACTTATAGTAAATAAACTTATCTTACGAAATTTATGTGTGACTCTCATATCACTAAATGCAGCAAACGGTACGAACAATGACGAAAAAGTATAAACGAGTATTAGTCCAGAACAATTTAAGGTCTTTGCAAAAGCCCAATGGAGTGGCAAGATATTGATAATGAACAGAAATCTGAAAAAAATATCCCGAAAGATAATCTCCTTTAATTCCGAATTTCGCTAACTAATCGTTGTTTAATTAATCGTTATTTAATTAATTGTAGTTTAATTAATCTATTTACGCACGTTCTCCATAAAGCAATGACTTATTAAGCGAAACAATATTCACCTCTGTTTTTAGGGTGCTTTATGTTTCTTTCTTTATGTTCTTCTACTTTTGATTTTAAAAAAACCTTTATATCAACATATTATATTTAAACCGTTTATGTATCGGTATTCGAATCCAGTAAAGTGCCGACGGGTGGGTAACTTCGCGTGTACGCATCTACATTGCCGCCGAACGCTAGATATTAGAAGAAAATACAATAAATACGCTTAGAATAACACGCGTCCGATGAAAATAAATGAAGGTACAGAACAGCGCTAAAAGGTAAGCAAATCGATTTTTCGTATTAGCGGTCGCTCGGAAACGTGGAAGTAAAAATCGTGCGAAAGAAAAACGATCGTCATTGGAAAATGCGAAATTACGTCGAGATTGAAATTGTTTAAAAAGATGAAACATGATGAAAATATTTATTGGCGCCTGACCGAATTTATTAAAGATTTACGAAAAACACGGTAGGGAAAATTACAAAAGGCGACAATTTTTAAAAAGATTTTGTTGACACGCGAGAAATTTGTGAAAATTAGAATGGCCGAAAATGATCAAATATCGTCGTGAAGACAAGGCGCACTACGTTTACGATCTCATTATCACCCAAATTACCAGCCATCTCTTGGTTAATTTTGTCCAGGTTCAACTCTGGCTAATTTTCGGTGATTTTTGTAATTTGGCGGAGTTTAAAAATTACGGACAATTGTTCAATTGAAAAATACAAAACTGTTTTTTTCTGCGACTCGCGAATGCAATCGAACGGATTTCGGTGCTCACCGCGCTATACTGCACCGCTCCCTAGATATTAATATGACGCGTAATTTTTTTTCGCACATGTCATTCGACCAATTAGGAACGAGGCAAAACATTCGTAAATTCTGACTCGTTTAAAAAGAATCATTATGAAGATTTATATGTTTTGTTTACTTTGTTGTCGAAAGCATTAAAACAGGATTTTGTGTGATATTTAAGTGCATTGAAATAACAAATTTTAAAATTGGTTTTCGAAATTAAAATAATCTTATTGAAGTAAGAAATTAATTACAAAAAATAATAAAAGTACAGATAGAAGACGTATAGTTGTTATGATTTGTGTTTGATATTTTACGACTTCTAAAGATTATTAAAAAATTTATATTTTACTTTTAGGAATTATTTTTTATAAACTTGATTGGAAAAATATTGGGGAAGTTTAAAAAAAAAAAAAAGAATCGCATAACTGGTTGTTTCTTATCTAAAAGTTTATTAGAAATTATTTCTTAGTATAGTAGACTATTAAAATTAGTGAATGAAAAATAATGACCGGTTTAAACTTTTGCGAACTATAAAATTATGGATGTGTTCATGTTTGGTTTAGTAAAATCTATAAAATTGTACCAAACGCCTGTTTAAAAATCTCAATTTACATTCTGCTAATACAATTTTTTTTTTTTTTTTTTTTTTTTATATGGGCACGCCAGTACAGGACATTTACCCAAGACAAAAGATTAAAAGAATAGAAAGACATATGGAACGACAAGTTATATCAAAAAACGATTAGAGACAGAGGAAATAAAGGCGGCTAACAAGGGAACAACAGAAGGGGATGGAAAAGTGAGAATATAGAAGGCACTGTAAGGAGTAGGGAGGCCAAAGCTAAGCAAATTGGAATAAAGGATCGCGCGTTCTGTAGAAATAACGGAACATTCAAATAGTACGTGGTTTATATCACACGTGCCATTTAAGGTAGGAGGATGAAAGGGACACAAAGGAGACTGAACCAGAGCAAAGCGGAAAAGAGAAGCCGGGAGCAGACTATGATTAAAACGAATGCGAACTATGGAAGAAATGACAGAACGGCTGATACTGGGAAAATTATTAAACCAAGGAGAAACGGATGGAGAAGGCTGTAAAGCAAGGTAAAAGGAGTCAGGGTTGGAGAAACAGGACGGATAGAGATCAGTCCAAAAGTCACGGTGAGAACGAAAAAAGAGAGAGTAAAGACTTTGGGAAGGAAATCTGCCTATGAAACGACCATTTACTGCGGCCGAGCAAGCTAACAAGTCAGCAAGATCGTTACCAGCTATACCACAGTGGCCAGGAATCCAAAGCAGGTCAATATGGATAGAGCGGGAGGCTAATAAGTTGAAAATCAAGGAACGAATATAAAGAATAATAGGACAGGAAGAGGGTTCAGGAAAGGGAGACGCGATAGCTACTAAAACACTCTTCGAGTCGGAGCATAGAAGGAAATTTACTAAACTGGAAGTTGAAGAAATAAAAAGGACCGCACGCAAAATAGCCGTGGATTCTCGGCTAGGAAGACAGAAGAGAAGGAGGGAAGTTGAAATGATTCAGAATAGTTGAGAGCAGGAAGAATAAAAGCGGCACCGACCTCCGAAACAGATTTCGAGCCATCCGTAAAAATCGTGATGTGAGCAGGAAATAGTGAGGAAAGAGTGTGATTAAATTCTTCGTGAATGGCAGGACGAGGAAGAAACTTAATATTAGAAGGTAAAGAGAATAACTTAGGCGGATGAGACAGTTCAGAGAAGTTAAAGGTAAAGTATTACAATAATGAAATATTTAATCGATGTCTTAATTTTTTTTTCTAAGAGCGACATAACAAAATAACAGTCCTGTTTTCGGGGACACCCGAATTGCGCATCAACACTTCACATAGTGACAAGTCGGACTCGAATTGCGCACCGACCCGAAATAGCCCGCCCGCTGAGAACACTCGAATTGCGCACCGCTTTAAAAAAAAAACTCCGGATTTTATAAAATCGACGAAGGAATAAAATCAGTAAAAGTGTCGTTCTTTCAGTGACTTCCAAAATGTCTTATCATATCTCGATGGGGAACGTTTGCTATTAGGGATTAAGGAAACTACATTTCGGTTGCTTAGAAAAAACCTCCTTAAGGGTTTGCGAAAAATAGGCTATTTTTTAAGTATACGATGCGTAAAAATGTTGAAAGCCATCGAACATTCAAATGTTATAAAACGGCCATCAGTTTTGGAGCCCAACAAATATCACGGTCCCGGTGCCGTTTTTGTTCGCTTTTTTTTTATATTTCATACCAGCAAACTTCCGGTGCGCAATTCGAGTGTTTAGATTACTAAACCTTTCTTAACCGTCGGCCAGGTAAACAACGGTGCGCAATTCGCGTGTCGCCCTGTTTTCCAATTACCATTGGAGAAATTGATCATGTTTTGAAGTTAAATACTCATAAATGTAATTAGGTCATTATAAAAAACTTGATCCAAATTGTAAGATTTGCAAAAAGTCTTGTGAGTAACCTGCATCATAAACCATCAAAAACTCTTAACGCCATGATAATCGTCTCGATTTTTTAAAAAAAATGAAAATCACCGCAAACCGCAACCATCGGATAAATTACATACCCGAAGATTTCATTTTTAGGTTAATACGTAACATTAAAATAATGAACAGTTACTATGAATATTTAAATTGAATATACGCTAGTAATATTTCTTCGCGAAAATATCTCGTTCATAGTACTAGGAAAGGAAAAATGTATTAGTCAAAATGACAGAGATATGTACGTCCTCCTTCATATTCAGGCTGTGTAAGTTGCGCTCTTCTATTATTAGCAATACGTTTCTTCTTATTTTCTCTTTTCCACTGCTGAAGGCGGAACATTCTCCTGAAAAAATATCATCAGTGTATTTTCGATTTAAATATCCAGGTAACTTTACGAAGTTTAGTTATTCTTAGATAATTCTACTACTCGCCTAAATAAAAATCCATAACCTGTTCGTTAATAAATAGTAAATTATTTCGTACTTATTTTTGGTTTACTATTACGGAATTATTTATTTATTTCGTTTTATATTTATAGCTCTGTTATTTTAACTCATTAACAGATGAGACATACAGGTACGCTATAAATTTTATAATACTTATTCCGTTTATTATCATAACTGTTTCCGGACAGGTAATAATAATAATAATAATAATAATAATAATAATAATAATAATAATAGAGAGAAAGAAAAAAGAAAATATTTATTACATTTAAAAAATTCGCAATTATCTGATTAGTTGCGGGGATGATAACATACCGAAACTGGCTAGCTATTATGAAAATTTAAAACTTTAATAAACATTTCTATTTCCGTATATTTATTTAATTAAAATATGTACATTATGTTCATAAAGAGTACTTTGTCACTTAACCGTACTCAATGATAATTTGCCGATTCCTTACAAAAATGTGAAAAATCGGATCGACTGCGATTTCTTCGTCATTAAAATTGGCGCGGCTGATATAGAACAGTCGAAAAATTGTTGAAAGTTTAAACGTTTTAAAAAAAAAAACAAAATCGATCGAATGACAGATTATAACAGTCTAGTCTGAAAACGCAGTTGCACTACTGATTAATTAAAAGAACCGATTTAAACAGTCGAATAATTAGAATAAAAACGCCGAACAGAAAATGTTTAATAGTTCATTAAGTATACTTTATGAAATTACAAATTTGCAAAAATCGACATGTTTCAGATGGTTGGAACATGCTGATTTTTGTAAATTTGGAAATTTTATAATGTATACTTTTAACGAATTATTAAATATTTTCTGTTTTTTTGTGTTTTTATACTCATTCGTATACAGAAAATTTCCCATATTAACGTAAATTTCGTATATATGTATATAAATTTACATCAACTATGAGAAGACTTTCAATCGAGTACGATGGCGAGGTAGCGGGAAAGTTGAGTGCGGTTGAACAAAAACGGGGTTCAGACGAAAACACTGTGGAAAGGAGTCATCCTATGATGAACAACGCGTTAAATATCGAAGAAGCGGAGTAAAAATAATGGATTTAACATTGACCGGAAAAAATGGTTAACGGCGCCGGTTCAAGGTGCTTGTAGCGAAATTCTCAGAAAATACATACATCGCATGCTTCGTAAAAAACCCACCTGAAAATTCTCCCTTTTTTGAACTTCTTTAGGCGCGCCTTATATACATATATAAATAAAAATATGGTGAGTTAAAAAACGAGCGAGTGTACGTTATGAATAACTAATAACATCTAAAAATTCGTAATAGACACGTAGCCAGTAATATATTGAATTAAAATTTATGTTGCATGTTATTTGACCACTTTGAGAGATATATGAATATATATATAAAAAAAGAAAATAAATTTATTAGAACTTAGAATAGAATCGGAAAAAGAAAAGCATCGAGCATATATAGAGAGAGAAAGAAAAAAAAATGAAAACAAAAATGAAGATTGTCAAAGCGGATATAAAGAATCGGAAAAAGAACGGCATCGAATAATGTCAATGATCTGCAAGAAATTGTAACTGAAGCAAGCCGCATTTTAATCTTAACAGAAACGTGGATAAATAATGAATATCGACATACCAAATTTCGATTGCATCGTGAAATTTAAAAGGCCAGAACGTTCGAGCAGGAGGGATTGCAGTTTAACCTTATTAGAAACGATATAAGTCAAATACTGTTACTTCTAACATTGATATGTCAATACAAACAATGTTACGCAATTAGATTTTGGTCAAACAGATGGAAGATGGAAAAGAAACAATTATTTATCGCCATTTATATTTCCCCAAATCAAACGGTCCATGATATAATTAAATTTATACATAAAAGATTACTCCCTTTCACTATCTAAAAATTCGTAATAGACACGTAACCAGCAATATATTGAATTAAAATTGATGTTGCATGTTATTGCATTTTATACCACTTATATATACATATATATATAAAAAAAAAAAAGATAATAAATTTATTAGAACTTAAAATATCAAAAATTAAGCAAACATAAAAAATGGATATAAAGAATCGGAAAAAGAAAGGCATCGAGTATATAGAGCTCTAATGTCAATGATCTCAAAGGAACTGTAACTGAAGCAAGCTGAACTTTAATTTTAACAGAAACGTGGATGAATAATGACACGATAATATCGACATGCCAAATTTCGATTGCATCGTGAAATTTAAAAGGCCAGAACGTTCGAGCAGGAGGGATTGCAGTTTAAACTTATTAGAAATGATATAAGTCAAATACTGTTACTTCTAATATTGATATGTCAATACGCAATGTTGCGCAATTAGATTTTGGTCAAACAGATGTTGGGAATATATATATATTGTTCAATGTAAGACGGAAGATGGAAAAGAAATAATTATTATCTCCATTTATATTTCTCCAAATAAAAGGGTAGTCCATGATATAACTAAATTTATACATAAAAGATTACTTCCTTTCACTTCCGATAGCTCATTAAAAGAAAATTTACATAAACTTCCAATGATATTAGCTGAAGATTACAACGTCAATTTTGCATCAGACGACTCTTTGCCTTTAATAGAATTTCTTCAAACTGAACTTCAATTATTAAAAAATAATCCAAATGAATCAACGACAAACTACGGGGAACTAAAAAATGATAGTGAGTATCATACTAATTAGTAATAACGTAAAAAATTTCGTAAATTCTGTTCAAAATTGTATTGAAAGTTTGAACCCGTATCAAATCCGTATCACTTTCAGATTTCCACTGAGATTAACCATTATTCGCGCGATATTAATAATGCCGAAATTAACGCTTACTAAAGTAATATGTCTAAAACGTATAATTTCGAAATTAAAGAATTAACAATATTCTACGAACGATCATGTGAAGCCTTTCAGAACACGTCGGAATTATATACGATAGTATATTATTTTAATAATAAGTTTTAATTTCGGTATTAATAATTCTTCAACACCAATCGCACTGCCCAGTAAAACAGAAAAAATATTTCTTCAAAAAAAAATCCTCGACACTTGAAGATTTACTTTAAAAATTGAAAGAAAAAAAAAGTACACTTTAAAGTAAAAAATTCGATGAAAAATAACGTACTCTACAGTAAAATATTTACTGTTAAGAGCGCCGCGACATTATGATTATTATTAAACAACAAATTCAAATTGCAGTAATATTTAGAAACCGTATTAAATGAATACAACACAACCGCTCGTTGTCTATTGAATATTAGGAATGTGTTTAATTCAGTTTTTAGTTATTATACCGACTCTAAAGAGAATTCTCATAATGTATCCTTTTTTTGCGATAAATATATATTACTCTGAAATGTAATAATTTTTGATCGAATAATTATTTATTACTAGTACGTACACATTTTTATTAAGTTTTTAAACTAAATCTTCAAATGTCGTGGTGTTTTTTACAGTATACTTTATTTTACCATTTTTACCATTTTGACCGATAATATGGACAGAAGAATAACCTAAAATAATCCTATTTTGGATACTGATTTAAGAAAGTAACGTTCAAATTCTATCGGTAGTGAAAGCTGTTTTCGGCTAATTTTTGTCCGATTACATATAATAAATAAAAATATTTCTCCTTAGGGAACTCCTATTTTTAATGTCTATTTCGATGATACCTGAGTATATTCACCAATACCGGCCGATGTATGGGACCATCGCGGACAGGTAAAATTTCTAATAAACAACGAGTAGAGAGTACACCATTAGACAGAAGTGAGACGCGATGTAATGTAAAAACGTCCTATTTCCGTTAAATGACGCTATGGCGTGGTTTTCATTATTCAGATCTATATTTTTATCCGTGGTTAAGATTGATATTTAAATTTTTTGTCTTGCTTAAGAATTAGCTTTTTTTCCAACTGGCACTTTCATGCTTAGTATTGGCAATAATTTAGGCGTGCCAATGGCGTTTCGTGTATTACTAAAACGTTACCTAAAGGGAGGCCGCCTTTTTTTCCATGTGTCTGTTTCAATGACTAATTGGCCTGTGCATTCATCTGTTTTCATTGGTACTCGCATATGTAGTACTACCGCGGATTGGTACACTTTCAAATGAACCAAGAATCCGTCTAAATAATCAAAAGTTTAAAAAATATCTACATATATCCGTGACTTCTTTTTTTCTTCTTCTTTTTTTTTCTTGTAGTCAGTAGAAAGAATAAAACTGCGACAATCGACATTTAACGAGAATCATTCTTAATTTTTCGTACGCTGCCACCTCTGTACAAGAACATTCACGCGTTTTTGACACAGATACATTTCCGTTTTTGATAGACACATGCGCTGCTTTATTGAATTGATAAAATCTCGCTATAGAATGAATTTAATCGAGCGGTAGGAGTGAAGCATAAAAAACAAGGAGAATAGATTGAACAGAGTCTGAAGGAACTTTTTAAACGTGGTACCAGCGTCCGCTCCGAATTTATAGATCTGCGAACAGTTTTAAAATGATCAAAAGTTATAAGCATTTTCTGCTTCGTTTTTTTTTTTTTTTTTTTGATTTTCAGGCCAGAAAAATACGTACATATTTGATGTAGTATGTATAAATTAATATGGGCGCGGTCGTTCTACCTCTCATATTAGTAGTATATTGAATGTAGGTCGAAGCGATACATCATCTGTTGCGAGAACGAACTCTGCAGAGTAAGCTTTCCTTATCGTTTATTTTTAAACTTCGAAATTTATCTTCATAACTCCGAATGACAGTTCGTACTAGGGCTCGAAAACGAATACCAATCATCCGAACTGTCAAATTTGCATTCTACACCGAACACAGAGCACTACCAGCAACGGGACAATGTTACGGTGTTTATATTTTAATTTTTACCTACTTGGCGAATCAGTCCGAAATCGATGTATCATTTTTCGTCCCAGCAGTTTTTTTTGTTTAAATATATTTGCACCGCGTGTCTTTTGTTTTATGATGCGGTCATTTAACTAATTTTAAAAATTTTCAAAAGATATTTCCTATGATTTTTTTTTACATAATTGAACGCCGTAACTGCAGCCTCCTAAAAAGAAATCCTCTTAAAGGTTACTGCTTTTTGCAATCTCTTCTCAGCGATACAGAAGGTGGTCTTTTTGCATTTCCCGTAACCACCGTCTCGGCGAAATTATCTCTAATTCGCCCGGATGTAAAAATGTCTTCCAGTCTTTTCTTCGCACCGGCACTTTATTGTCCTTCGCATAAACTCTTTCATTCGTAACCTTTTCTCGCTTAATTTTGTTCATGATGTTTGTTGCGAGATTCCCTAAAGCAGACTCCTTAGTCCAGAAAATGCGACGAAAAATTATTTTTCTCCTTCTGTCCCCTTATCCGATTAGTCAAACCCTACGTCTTTTGTATCATTATATTCAGTGCGTTTTTCTCAGTTTTTTTTTTTTTTATATTCTGTCTCTTCCTTCCCGACCTACCTCTTTTGATGCTTTATACATTGTGTTAAATTCTACATAATATTCTAGCGCCTCCGAATGATTTTGCACCCGAATAACACCCTTCTTTTTAGACGTTGTTATACAAACTGCGGCATCAAAAAATACCTCGCGAAATAAGCTAAAATAATCCGTCTCTGCGGATACCTAATTCACGACCACGCGCGCATACCTTTCAAGGCCGGAAGCACGAATATGTACACACGCGTGGAAAATGCATTAAATCTCATTACCGGAAAAAGAAACGCGCCATCACGTCGCGTCTTTATACAACTTTCTTCATAGATAACTGTAGCGGCCACCAATTATGATTCTTGTTATACCCGCGGACTGCACTCGATGGTGTCTCACATATTCCAACTCACATGCCGAGATCGCATTAGCCGTCCGACTTTCGAACGATGTACGAACGATCTCTGTCTGATAATTGAAAGCGAATACGCTCATTCGAACGCTTCTGATAATCACTTCGACAGTTCTCCGCGTATAATTTTTGCGCGGATATTTTCACACTTTTTCGGGTGATACTCCGGCAAGAAACGTTTTACTAACGTACTTCATCACATTCGCTGCGCGGGAATGCTAAAGTCTCGCATTACAACGTAATAGGTTTACAAAATCATCCGATGATGAGCTTTTTGTTTGATCATTGAATGACCCCTCAGTCGGATGATTTCAGTCCCGTCTATTTTGCTAGTTTATCGTCTAGCTCGAACAATCTTTTTTATTGCGCGTTCGAAATTGTTTTAGATATTTAAATTAAGCTTAACTTTTTTTTCTGCTACTTTTAACAACTGAGGAGAACCTTAAAAGCGAAGAAAAGTGTTTTTTTAAAAAAAGGGAAAAACCTCTCTTATCGCTACGAAACTGATAAGACCGCTCTCGTTTTTAACATCGCGGCATTTTCTTCTTTTTCAAAGATGTCGCAATATTTGTTTCTGCCGTTTAATTTTTTATCCGCGTACGAAATTGTTTCAAAGAAACGAATCGTATCTCCTCTGAGATATTTATCAACTAAACGTTTTGTTTTTTTCACGAATTTCCATTTTCCCCTCCGAGTATTAAGAAGACGAATTCTCGTTATAGCGCGCTGATCATCGCCGGTAACATTACTTATATCCTAGTGCTAATTACTGTTGTTGTGTTTTTGAAAAAAAAACATGATTCACAAGTGTCTCGTGAGTGGTTTAAGGTCCAGTCCGGTCAAACTTCGATCCGTCCAGAATGATAATAGAACAACGACCTTAAACGATGAAAACCCTAATGCTGCCTGTTTCACAGTTTGTGCGACTCTGAAAAAGTCGACGCATTGGCGTGTATCGGTGTCCGTGAAATTTTAAGTCCTTACAAAATGCCACGCACACATACACGTGCGTATCCTGGAAAACAATGTTGTCAGCATAAGGGAACATAATATTGCTGATACCGGGAATTGCGAAATATGCAGATATGATATAATCCGGCAACCGGGTGTAGGACTACCAAAGTTCCATATCGGCGACATCTACTGCCCAACTGGCCTTTAAGCTACATTCAGTATGATCAGACCAGATCGTGAATAGGCGGATTAAAGGGCGCACGGTAGAAATAAGGTTCCCATTCTCTGCCGCATTGCCTCGCGTCTTATTAAGTTTTCGCCCTTCATCCTAACTTTCGATAAACTTCCATTTTTCCAGTTTGAGATATTAAATGTTATTCCTTCTCCTAATCTTTTTTCTTTGCCTTCTTATGTAAAATATTTCCCTGCTCATGCAACAGTTTATGAATTTAACCAGGCAGTTTCATCATTCTTTGCTAACCATACCCTAATTTTTACGGATGGGTCCAAAATGGCACACGGAGTGGGTGCATCTATCTACATTCCTGCTCTTGACCATTCCAGCCTGTTCAAAATTCCTGCATTTTGTTCAATTTATTATGCGGAGACATTGGCATTACTACGTGCCATTGAGCTCATTCCATCTTTTCCTCAATGTAAAATGTTCCTCCTAATTTCTGATCGCAAAAGCGCCCTTCAGTGTATATCCTCTGCATATGTTCCTTCTTACTCTGATCCTATTATTCTGCGCATCCGATCACTGATTTTCAGTCTTTGCAAATTGCACTCATTAACCATCGACTTTCTTTGGATTCCTGGTCATGCCGGAATTGCGGGCAACGAAAAGGCGGATTATCTTGCTCGTTCGGCTATTTCTTCTGGGCGGCCAGTCGGACGGATTCCTTCTCATGAATTATTAAATATAGCAAAAAGTATCCAAAAGGCCAATTGGAAATCTTTTTATAAATCATCCTTCTCCAGTCCTAATTCACAATATTTTTCCGTTCACCCTAATCCACCTACTCAACCATGGTATCTACATTTTCCGCACCTTCCCCGATTCATCATATCTGCTATTTGTCGTCTTCGATCTGGTCACAGTCGACTTCCTGCTTCATTGTATCGTTTCTCCATAGTGTCCTCTCCTATTTGTCCGCTGTGTATCGATAACACAGTCGTATATGACTCTGATCGTGTATTCTTTGAATGCTCCTCTTTATCATCGGAAAGGGCAGCTCTATACGCGGAGCTTCTCTCACATGATGTTCCAACTCCATATTGTGTGTCCTTTATTCTCTCACTACAGTCAACGTTGATCATACCAATTGTAGCAAAATTCCTATCCTCTGTACTTCATTATATTAATATCTAATCCCTTCAGTATTTCCTATTTTGGCATTCCTAACTTATCGTGTCCAGTGATTCCCAACGAACTCCTCTCTAAACGAAGAACACGCACTGATGTTGCAGTTACAGTCACAAACAGGCACAGCTCGCAGGTAATTTTGCGGGCTCGCTGTCGCATTTGCGGCCCTAACGGTAGATAGGTGAACTCCTTGTTAGCCGGCACTGCGGGCGCTGCTGTTGCAGTGTGGCCATAGTGTTCAGTGAAAATTCTACTCATTTCCTTTTAACAGAATGGTAGGCGCTGTTTCTGCAGTCGTCGCCATAAATATGATTAATGTTTCATAATTAAAAACTATAAACTTTGCTTTATAGTGATGGAGAAAGTCATTGAACTTTCGGATAATTGTTTACGGACGCTAAGCGCTGTGTTCTATATAGGTTTCGTGCTTGATGGATCTAACTGCTTTTTAAACATCCCGTGTTTCTTCTTCCTTAATTATTTATAGCCAGATTCCTTTGTCCGTTTGTACTGTTGGCTCTGTAATTGCAGATGTGACCATGGTATGGGACAGCTAACTCCTTTTGCTCTTACCTTCGTCATTTCTTTTCTTTTCAGGATACATACGTTTGGCATTTTTCGACGTTGATTGTTATTGTTTCTCCATCTTTGGTATAGCATTCTTTATCAGATTCCATTCCTTGTTACTCCTAATTGCTGCTATGTACACATGTTGATGGGTAATCGTCCGTTGCTGACAAGCCCAGGGAAAAACCCAAACAAGAAAAAAAAAAAAAAAAATACAATCCCGTCGAGCAACACTAACCGCACACACACACACACACACACGCACGCACACACACACACACACACACACACACACACACATACCGGTTTACTTAGTCAACGGTATTTTGTGTTCGAAATAGTTCAGTACTTTGACTAAATCATGGCAGAAAATCCCGGCAGTTTCAAAAAGCATACTTAAGGGACCTAACGCTTTCGGCAGCCATTTCTAATGCTGCAGCCTCTATTTGTTTAAACTTCTTTTACCTATTTACTCTGTTCTAGTTTTTAACTTTCGGTGGTGGCCTATTTTGTTAGTAGTCTATTTGTTTTCCATGTAAGAGAGCTTGTTTATCGTTTTGATGCTGATGATGGTTAGTGTAAGCTAAACTTCGCAAATAAAACTATTCGAATTTACCGATAATTTCTAACAAGAGATATGGAAGTCTACGATTACGAAGGCCGAGCGTCGCAGACGGCCCCGACCGGTGTTCCAGGCCAGAAAAGCGCACGCATCAATAATAACTCGAAGTTAACAGTTCGTTAAGTTAACAGTTCGTTAAGTTAACAGTTCGTTAAGTTAACGGTTCGTTTTCTTCGATTATCGAGAAGAACCTAACAACAGTTACGTCACTAAACTACCGGCAGCGAGTGGTAAAGTTTCAAATCGCGTGTCTAAGAGAAAGTGTGCCCAGAGACGCAAGTTGATCTGGGCGTTGCAAAGTCGTCCCTCTGCTCGTCGAATAATTATTGCCAGAGGAACGTTCTCCCGCGCGATTCATATTTTTTTTTTTCGACCTAACTGTCTCGTAAATACGTTTCCGCCGTCTCTTCGGAACGATGTCATTTTCAATGCGCATGTAGACACATATTCAACAGAACTACGTGTTGTATCGCAGGGTGCATTTCCTAACAATGATGGATACTGGGACGCTACATTGCGAGCAAATTGCTAATGTTTCGGGGCACAACAGCGCACGAATTAACCGACGTTCGATAGACGAATTTTCCTCCACTAATCTTCTCCTATTCTTTATCGAAAATTCCATTATCAACTATTGCGCCTGATTGTAACTAACATGTCGCTTTTCTAACTCGCACATTGCCGTTCTATTCAACAACACCACAATTTTCCTTCTTTTCTCACATTGCAACATCTTCCGAACCACTTTCTCTATTTCTCAATATTCAATCTTTGCTCCGAGCATCCCCGACTTGCCAGTCTCTTACGACTGCAATACAAATATCATATTCTCTCCGAATGTCTTTATTTAGAACGTTCTCTTTTTCCTTTTGTTCGTGCAAAAATTTTAAAACCTCCGTTCGCGCATTGCACGCCCGTACAAAGGAATAAAATTAATTCAATATAAAAAAAACAGCTGACCGAACTACGTTCCGAAAAAGAGATTCCACGGTGATTAAATCATTTACGTAAATCTTTCGACATTTTTTTTCCTTTGAATTCGACCACGATGCACATGGGGGGAGTGGATACGCTACTGCGAAGCATCTAAAATGTTTCCAATGAGGTGTCGTTTCGTTCCGAAATGTTCCCGACGAAATTTATATGGGATTTATAACAATACGATTAGGCAACATCACATTTTCTTTGTTTTTACACGGATTTTTAATTTAATTTCACTGAAAGAAAAGCCGCTAAACGCTCTAAAATGAGTGTAGTTCCAATTATCGTTTGAAAAAAGAATAAATAAATTTCTTAAAATATTTCTCTTCAATTACACGGTCGCTAGACGTGCGTATTATAATAATTGCTTTCGTATTTACATAATATGTACTTATGAAAATATTATTTTTCGCGTTTATAATGTTATTCTTAATATTTTCACGACAAATATTCTGGGAATATTTCGAAATAGTTCCTCATTGGAAATATTTTTTCGTTTTAATATTGATGACGTAAGAGCATAATTAAAGAGCGCCGTTATCCTTAACGACATGATTCGCCTAACCGCCGATCGATGTACATTTTTATTGTTTTTTTTTTACATATAAAGATTTAATGTGGTTAGCGGGTATAATACAGATCTCTTCAGATTCCGGGTCTACAAAATTCCCCCGGCGATATCGATAATATTCATTTTTAGCATTTTGCTTGGCGTTGAGGAAAATATGTCGTTAAAAAAATTGTAATATTTGACCGAATCAAAATAATTAAACTGACAGCATCCGGTTGACGCGTATGAAGACCAATCCGGCTACACACACTCTTCCGAATTTAATAAAATTCTACACTTCTAACTCGATTTCGGACTACAAGAGGCTGATTTCAAAATTTACTTTTTATCTAGTCGGAATTTCTTCGAATTCTCTTTCACGCGACACTTCAAACGTGTGCGATTTTTTTTTTTTTCGAGCTTTCGCTTAATTAACCAAAAACACGGGGTTACCAACTGCTAACGGCAGTTTTAATTTGCCTATAGCATGAAGACACAGTCTCCGGCTTTCCATTCAAGTGAAATTCGGATCCTCCTACACTGAAAATATACTAGAAATTATTACACCTGGCTAAGTTCGACTTGCCTAAATATACTCAAACGATGCAACTGAAAAGTGACTCGCGGTACACTAATCAATAGAGCAGAACAGCAGTTTAAAAAATCTAATAAACCGCTTAAAAGGCAGCAGTGATTATAGGTACCCTTTCGTATCGAACTAATTAATTTGTAATTTTTTAATTTATTTTTTTTACGGATATGACTTTTTTACAATCATCCGAACACTTTTACATGGACAGCTTTGAACAATTTCGCAACGCCGACTTCTATTTACGATTTACGCGGCAATCGAAAAAAACCAAGAGCTCAAAGCAGCTGATACTCAAAAAAAAATGTACGTTGCGAGCCAGATCTTCATGTTTTTTTTGACTCATAAATTAACGAAACGCGAATCAATAATTATTTACATTTTCAATGGCGAAATTCGAATTCTACTTGAACGAAACTGTAGTCTTGCATGTTATCGATCGCTTAAAATAATGTGCGATTTCTTGTGTCGAAATATACTAAGAGGTAAGAGAACTTCTTTATGAAATGCATCCGTACTATTTTGTAAAAAATATATCGTTTATTTCGGAGTAATTTTGATAATTCGCTAATAGAACGATTTTTGAAATAATTACTTTTATTTTTACCGAATTCAAAACTAACGAGTTATTATTATATGTTCGTTGTGTATGTTTTTTGTTTTTATCTTTTTTCTTATGCTTGTTTCGGTTTTAATAAACAGCGGCACCACACCATATATATGAGAATTCTCCAAAAAAAAAGTAAAAAAAAGGATCTCCCTTTTAAAAATTTTTTAATAATAAGACAAACGCCATTGACACTTAAAAAATATTATTAATTTACCATAGAAATGTAGGTTGGAAATTTTACCGAAATTGAAATAATTATCGAATAACCGACAAATTTTTAAACTCATCGCTCATAGAATTTCAACATTATACTACTACTCATTAACCAGTATGTACTTTATGCCATATAGTGCACTTTAGACTTGGCCCGTCCGCAGATCATCCGAAAATACACGCAAAATTGTGAAATAAAAAATTTTTTTAAGAGGATTTCTGAAAATGTAATGAAATGCATTAAAAAAAATGACGGGGCAAAATTTAAGAGGAAATTATGCTTAAACAGCACTTATATCTTCATTAGAATCTTAGTATATCAAATTCAAATTGTAAATATTTGTGTGTCTGAAATTTTGAATTATTTTCTTATAGAAAATGAGTAATTGTGTAGTAATACACTCGTTTAATGTGATTTCGGAACATCGTTGCAATTTTCGTATATACCGAGACTTTAATTAAGGTACGAATGTTGTTTAAAAATAATCACAATGCCTATGTACGCGAGGCAGTCAAATGTAAACGAGACCTTTTTAACTGAAGTCGAGCAAACGCACGTTGCGCGTTGTAACTCGGTAGGGGAGGGGGGGGGATATTTTTTGGTATCTTTAGACACGCTCAGTGCAGTAATAGTGCAACAAAACACGTTCTACCACGTTTGTTTACGATAAGCGAGCAACGAATACCAAGTAGCGTTGCACTTGCATTATTATCAAGTTTCTTAGTACCGAAGGTGTAGAGTAAAACCTAATGAAATTCTCGATAGATTGCAATCACCGTTCGGAAATGAAACATTATCAAAGAGTCAGGTATGTAAGTGGCATTGTTTGTTCAGTAGCGATCGAAATACAGTCGAAAATTTTTATATATAAAGTATGGAAGAGAAAGAGACAGAAATGTAAGTAAGAGGGGTCAACGGGCACAACCCCTTGCGGGGTTAAAATGACCGAGTTTATATAAGTATATATGTATATATACAACTCGGGCATTTTGGCCTCGCAAAGGGCTGTGCCCCTTGACCCCTCTTGCTTTTATTTCTGTCTCTTTCTCTTCTATACTTTGTATAAAATGATCAAAATTTACAACGTAATTATTAATAGCATCAACACAAAAAAAAGTAACATAATCACAAAAATCCTCTCCTGCGAATTATATAAAATTAAGATATTTTTTCGTTACATAAAATTGGGACATTTTTTTTAAGGGGGGGGTAGCCTAAGAATTACGTTGTAATTAATATATATATATATATATATATATATATATATATATATATATATATATATAATCGACTATAATAAGAAATTCTATTACGTTTTTGCATTCATTCACTTCTTCCGAACACGAGCATTACCGGCGAAAACATTAAGCACATTGAAAGTTTCATTAAGCGTGACAGACGGCTTACGATCGACGACATTGCGTCTCCATGCGATTATCATTTGTTCGGGGCGTTGAAAGAGGCGTTAGGTGAACAGTGATTTGAAGATGATGAAGGTTCTATGCAATTCGTGCGCAATTGGCTCTCTGACTTACCGCATTCGTTCTTTGATAGAGGCATTAAGAAATTACCAAAACTCCGGGAAAAAGGCATTAATAAAGGTGGTAACTATGTAGAAAAATATGTTAATTTTTTTGAAATGATTCGATAAATTTTAATTTTTAAAAAAGTCTCATATTTGACTGACACTCGTATATTACTCTATATAATAAGATACATTATTTTTTTAATTTTTGCTGCATTTTTACTAAATTTTTAGAGCAAATATTGAAGTGTCTTTTAAGGAAAACTACTTTTTTTATATTTAATTATTTATTTAAAATTGTCCCGTACAAGGTAAATTATGCGGGTTAACGGGTAACCGTCCGTTGCTGACAAGCCCAGGGAAAAACTCAAACAAGAGAAAAAAAAAAAAAAAAAAAAAAACATTAATTTCGCTATATCTTTTGAGATCTCGTTAAAAGTACGTTTTTTTAATGTACGTCCAATTTTATTCTGCCCTTTTCGCTTATAGCGTTCGTATTGACTATGGAACATCATTACAATAAATAACGAAGACTCCGGCGGGAAATTTTACATGAAAATTCGATGCGCATCAATGAGTATTAATCTTAAATAAAAGAAAAAGAAAAAAAAAAGAAACATAAAAAATTTGTAAAAAAAAAAACGATTAAAAAAATTAATATTACTTATTAATATAAAATACGTTTTTCGGTTTAGAATAAATATATCGCGCCATCAAAGTACAAAAAACCTGCCGCGCTAATTGAATGACCAAAATTACCTTTGCAAAAATTGATCTGACTAATTAATGGTAAAAATTAAACCGGTACCTCGGTACCATTTGTACAGAAGTGCGTTATGGATATGTCTTTCAGATAGATATTGCTAAAATGTGATATGTTTTTTTCGTTGTTCTTCTTCTTCTTTGTCCAGTAGTCTTTTTCCAGCGATCGGACTTTGCACAAGAAGGTCTTAAAATGTTGTCTAGTCTCCCCGGTACCCCGTTATGTGCCCGAAGTACTTTAATCGGTGATGTTTAATTTCCTTTATTGATTTTTTACATTTGCTCGATTATTCTTTTTTTAGGTCCGTCCATTTTATTCGGCAAAGCCATCTAGTTTTCGTTTCATTGTCTCAAATGATCAGTTTCATCATCGTAAAAAAACATGCACCAGTTATTCATTAGTTATCGAATTATCACTTAGCCACTAGTGGGGTAGTCCGTTGATTTCAGTTATTTGGGTTAACTTTAGATCTGACTAATTGTTAGCCAATAATATGCAGGTAAATTTAAGAATATTCATTAACATAACATTACGTGTATGCAGCGTCGCATAGGTGTCGCACTTTCGTGTAACGCATTTTTAAGTCACTCTAAAAACAAATCTTTTAAAAGAAAACACAAGCACACTGACCTACGTCGAAAAATTTCCTCTTTTGTTACGATTCGTCCTAAAATGGATAAAATGGTACGGGGTTAATATCCTGTGACACGGAAGGAAAGCGACTACCGGTATCGTTATCTCTAAAAAAAATCACAAGTAAGTTACCCAATTTCGTAAAGGAGCCGCTTTTTCAGTCAAATTTACCGGTGAAAAACAACATAATCGTGTAGCAAGTGCAATTAACGTCGGCTCTTGAAATGCCACTGTACAAAGTTTTAACATAACCTACCGAATTGTCTAACTGGACTGAATATACGCATCGTATATATTCCATAGAATCCCAAATGAGCAACCTTGTTCGGCCATCGAAAAAAAAAAAAAAGTACTACAAACAAAGGTGTGGTATTTAGGAAATAATGAAACAAAATGCGAACAAGAAATTCACTTCGGCCCGCTTATGTGATCAATCTTAACGAAAGCGTTTCAACCGGCGAACTTTTCCCCTCTCAGTCAACAATGTGGTGGTACACACTTAATTAGGTATACGTTTTTCATTGGATAACGCTGATTAGTTTCGTACAACAACTCTCATGCTAAACGAGCCATGAACTAGAATAATTTCATATAAGCCGAACAACAGAAATCCGTGATTTATAACGGTCGGTCAACAGTTCGATGACGCACGCAAGTGGCAAATTACCACGCGAGCAACCTTTCCCGCGAATAATGTAAATATCACCGTCGTGTTAAATGCAATGAAATTGCGGCTAAAAAACATCGCTGACCTTTTCACGACATTTAGTATTCTATAGACAAACATGATTCTAATAATAGTCGGGCCATGAAAAGGCCCGATAATGATGCGCAGGTAAATAACCGGCTTTTATATACCGTTCATATTACATCAGAGAAATGGTGCATGAAACCATCGCCATCATTTAAGCTAATTACGAAAACGATACTTTTTTTTTATCACCGAAGAAACATTCAGCCTAGTAAAATTTGATTTTTTTTCAACGATTTAAAAAAAAAAACTTACCTTTGTAACACAGCCCTCTTTTGATTATTTTTTATAAAACTTTTAACGATGACTCAGTGTACTCTATTTTTCGATTTACATTATTTCGTTTGCTACGGATTTTTTTAATTCATCGGAACAGAGCCATTTGTACTTGGGCTACACATACGAGTGTATTATTACGCATCAAATGATCAGTCCGTATAAAATATAGCCTAGGAAATTACAAACATCTACCGGCAAATGAGAAACTTAATTTATTTCACAAAACCCTCCTTAAAAATATACCATAACTTGCCAGAAGCTGTACGCTAAAAAATTTTGCTGCCAAACAAATATTTTAACAACAAAAAAACGTTCTCAGATATCGATAAACAAAAAATTCGGTAAATAATCCTAAGCGCATATACTACAGATGGCTTCGATACTACAGATACAAAAAAAATCGCCTGTTATCGAAATACATATAGAAGGACGTTTTTAACATGAATATATCACTTATGGTTGCGGGTCATTCCAAAAATTTGTCCGTCTCGCGAAATGTTATACGAAATGTCCCACGATGTTTTACCATAAAATGTTACCATGGAAACGCAAAAAGAGTATTATTTGTACATACATATATCGGACGATCCATTGTACTCGCTGCCTTTCATATTAGGAACTCGCAAAAGATAACAGCGGGCCTTCCTACGTGCAACCATTGAACGCGTTTACCGTTCGCCTATGTTCATATCATTTTCGTCGACGAGTGCAGTGTGATCGGATCCGTTTTCCTCGGCTAGACATTTCTGTCTTGGAACACATTATGCACGATCAATGGTGTTTAATGGCGACCTCCGTCAACTACCGCCCGTTTGCCAGATACAAAATTACAAGCGACCGAATACAAAGATCTACCGCGAAATTATCTGACAGTCGCTACAATACTACTCGCTCGTGCAGGTGATGCGACAAGCTGATGTCGCCTTTTCATCTGTACTAACCGAAATTGGTGATGGTCGGCTCTTACTTTTCCTGACGAGAAAGCGATGATCGAGTCCCGCTTCCTGGATGGTGAATTTGTTAACCGTGAGTTTTTCCGCATCGTACACTTCGACCATTTTTTAATGTAAATTCCGTACAAGGCGCTGAAATGATCGAAGTTCTCCTCGGTGGTGATCTTAACTTGCGATTTACGAGGGTCGTACGGTCGTGGCATGGAATTTATGCGCGCAGAATTCGGACTCGAACTAAAGCATGAACTAACCATTTCCACATCACGCAATTCCACGTGCTATGACGCCGTCTTTTCACGACACGTCGACGCACTTGAACCCGCCACACACTATATTTCCTACTTTAGTACGGATCGTTCTCTCCTTTCGATAACGACGTGTATACCTCCCCAATGTCAATGTAGTAAATGGTATAAACAGCGTAACATCAATGATACAGAATAATGTAAACGACGTTAATAATATTGTAAATATTGTCAACGATGTAAATGTAAATACCGGTATTCTCTAAAGAATCACTTTCTGTACAATAAAAATCATAAAGACGTCGGCTTTCACACTCGTTGCTGCCCACCAGAGATATAAAGCCTAATGACGGTTCAAATAAATACAACGTAGAGAGGTAATTATTTTTTCCCCTTTTTTTTCCCTTTTTTCGAGCACGGCAAAAGTAACAGAGATAGCAAGAATAACGTGAGAATAAGGGAAAGATAAAATGTAGAAAATCCCAAAATTTCGGCAAATAGACATACACGGGGTATAATGCTTCCCTGAAAGAGATGAAAATTCAATAAACACAGATTATCAATCTTTTCAGACAACTGTAATGTTTTTTAATACGGAGGACAACTGAGAAACGGAAATGGGAAGAAGATATGGCCAAAACACAATAATGGAGACAACAATGGAGCATCGAAATATAGGAAACGAAAGGAACTTAGATGGACTTTGATCGAGCAGGTAAAATGAACGAATATTATAAGATTCTTCTCTTTATAGTGCCATACTTAATTCCTGAGCGTCGGCGACTACACCTATTTGTACATCTCAGCTATACAGACTCAGGCGTAGTGTACTAGGCAATTGTTATATGCAACGCAGATGTACACACGCAGGACGACTACATTCGGAACTGATAGTAGCCGCTTATTATCGCGCTACCAGTGCAGTCCCGTGTGGGTCTGCTGTGTACTGACCTAGCGCGCATATGATGTTGTACTTGGTGGTTTGCCATTGCCTTCCACGTGACTATTAGCGATTATTTTATTTATTTATTTAATTCTTGTAATAAGTTCGTCGTCGCTCATAACGGAAGTCAAGCGCTCTAGCAACTAGGCTATCACGACAATAGATTAGCAAGCGTAAATATCCAACAGCAAAATCTAAAATGGAAACTTGGTTAGCGGATGGGATTTTTCTTAAGAAAAGAAGCAGCAATTCGCGCCAAATTATATATCGCTGATCGAAGATCTGGCGGGAAATTCTGATTTCGCTTTTACGTCACTGTCATTCGCTTCCGTCAGTGAACTATAGTTACCAGATTATACCGAAAAATACGGTTCCTCCCGAACCGATTAAATAATTCTCAGGAATGGAAGAATGTTTAAGTCGATAAGAACCTCCCAGTAAACTCGAAAATTGGAAATAGTTTGCACTGGTTGTCGAAGCAATGTTAACACCACCGCGCTGTTAGGTTTACCTGTGTTAGAAGGAGAGAAGGTAGTTGCAAAATAGCTAATGCAAGAGTATAATCGTACGGAGAGAGTTGTTGTATCCACCGGGAAAGTGATAAAGTTTCTTTCCAATTCCGATATTATCATTTTTCCAGCTGATCTGACGACACATTTCTGCTCAACTATCCGCATGAAAAACGTAGAAAAGGACAGACGGTTTATGTTCAAGATCAATATTTTAGCTTCTGTAGTGGAATGAACCTGTATAAAACATGAATCGATTAACTATTTGCTGGGGGATCGTAGTTGCGGAGTAATGTCTCAAACTGTAGTCAGGGTTACACACCACCGTCAATTCCGCTGTGCAATACGGATCTGCGGTATCCTTCCGGACTTACTCATCACTACTATGCGTGGTTTCTTTTCACCCTATTCGTTTGTTTACATCGCAACTCCCTCCGACTGGTCAATATTCGAGTTTAATACCTTCTCTGAATTTATTAATACTTTTCCGAATAATTCTTTTAGAAACAATTAAACGGACGATTTCGTAATACTTAAATTTTCAAGAATCTCCTGCGGAGGAATTTTATTTTCTAATAAAAACTGACCAATAGTGTAAAGTTTTTTATGCTTTACTTCGAGAATGTAATTCTAATTTAGTAAACCATATTATAAAATTGGACACTCGCTCGTTAATCAGCCATTGTTAATTCGGAAAATAGAGATGAGCGGAACTGGAAAAACAATCACACTTTCGATTATTTCCGAGAGTAAAAAAGTCATTAAAACAACGCTAGAATTGCATTAGAAGAAACAAGAGAATAAAAAATAAAAAGCGATAATGTTGCTTAACATCATTCCTTTAGTCCGGTTGACATTTCTAAGCCAAACACTGTTTACCTCGGTCACTTGAAACTTGTGCCATTTTTTTTTTTTTTTCTTTTTTCAGTATCTTAGTAGGTGCTGCAATGTTATTATCAGCTGCAAACTTCAATAAACAATATACTGCTCCGGTGTGTAATGTTATTCGTAATCGCGTAAGAAAACTAAGCTGTTTTTCCGATACAAATAAATTCACAGTACACGTATTATTTCATTTTTGTACTACGTGTAAAATATTATGTTTCGTGTGAAAATCGATTAATAACAATCAGTGGAGGAGATTAACAGCTGAGGTCGTTCTAACCGATTTGAAGTTAACTAATCTAAAATTCGTCGCGATAGCCTAGTTGCTAGAGCGCTTGACTTCCGTTACGGTGGTCACGGGTTCGATCCCGAGCGACGACGAACTTATTACAAGAATTAAATAAATAAATAAATAATCGCTAATAATCACGTGGTACGCAATGGCAAACCACCGCGTATACCGTCATATGCGCGCTAGTTCAGTACACACACACGCGGGACTGCACTTGTAGCGCGATAACAAGCGACTGTAATCAGTTCCGGGTGTAGTCTTGCGTGCGTACACTAGCGTTGCGTATAGCAATTGTCATAAGAGCTGCCTATTCAGTTCAACTGGAATGTACAAATAGGTAGTCACGACGCTCGCAATCGAGCGATACGACTCAGAGAATCTAAAATAATTCGCGTTATTGTTTAAAAATCTAAGCATTACTGTTAGAAAGACTAAAGCAATGGTATCACGAAAAAAAGAATGAGGATTCGTCCAAATGTAATAGCGCACACAAATTAATGTGTCCACTCGATCGGAGAAAGAAACGAACGTGAAATGGAAAAAAATTATCAGAAGTTAGAAATAGTACCTCGGTATAAATATTTTTGGGGATAGTGATGGACGAACACTTGAGATGAGACGTACATATGGAGAATATGTTGCAAAGAAAATTAGGGAAATATTATAGCAGCTTCATATACATTAAAGAAATATGCAGCACATAAAAAAACATTGAAAATAGTTTATTTGCGCTGGTAGATTCGAAGATCAGATATGGGGAATTCAGATATGAGGAATGGTGAGGAAAGTGTACTTAGGGAAAATCAAAGAGCAAATTCCAAAGGAGAATTTAAAAGTGAAATAATTAAAAAAGGAGACGTAATGAGCGTAAGAGGAATGTACTTATTAGTAAAAATATTGGAATACATAACGACAGGAAGAAAAATTAAATTGGAGGAAAACATCCGAATGCGAGCTGACGATTTAGCCCAAATAAAGACGGAGGAGTAAACAGGCAAATATAACACTCAGATGTTAAATAAAATAGCTAAGGAAATAATGGAGAAGAAAAAAATAGGGGGAAAAAAGAGAAAAATAAAAGAATAACTTCAGTGAGAAGGTGATGTAAAAAAAATAAAATAAACATAAAATAATACGCGAGGAAGCAGCGTGTAATAAAAATAACAACAAACGAAAAGAAAAAACATAATAAAAAGAAATAATAATACATATTATCGATAGAATAAGTAAAGAAATAGATTAAGAAGTTAGTAGCAGACATTGCACGACGATATGTATATGTATCATTTAAGTTTTTTTTTTCTTTTTTTTCCTACCCTGGGCGCGCTAGCGCCCTTGACCCAACAACATGAAAAATTAAGAGTTATAACTAAATAGCCAAGCGGTCAGAAATGGAAAAGACAAAGGACAGCAACAATGGAATAACTGAAGGCAATGGGAAGGAAAGAATATAGGTAGCGTTAAAGGGAGTGTAGGAAGACCCAAAACTAGAAGTTGGGCGTAAAGAAAGGAGCGTTCGTTAGAGAGTGTAGAACATTCGAATAGGATGTGATTTGAGTCACAAATACAAGAAGGCTCAGACGCGTGAAGAGAGCAGAAAGAAGAAAGAGCTAAAGATAAAAACGAAAGCGAGAAGAGGGGAGTAGAGAATGATTGATTCTAAGCCTAATTAAGGAAACAACAGTGGAACGACGACAGGTAGGAATAGATTGAAACCAAGGCAGGAAAAACCGGTTGAATAAGACGGTAGTATGAATAATGATTAGAGAATAAAGATGGATACATGTCAGACCAAAGTCTAGAATGATTAGAGCGTGACAGAGAAAGAATGTCTGAGGAAGGGAAAGAGTCAAGGAAAGGACCAATGCGGGCGGCTGAGCGAGCTAAAGAGTCAGCTGCGTCATTGCCCTCGATATTGGAATGACTAGGGACCCATAGAAAGTCTATGAAAATGGATCGGAACGAGAACAAAGACGAGACAAGAGATCGAATAGAGAGGATGATACCGTCAGAATTATGAGAAGGAGGAGAGGAGATGGTTTGAAGAACGCCTTTGGAATCAGAAACAATCAGGAATTTGTGAACCCCACTCGTAGAGGATATGAATTGGATTGCACGAAGAATTGAGATCGACTCGGCTGAGAAGTAAGTTATGGATGTGGATGGTATAAATGTAAGATAAAATTTTGTTCCACAAGTGTTGTGGTTTACGGAAGAAATCGACGTAATTAAAATAAAAAAAACAAAAAAAAAAAACTGATTATATCCATTCCGTTTCATCAGTGGTACATCAATTTACATAGTCCTTCGTTCAACTTTAATTATTCCGATTTCGCGAATTGTCTATTAGCTTTTTTCACGTGTATCGCATTAGTACAACTTCGCCTACGAAAACCTTTACCATTATTATTATAGATACACACTCTTAACGTAATCTCGATAATAATCACATTAATGGTATGGCATTTGTAATTAATAATAACGATAAAAAACAATATTTTTCGCCTAGTAACATTAATTATGATCTACTCTCGTATCCGAATTTCATACCTGTCGATAAAATGATAGTTTTTTTGGTTTGTTTTTTTTGGGGGGGGGGGCTGTCAACCCCAGAAATAATTAAAATAGGAAGGAGTCAATTTTATCTTCATACTATATGAAATGTTCTTAGGAAAAAGGAACAAATAATAGGAACAATCTGTGGAGAGGGAAAAGATAGGACATATATGGAGTAGGAAGACCGAGAGTATCAATAAAATAGAATAGAAAGCAGAGCACTCAGCAGAAAGAGATGAATACTTAATAAACACATGGTCCGCATCGCAAACATGCTTTTTGTTTGAGTTCAGAGGACAATATGGAGAGGCACAACCAACGAAAAACGAAAACGGGAGGAAGATAATAAAGTATGACTTAAAAGCGCAGACGAATAATGGAGACAACAACAGAACGACAAAGTGAAGAAAACAAAAATAGCCATAGGTTAACAGGAAGACTAGATATTGAACGGACAGCTAAAAATAACAATTGTTAGAGAAAGAGGAAATATATACATTCGATACCAAAGTCTGACATGAAAACCTTTGCACAGCGGAAGGACATTGGTCGATGGGACTTTTCTTAAAGAAGAAATGAGAAGAGGCAGCAACCCGAGCCAAGGAGTCCGCCGCTTCATTACCGAAGATGCCCGAATAACTAGGAATCCACAGCAAATTAATTTCGAATGGAATGAAGGGAAGAAAGAACGTAGATAAATGAGCGTACGCGGAGTATGATCAAAATCACAGGAATGATCAGGTAAGAATGAATTATTAAAAGGCGGTCATGGAGTCAGATATAATGAAGAATTTAGAGGAAAGGTGATTGGAGGAAATGAAAATAACGGAAGAACGTAGGATAGTCATTAATACGTTTATGAATGCGGAACAGAAAGAAGGCAAGCGGAAACATTCTGAAAAGCCAAAATCTGGGAGGATAAAAAAGAGGCACCGACACCATCCGGCTTCTTCGAACCATCTGTAAACACGGTTGCATGCGAAGGAAATTGAGAATTGATGAAACTGTGGAATAAGAAACTTAGAGAGAGAGCGTAGAAACATATTTGAAGGATGGCAGAAATCGGTAAAATTAAAAGTGAAATAAGGGAGATTGACAAAGGACATTATGTAAGGACAAAACGATAGTAATAATAATATCTTCAGCTATATAGAAATTTATCTCAAAATTCAACGGTATTATTACCTACAAAGAGTTTAAATAGAACAACAAAAATACTCGATAATGTAAAAAAGGCAAATAATCTAAATATCGTTAAAAAAAAAAACAAAAAAAAAAAGCAGAGATTGTAATCAATTATATTCTTCATAATATTGTTTCTCTGCAACGTCATTTGATGCTTACTAATATTCCACAAGGAATATTAACTCCAATAAATGCGGATACTCAAAGGTCGAATTGGTTCCCGGGTAAGTGGCTTCCGTAGATGAACTTGATTTTCAAGTTAGCTGGTCGAAATGGTTTTCCCCGTTCTATGTTGTTGATTTTTTTTTTTTTGTTTTTTTTATTATTATTTTAACCGCGCTGTAGCTTGCGGCTTCTCAGCTAGAGTTTCTAATTGTTACTGCTATTATTTATTGTGTTTTCTTTTATTATTCATTACGTAGTCAACGAAATTAAGCAAAAATTGGAAAAAATCTTGTCGGTAAATTTAAAACGCACTTTTCTCTTTGCAAGCGACTCGCACATCCATGTTGCAAGCTATCTTCAATATTAATGTATTATCTGTTATAAAAAAATCTGAACTCCAAATGGTAAATACAACTAATTAAAAAACTACATTTAGCACTTATATAATAGTTTTATAATACGAGTACTTCACCAATAAATGAATGTTCGCACAACTCCTGTGAATACTTTTCCACGATTTATATTTCATGTCTATATGTTCAAATAGAAAATAAAAAAATCAAATGCAATCAAAGGTAAATTCTTAGGCGAAATTCACCACTACTATCAAAAGTATCTTTGTTTTTTTGGTTAAATATCACGTTTTAATCAAGTGTACATAAACCCACACTGATTCATCAATCATTCTAGTAACAATGGGAACCAATTCGAACAACTAATGTAGGTAATTCCAGTTTATTACGGAAACCGATTCGACCAAATGGTCACCAATTTGACCACATCCAAACATTCTGCTATGGAAATGTTCCGGTCTCTAGTTGGAAATATTTTACCTTTCGTATATATTTAATAAACTGAAATTATTTCCCGCGCAAAACCTTTTCAGCAATATGTAAACTATCTTGTATGCATTCGTAATGTTGCGATATTTAAGCTGTTATCAAGCGAATGATAACTTTTGAAGTATTTACTAACTTTTTGATATTAATTTTTTTTTTTTTTCGTATTTATGTGAGTATATTCGATAGTTTCCGATAATTTAGTTTTAAATATTGGCCATATTTTCAAATAATTATTACAATATAAAAGATATACACTGGGGGACTAAGTTATTTTTCATTATTAAAATTAACACGTGTATAACAGTGGAAGAAAGTCTGTACCATACATCCGGGATTAATAAATATTTTAAAAGTTTTCATTAATCAAAATTTAATAACACGACATAAGCAAAAGACGATTTACTAAACGTCTGTCTTTTCATCTGCATACTCCCTAGAATGACTTTTATTCCTTTCGCCAATTATAATTTCTCTATTCGTTTAACGTCCGCCTCCACAAGAAGCTACCTTATGGAGAGAATTTTTTTCTAACGCGATAAAAGGAGAGAATGCCATTGAACAAGCCGCGCGGTACCGCTTTTATTAAAAAAAGTCACGTGACAAATTGTTCTCGACATAAGAAGCGCGTTGTCTTGTGGAGAGCACGTCGACGTCCGACATAAACTTGTTAATGTTCGAAACTACTTTCAATCCTTCACTAATTGTAATGAAATCCCCTTGATAAGGACGGCCGATAACTGATAATTCGATTTTCGGGTACATACAAAAATGCGACTTCAGGTAATTGGCAAACTGGTAACACTAATGACCGACCACCAAAGATAGATACCCAAAACAAATCTTATACAAGTAGATACTTTCAACACCAGTATGTTTCTGAACTTTTTCTCTACCCTACATCGGACATAGGCAACCTAAACTATCGTTTAAAAATTCATTAATAAGTATCAAAGATGACAGTTCGAATTTCATCCAGTTGTTTCAAAAACACAAAATACTATTATTCACTTTCACAGAAAAATATTAAATCATTAACCGCATCACCGCTGCTATTTTTTTCCACATAACTGAGAGAATATGCGTTAATTGTTTTTATAAATTTAATTCATTGATGAGAAATAAAACAGTAAGAAATAAAAATAAAAATTAGGCAATTAAATATAATATCGATCAATTGAAAATAGTTGCATTTGCGTAATAATAAATTCAAAACATTCCCCCATTTCGAACTTATAATATCATCATCATCGTAATGATATATATTTCCCCCGTAGCATTCCTGTAAGTGTGTGTGTATACGAGTGCTTAAAAATGTTTGCATCATTATCGCTCTTTTCTAAAATTCTTTCAAAAAAATTAAAAAGTTTCTACTCATTAAAATTTAATATTTTTGCTTTATATTAACATCCGTTGTGTGACGCACTCGAAAATAATGTAATAATTGTTATTTTATTAACAATAATACGATTGTAAGGAATTTAGTATTTTACAATGTTGCTGGGCAAGAAATATAGCGACAAATACGCGGCACTGCATTGTAAAATTATTTTTGTCATGCAGGTATTCTTATTTGTTTTAATCAATCATTTAAGCGAGTTATTTACCGGCTCATAGCATGATAAAAGAAGAAAAGTTGAAAAGCACTGATCCGAAGATCATCAGACCGTCTCGTTGATAACGAATTGACCACCTATGGGTTAGAGTCGCAAAGGAATTATTTGATTTCTTTCTGTTACGAGTCGGTGTGTGTCTTTTTCGATTACCTTCGTAATTTTAATTATCAGTTGGCTAATTCCCCTCAATAATTGCTCTCTCAATTCGAAAAAACGGAAATAAAATAAAATAACAAATTTGCGTTTTTGAATATAATGTAAAAAACGAGTTGAAATTTTCGCGGCTTTTAGTTTTAACCGGGGTTATAGAGAAAAATCGCGTCACAATTATTCATAGTTAACGACTTAAATTATTCATTTAACGTTTTTTACTCTGATGATCAATACAGTAATTCTATTCGAACTGTTGACTGTGAATCATGCGATTTCTGCTGAAAATAAATAAATTGTTGATGGTATATATGTTTATGTATGCTAACTTTTTCTATGTAAATACGGTAATTTCACTTATTTCCTTCAACCTCCAACGGGGAAGTAACTCTATTCGTTTTTCGGATGTTATTCGGTTTGATAAATATTAAACGGACTTTGTAATTCGATGTCGACTGCAAACAGAAACACACGTACGCGTTAGTTCATTTTCGTTTTTTTTTTTTGTTTTTTTTTTTTCGAGTAGTTTTTGAAAATCCTTACGTAACCCGGCGTTCAACATTTACGGAATTAAAAACGATTAAAAAAAAAAAAAGTGATGCGTGTATCAGTGTGTACATGCGAAGAAAGTGAAGCTTCTTTAGCTTATATGTATTAACTTCTATAATACATTTTTATTTTAAATTAATCCTATACGTAAGTAACACATTTTTTATTATCATTATTATCTCCAGTAATATTCAATTCTAATTCGTGTCTCCCTCTTTCTTACTAACACAACCTAACAATGCTGGGTAATGCCCTCGACTTGCAATCCCAAAAAGAAAACAAAACATTATTGCAATCATATAAAAATAAATATATACATTATCCCCTGGGGACAATCTATTTCATACAAATTAAAATACATATTTGAAATTACGATTTAAAAACTCACTAACAGACTAAATGTATCGTATCGTGAATATCTTTCTATAGAGTGGTGTGTACACGTACTTATTACATGTATATATATATATATATATATATATATATATATATGAGAATGTTCATAAACTACTATACAAAGTCCCGTAGTATAAATACTTAACTATACATTTACTTATTTTGCTATACTACAAGATCCAGATAGACACTTATATATACTTACACATACACACAAATATATACCTACCTTACGTTTAACGCGTAACAAAATTTTTCCCTACTGTGCCGTAAGAAGTTTAGCTTCAAAAAGCGAGGATTTAACCAACTACACACGAGAACTCGGACACTCGCCGATTAACGTGAAACCAATGATAATTGGCGATAAATGCGAATTTAATTGATTATTATCGCTTCCGAATATTCCGCCGATTATTATAATTAATGTAATAGGTCGGCACACAAGAAGCAACGGCCCGAATAAATTATCATCGGCCAGGTAGGAAATTAATAAATGTAAACTGGAGAGGCACACGATGAAACGAGGTAAAGCTCTGAAGTGGGCCAAGAAAGGGGGAACATTCAAGGGGGCAATTAACCGGAGAGACCGAACGCGTAGTAAAGAAGGAATGTTAATGATGAACGGAAGTTGAGACCGTTACCTGCAGTAGTTATGCAGTTTGCTACCTCACCTGTACATGTGTGCACACGCGCAAGTTCACTCCAAACATAAAAGTCGAATTATCGCGTTCGCTGCTTATTAATTATGCGCATTGCGGAGGAGTTGTGGTGTTTTTTCGCCAACGGTAGAATCTGCCAGTGAAAAACGACCGTCGCCCCAGGGACCATGCTAGCCCCGGAGTTTATATTAGAACGAGTTTGTAACAGTTCTTCGAGCACACATTTCCTGTTTTTTCCGACGACATGCCGAATTTCGGCACGCTTTGCCCCCCCCCCATTTAACGTTTAAATTTACAATGTCCGAGGCTATTCCGAAAATTCGATTTTTCTGCGAGTGAAGTAAAGCGCAGATAGTATTTGAATGGGAAAAGCCTAATGAAGCACGTACTTTGCGACTTTTGAGTACACAGTATAACTTTGTCAATAAAGTTTCGTTGTGTAAATACCCCCGGCTAAGCGAAAAATAATATTTTTTTTTCGTTCATTCGAGAGCAATCGCGAATGTCCGTTTTGCTGCACACTTTCGATTCTTCGTTGTAGCGCGGTGTTTATAGATATTTGAAAGTTTCCGTTTGAAAAGAATATTCATTAGGCTATTTTTGTTGGTTCCTTTTTGTTTTTTTGACCAATGTAATCTCGCATCAGTTTTGTTTTAATAACGTCCGGACTAAACTTTTCTTTTGCACGGCTACAGAGAAACAATAACGATGTTAAAAACTGGATTTTATTAATTCCTCGCAAGATGACGATAAAGTTTACAGCTCGAATTAAGACTAGCTAAATTCAGCTATCTACTTCACTACACACCAATAGTGTTTTAATAATCTACTGCTAAATGCAAACGTACATATTCGCATATATCACATCGCATTTCAGGGTTTCAGGCAGGTTCAATTTGTGTATATTATTATTTTTCCGGAAATATTACAAATTTTTAATACTTTATTATCGCATCGGACACTGATGACAATCATTCGATGACGATATAAGCCACCGCGCATCTAACATAAAAAAAAAAAACACAGAATTTCAATTTTCCACTGTGAGAAAATGCAATTTATTATATTAATGCGATCAATGAAAAATTAACATTTGCCCGGAGCAAAATAAATTTCTAATGCACGCTAAACATCATTTTTATCGGAAGAATTTAATATTAAAAATTTCTAGAAAGCGGGAACGGAGAGTTTATAGGCTTTACTACACAGATGGAGCCAAGCCAGTCGGTGAAGAAGGTTCACTGCCAGCAGCCTGTGCATTCGAGGGTGATGACATCTTATACGAAACCAAGCTCAACGATGCCTGTTCAGCATTGGACGCAGAGCTGTACGCAATCGCACACTGTTTCCACCACATCACCTCATACCACACCAGAACCAGCAACTACCTCCTGGTTACTGACTCTTTACAATCCGTAAACATGATTAAGGGCCCAAAATACAACAACCAGCTGGTACAAGAGATATGGCACAACTTATACCAATTACACCTAAAGGGCAGTCATGTGTCGCTGATATCGGTTCCCGGACACACTGGAGTGCCTGGCAACGAGAGGGTTGACAAAGCAGCACGGTCTGTCTTGTTCTCGCCAATGCCAGAAGACGCGGAACTACCGACATCAATGGAATACACATTATTAAGAGCGTGCGAAAAACAGTGGAGAACTGAATGGGCAGCTGCTACAACATTCTTAAGAAGCATAAAGCCCACAGTTGAACCATAGTGGCCACCAAAATGAACATCCAGAAACGACTTTAAGATCCTCAGCCGACTGCAAATCGAGCATATCGCTATCTCCCACAAAAACACATAATCGATAAAACCCCGCCTCCGGCTATGTATCCTCTGTGCGGCCAGATAACCATACCAACAGTCTCTCATATACTGCTCACCTGCCAAAAAAAGATGAAGGTATTACGAAAACAACTGAACTTGCTGGGAAACATAGAGTGCATGCTCTCTAATGAATCAATAAACATCACTCGAATTATATAGCCTTTGTTAGAATGAGTGGCCTAACAACAAATCTAAATAACCTCCCCTTGTGTGTGCTGTAATTTTTTTTTTTTTTTTTTTTATTTATACACTATTACGAGCTGTCCATCAAGGACATTTAGTAATACGTGTGAATGAACTTAAACATGAAGGGAGGAGTACCCAATGGCACCTACCCGATTACCCCTACCTTAAACAAGGTCCTGCGGTTTCTGGCGTTTCAGTCTTCTTACATTATCGGTAACATCGAGCAATCCTCTAGCAAGAGTGTTCGGATGAGAATCGAGTCTGTCTGCGTGTCTTTTAGCATGAACTTTGATGACATCAGCCACATAATCTACACACAAATCTCGATGTAAGGTTAGATTAGTAACATACCGGGGTACCTTGGTTATCAACCGAAGGATCTTATTCTGGGAAGTCTGTATTACCTTCAGGTTTGACGGTTTAGCGCAACCCCAAAGTTGAACCCTGTATGTCCAGATGGGTTTCAAAATAGTTGTGTATATTAGACGTTTGTTGTCCGTTGTTAGTACACTGTTTCTCCCTATCAGCCAGTACATTTTTTTAACCCGGATATCTAATTCTTTCTTTTTAACCTGTATATGGTGTTTCCATGTCGATCGGCTGTCTAAGTGCAAACCTAAATACCTAACCGTTGCTCGCACAGGAAGATCTATGTTATCGATCTTAACGGGTGGGACTTCAACTTTTCGGTTGGTAAAATGGATATTTACCGATTTGCTCTCGTTTATCCTGATTTTCCATCTTTTAAACCATGTTTCCGCCTTCGTAAGAGCATTTTGCAGATTATTACTAGCTATCTTCGGATCTTCAAGTGATGACAGTAGTGCCGTGTCGTCCGCAAATGTAGCCATCTGCACATTCTCTGTCGCAGGAAAATCTGCTGTGTATAACAAGTACAGCACGAGGCCCAACACAGAACCCTGAGGAACGCTTGCTAAAACCGCATGTATATTTCTGAGTAGGTATGTTCGTAACGCACTTGAAAATGACGATCTTCGAGGTATGATTTTAGCAACAGGTAAAGGTTACTCGGGAACAAACATTTTAATTTGTATAATAAACCATCGTGCCAGACTTTATCAAAAGCCTGTTGAACGTCGAGAAATACCGCAGTACATACTTTTTTAGTTTCTAAACTATTTTCAATTACACTAACCACCCTATGCAATTGATCAATCGTGGAATGATGTTTTAAAAAGCCAAACTGATGTTGCCGAATTACATTAGTTGACTGTATATTATAAGGCTGTAACCTTTTTAATATTAATTTTTCCATTACCTTCGATAAAACAGGTAACAAGGAAATCGAATATTAAGATGTTACAGAGTAGGGATCTTTACCAGGTTTCGGAATCATTACGATTTGCGCAAACTTCCATTGTACTGGAAAGTATTGTATGCGAAATACTGCGTTACATATAGAAGTGAGCAGTACTATAGCTTTCCGCGGAAGTTTATTTAATAATTCAGCGCTTATTAAGTCGAAACCTGGGCTTTTCTTCTTTTTCAGCGTTTTAAGCAGACACCCAACCTCGTGAGGAGAGGCTGATTTTATTGCTAAAGATGGTCCACATGGACTGGTTATAAATTCATGTATTTCCCTGTCCGTGTTTGTCTGTATGTTTAGCTTAAACACGGTTGCCAAGTACTCGGCAAATAAATTCGACTTCTGTTTATGATCTTTCGCCCATGACCGGTCACCATGTTTCATCGGAGGAACATGTTTATTCGGTTGCCTAATATTTTTGGTACACTTCCACAAGGAATAATCATCAATTGCTAAGGGTGATAGTTTAGTTAAATAATTATTGAGCGTTTTATTTTTGATTTCTTCTAAAAGTTTTTTTAATTCTTTTATTTTGTTATTAAACAACTTTTTATCCGAAGGGTTTCCCGATTGGAACCACCTTCTTCTAAGCTTTCTCTTTTCTAAGACAAGTTTCCGGACTGATATTGGATAATTTTGATTACTTTTTTTACATTTAAGAACAGGAGTGCTTAAGGTAGCTGCTATTTTTCCCCTCTAATTTTTTTTTTCCTTTCCCTTTTTTAAATTGTGTGTGCTGTTTGTAACTATTTCGGTCATTACAGCACACACAATTTAAAAAAGGGAAAGGAAAAAAAAAAATTAGAAGGAAAAAAAAATTATTATACAGATACCGCCCCGGCCACAGAAAAACATGTTCTCGGTATTAAACGCATTTTATCGGACACGGTTTTTTAAACCTTCTTGACCCGTGTCCGGTTTTGTAAAGGTTATCCAAGAAATGTATCTTTTTTATGCACTTACATAGATAACAAGCGGTTTTAGAAGGTTGATTTATACCTCATTCAAAGACGTTTCTGTAATTCTTCCGGTATATAAATACACCGAGTTTAAGTTTTTCTATTAAAATTCACGCACGAGTACACCGCTGTATCGATTTGAGTACAATAAATATAGTTTAGCGTGAAAACGTCTATTATTTGCTCGCGATGGCTGGTCAAACCTTCTTGTACGACAAAATAGATCCAAATCTCTAATTAATCTGCGACAAATAAAATAGTGCGTGAATAACGGTTGAGCATACAACGATAGGCCAGTCGAACAAGAATGTAATTGGCCTACGAAGTCATGGCACACGTGTAGACGCATGCACGTAATAGGTGTAAAACTTTAGCACGGAAACGCGTTGAGTTGGGACGCTAATTCGGTTTCACTGTGAAGAACCCGTGAAATGTTAATAAGAACCGAAGCGAAACGACAATTGCCGGCATAGAGGCGAAAATTGAATTAAGTTGAAAAATTAAAATATAATTTAAGACGACTCTCGCGTGAAATATACGTTGAAAACGGAAGTCAAATGATGCTGCAGAGGTTAAACAACTCTCCACAAACAGCCAACAGTTGGATAGTGGCACGCGCCTACGTCGTCAATGCTTTCAGTGTGATAAAAAAGTTCGACTTGTATGTGCGCTTATGTGAACGAACGGCACGCTTTGTTACCGGTTATCGCAGCGATATATGCAAGCATGTGTGAGAATTGATGGGGGGGGGGGGCTTTTGCGGCGGACTCAGAAAAAAAATAATTACCGCTCAATAGGAAACAACGAGGGCATTGGTGGCCATGGTAAAAGCAAATAGAATGCAATATATTAGATATGAAAAAGGCAGCGGCGGTTGCGCGTGCGAAGGATTGGACGGTAGGCTTCCGAAGCGGCTGGGACAAAATCGGGAGGAGCAGAAAAAATAAATAATGTATATTATAGTGGAACAGTAAATGGGATTGAAGGGGCAAATGAGACTGAGGCTAACTTCGGGCTATAGATTTAAATTATTGGCTAATTTTTAAACAGTTGTTTGTAGTACTGGAAAGGTTTAGAGACAACAAAGCAGTGATTCGGTTATTATGTGAAAAATAGTAATTTAAAAAAAAAGTGGCGGGCGCTGAAAAATATGTTAATTATATATTATAATATGACGCTAAAAGAGGGATGAATAGACAAAGAGGACTAAGGTTAGTTTCATACTTTAAATATAACTTATCGGTTAATTAGACGGTTCGGATAACCGGATTGTCCTAGGCAAGGGTTGGGAGTCCTTTCTGGGGGCTAGTGTTCGGATTAGCGGGTTGTAGCGCTTGGGGTGGAGGCGGGGGTATTATATACAAGTAAACTTAAAAAATAGGTTATATTATAAAGTTGGGGAACAAGAATTGGGATTGGGAGCCCCCTTTTCCGGGGGATATGGTGATCAGATTACCGGGACTACGGGGGAACAAGGAGAAACTTGGGTGAATTTTGGGCTCCGGAACAAGAATTTGAGTTACTTTTTGGTCCCTGAATAATGTACGTGGGTTAGTTTTCGGCCTGCGGACACGGTTTTGGGGTTGTGACGTCGCAGACGCCGCAGCTTGCATATTTATACACTACTCACTGACCATCATCAGAAGCGAACTTCTGCGAACTTCTGATATTGGTCAGTTTAAGCTGGCCGAAACGTTGAACATTGTAAATATACGAATTTTCGTCAAAACATGGTGTCTACTATAAATAATTTTTCCAATCAAATCCACCACGAAAGTCTCTGATGTTTAAGCGCACAGTGAATTAAACGCGCACAAGGAAATAATATTCTGGGCATATTTTAGACCTCAAGATTTTAAACCTCACGAATTTTTCTAGTGAAGATTAAGTTTTTTAAATTTTCAAGCTGGAATATATCTGATTTCCGTCACGCTTAATCCGGGCTTTGGACTGGCTAAATCATAATTAGTAGTTCATCATTTAGGCTCATCGATGCCGATATTACAGTTTAAAATCAGCATTATAACTTCGTCAATCTTCCGTTTCTTCATATTTCTACATCTATCTATTTACTTGTTTTTTCGTTTTTACAAAGTTTTTGTAGATAAGAAACTGTCTTTAAACAAGCCGTAACATCATCAGTTTCTTCATATTTCTTCACTGTCCTTTCCAACTTCTACAGGTGTGTTATTAATTTTCGACCCATCGTGCACTTATTTCACACATTTCTATGTGTGCGTTTATTTCGCACAACTAATAATTAATATCAAATGTTTCGTAGACGGCAGTGTCACTCTAAAACGTCCTCACCCGATTAATCGTGAAACAGCCGTGAACTACGTAATCTGCCTTCGAGAACAGCACTAATAATTGTAGGAAAAATAAGAATTCCGACATAACCAAACATTCCACAATTTGACAACGATAAACCCGGACTTAATATACGGGACCAGTAAGGACCGGTTAATCGTTAACGTCAATTAAGTAACTTTGCTTTTAAATAGCAACCGCTAAAGTCTGAAAGTAATTACAGTATGAAGGGCACACACAATTCTCCAACCAGTTAATCCTACCAATGGTCTCTCCTCGGGGACGTACCGGTCAATTTGATAGTTCAGACTATATCTGAACATAGTGTACATGCAATACCGAACAAACGTATTGTGTAATAGTCTTGGACAGTTGCAAGCAATAATAAAACTATCAAACACGTTTTCCGAATGTTATCGACCAGTAAGGGTTAAGTCAAACGCAGACCATTACAATGAACTATAAACGGTCTTTCGACCGGAACAAACCAGAATTGCTATAATCGTATTATCTTCATTCTGGCTACGACTCGTGAATAATCGTGCGAAAGCAACGTTAACATTCTTTCTGTGCGAAAAAAAGTCACGTAACGCAACATCGCGAATAAAAAAATAAATTTTGAAAACTCGAGATAGAAACTAATCGTATCATTTGCCGCGAATTTTAACATTGAAGTGTCGATATTAATTAATCGCAAACGAGTAGTAATAAAAGTTTGCGTCTTGTACATTTTTTGATTTCATCGAACTGAATCCGGAAAATAGACTAGTTCTTAATTTTAAATCGAAATTCATTCATAATCGACTCAAAAATGACTGAATGATTCTGATAGTCCGGATTTTTTATAATTTCGAAGTTGACGAAATTTTCAGCAACTACCGCTATTTTATGGATATTTTTCCGGCCGAATTTTAGTACCTTAATAAAAATTCATAGTGCCCATTTTTGAACGTACGTATATATAAATATATACTAAAGTGTAATTTAATATTTCTCCAAATCAAGAGAAATTCGTTTCCCAGTTAACAGATATTAATGTAGACTTTGGTACCTCTTTTAATACGACGAATTACCCCGCTCTATTATTTAAGCGTCATTTTCATACTTGCCCCATACGTCTCGGGCAGTCGTGGCTGCTCGACTACGTCCCATCAATGCCAGTTTATGGGTTTTTATCAGCACTCATGAAAATTCCACATGCAAGCCGGGCGACTTCAGATCGATTAGCAACATTAACGTAAGCAGATCACTTTTAATCAATTTCTTAGTGTGCTTGTAATTTTTCTTCAAATAAGATGTCTAAATTTTTTGTCTCACGTGTATATTAATCTGTGCAATTCTTAAGTTAATTATTTATTCATTTTTTGAACTTAATTTTGCATTATTCCTTTTTTTGTCCACATAAATTATATTTCCTTTTTTGAAATTTAAATGCGAATTTTTTTTTATATAAATTTGAATTTTTTTGTTTTAAATTTTAAAAAAAGAAAAAAAAGTAGCTTCTTAGTTTGCTTTGCATAAAATAGTGCGTGCGATTATTTATCAAATTAATTCCATTTAAACGTCTTTTTGTCTTAGATAACTCTATCGGGGAAAAAAAAAAAAATCAAAATTCGCCGCCGAAACATATATTTTATTCTGCACTTTGCTTTTTTAATTTTAAGTCGGTTTTACTTTTTTCGGTTAATTTAAATTTATTCCGAAAGAGAAGAGACACACACACATTATTACTCTTCCTGGAAAATCATAAATTAAATACCATCGCAGTAAGAAACAACACATCAAAGCCGCGCATGGTATAATACTAAAAATTCACCGTATCACAATTAGTGTGTGCAAAAGAAGCTGGAGCTCCGCTCTCTGGTGTAATCTGGAGGCCGACACAGTTTAATGATGGTTCGTATTCAGAGCATACAATTTGAAAAAATCATAACTATCGATAATTATTTTCATCCTGCGAAAAAAAAAAAAAAAAAAAAAGCAACGAATAAGGTCTTTTTCCGGCAAACATAAAGTGAAGCTAGTTACAGACAAAATACGCTAGTGCCAGCGAAAGAAATTAAATACTACCGGAATATGACGAACACATTTCGCGATAGAGTGATGCAGCAAAGCTAAAGCTGCAGGCACGGCATTTCCATGGTCTCCAGTGACGTCATGGCAATAAAATATGCACGCTGGCCCTATTATTGCGGTCGCAATAATAAATTGGGGAAGCATTTTAGCTGAAAAGCAAACGTCGAGTAAGAGTATAAAAGTATATGCAAACACGCTGTATGACCAAAGGTTTTGGCGGTAAAACAAAGTCGACTGAATAACAAAAGCTGCAGAAGATGCAACTCTACAAATAGTGCTGCGACGCAATGCAAACGCAAACACAACGGATGTCCGTCTTCCGAAGACAAAAAATAAAAGCTACAAATGCATTCAAAGGCTATTAAACGCCACTTAAACATTTCTTGTTTAACTTATCGCCGTCGCGCTCTTTCAGCACTACTGCTGTTAATTACTTACAGCTTTGCATCCCCGCAATGTCGACCGATTCGGTTAAGTAAAGCCTCCGACTTCGAAATAAAGTGTTCCTGTTAGCGAGTATTATACTGAACAAGCGACGTTTCAAGCTCAGCTGTTCTAATTTAATCGCATTGTTATATTTTAATGAATACATCTGACGAGGATGTGATTTTATGGCGTGTAAATTAGTTTTACGAATAATTAATTTTCAATTTTTCCCCCGCTTTCCACTGAATCAGCTAAACCGCCGCAGAGAGGATTACAACAAAATGGGCAGGAACTTTTCAGACACACACACTGACGGTAAATTTCATCCTGTTCCGTTACTCGGTGCAAAGTCTGCCTATGTGTGTACATACCAATATGCTCCGTTACTTTCAGTCATACGGTGAAGTACTACCAGAGCAAACTGAAAAAGAAAGAAATCTGCCGGTACTTCTCTAGTGATAAAGATTACCCTGGCCAATAAAGAGACAATTTGTAGTTCGCCAGTAGAAATCTGAGAAATTTCGAAATGTGCATAACGGCTCTTTGTCAGTGTCAAATAACAATTCTGATTTAGTGATTTTCCCATCTTTCGTGTTTTTTGTTTACACCAGACGCGCTATGAGTGGCAAGTCACTAAGAATGTACACACATAAAATAACAATCAGCCATTCGGATCTTAGTACATCGCTATTCTGACCGAGCAACCAGTGTGTTTTAAATCGCGCATATTATTTCACCGGGACATTAATATTCTGTAAATGGCTAGACTCGATCTGTCACAAATCCGCGGCGTCATTAGGTGGCGATAAAAAAGAGACTACATTTAACTGACTAGTATGAACACTCGGTCTATTTAGTGACGTAGCACAACAAGAAATAACGAATGTGATATTGTGACGACAGTCTTTGAGATTTATACAGCCAAAAAAATAGTGTAATTTTAAGCAGCACGTATATACATTTTAGGTGTGTTTTACACAATATATATATACGATAGGAGTGTTTCTCAGTCTGAAAAGTCAAGACTTCACTACCATATTCCGGCAAACCTAGATCCGTTGGTGGGGAGTTACATTTTTGTAAATTATTAAAAAGATTTTTCTATAGGGTTACAAACATTTTCATAAATTTTCGGAGTCTCTGTATTATTATTATTATTATTATTATTATTGTGAAATATTATATTCTTTTTCCTCTTTATATTTGGGTATATGTAAGAGTTCTACTTTTTCTATCATCAGTATCATTCGAGCAGGTACTCATTTTATGCATATACTTATGTACTGTGCAACTCTGTATTTAGCTAAATATACGTTCTCTTCTGTCTGTGAAATACTATGTTTTTGCGTGATTTTTACTCGAAAACCATCGGATTAGGCCCGTGCCCAGAATTTTGAAGAAGATGAGGTTTCGAAAATTTTCTTCACATATTTATTTTACAAACAGCAATACACATTATTCACTGATATCCATACTATTAATAATTTCCATCATTTTGATTTATGTATTAATAATTTACATAAATGAAGTACCCCGTATAAAAACATTAATAAAAATTATATATCTTACTGATTATACTCGTAACAAAAAATTTTGCATAAAATAATAATGAAGTACCTATAAATATAGAGTATATTTTTTTTCTTCTTTTTTTTTAAAGGTGAGAACATTCTAAAAAATCATTAATATTTATTTTATATTTTTGATTTTTTTCGAATTTTTGTGTATTTATAATAATTATTTCAGTTTTCATGGGGGGTAACCCCTAAAAACCTCCCATGCAAACTTCCATCGGACCATATCCAAAAAACAAAAAAAAAAAACCAAAGGAAGAACAATTTAATTACTCGTATTTTTTATGACTAGATCATTTTTACACGGAGAATTCTGGAAAAATCAGTACATTTTGTGTAACATTTTTCTATCGATTAGACGCAATATTCTGACAATTTCATTTTTGGTGGTGATATTTTTTACAATTTCGGGGAATATGTCTAGCGGCAGACTAGAGATAAACGATCAGACAAAATCAATTTAAATGTTGTCTTCTCACGAAAATTATTTTAAAAATCGCGTTTAAGAAAATTATTGTACATCACATCGTAATGCTGAAAAAAATGAAAGCACAGATTATAGAACACGTCTCACACCTTAAGCACTGACGAAAGAACTAAATCCAGTAAGACATCCACTAGTTTGTCATTTGATTTTTGCATTATTCGCTCAAAAACGATTTTTATAGACTAATTTTTAAAATGATTTCGGCGATATCCGGTGTAGTCGTATGGACTAAGGATTTTCGTCTACGGAACGGAAATTCAACAGTTTTTTTTTTTTTTTTTTCTGCATCGATTATATGTGTAACGTTTAAAGATAGCACACAGTCAATTAAAACTGACTCTTCTATAAAAATTTGATCATTAGGACAAACTCTGAAATATCGAGTTCTCGTGTACACTTTTTCATTAAAAAAGAAAAAAAAATGTGCCAACCATTTTTTTAAATAACGTTTGATCATGGGTCCTTGTCGACATTATTTAAAAAAAAAAAATGCATACACGCTTGTCGATTTTATTTCGGAAGGAGTATCTCGAAAACTATGAACATACAACGCGATTTTTTAAATGTTAACAAAAAAAAGAACCAGTATTTTCCGTGATATAGAAGAGAAAGCCAAATATAAAAAGCAATGAAGACTGAAAAACTCGTGGTTTAATAAAGAGAGTGATAAAGCAGATAATGTGTGACACAGAAGGAGGTTTTGCGTTAAAATCAAATCAATCCGTAGACAAAATTATGTGTGTTACGATAATTAATGTGTATTAATGACAAGACTTTTTTTTTTTTTTAGGTAATTCGGGCGAACTTGAAAAAATTACGTAATTTAGTTATCTCGCAAAAACTATTACAGTAAGCAGAGATTGGAGTGTGATATCAATCGACCGTCCGGTGATACATGTGCTGATCAAATGTTGAAAACAAAAATAAATCAGTATTTGTTTATTTTTAAAAAAAAGTAATTTATTCTCAATTTTATGCGCTCTAAATAGAATTTTGTACAGTACACGAATTGAGAAGTTATACCAACTTGTCGCCGGCTAAGTTTTGCTATGAACTTTTTTTTTTTTTTTTTTAATTTTCTTCCACAAGCTTAAAAGGCAATTTATAAAAAAACGCGCGAACGGAAACATGTTTTCCTAAACAGAAGTTTTAGTATTTATCAGAAAACGCAATAATAATATTAGCACATTATATGAACAATTAACAGACTAAACTATAATTACATAATAACTCGTTATCGTTAAAATGGACGAATTTCGTTTGCCCGATTTATTGAGTTGGAAAAAATATATTATACCCGCATGATTTTTAATAGAAACGGAATATATGCAACACTCGTACGAAATTACTATTGCAAGTATGGAACTTATTTTCGCGTATAATCGATGGAAAAAAAGGAACAGAACGATATAAGAACAATCACTGAAGTAGAAAAAAAGGACAGGTCGTGGTAATCTTGACTGTAGCAACACCGTAGTAAATGCTTTAAACTGGCAATATACTGAAATCAAATGGCTCGATACGCATGACTCAACTTATTCAACCACCTCGCCAGCAAGCATTTCGGATATCGCAAAATGGAGTAAGCGCTGACTGCTGTAGATAATAAGCTTTCAAGTTGCGGTGGAGCGAGAGCCGTTCGAATTATAACCGGACCAGCAGAGATAGAGCGAACTCGTCGACAGTTTTATTTATTTGTAAACACTTCGTTTCAATTAATATTAATCACCAATCGAGAAGTGCCGCTGTTCGCTTGATGGCCGCCGGCACTATTCCGCGAAACAGATTAACCCTCTCCACTGATAAAGTTTCTGTAGCGGCCAATTGTCTCACTGCAATTCGGTTGGAACGCGCCACAGACGTATGTGTAGGCGAACACTGTTGGAAACTATTTAGATCCGAACTTTTAATCGCTAGTCCGGAAGCTGTCACAGACACACATTTGTCCCGTGTCACGAGTATTAATCATTGAAGCTTTCTCTGCAGCAAACTCCGCAAACAACCAGTCAAATAAGTCGAGCGAAATTCGCCGCCAAGTTCGCCCGGGCTTATTTGGAATAATTAGAATATCTGCGCGCGGTCTCCTTCCGAACATAGGCTGTCGTCCCCTGGTTATTAATCTTACGCTGAAGGCAAACAGCTGCTCGTGAACTATCGCTGACGGGTATCGAAAAAAGGAGAGCTTCATTTTAACCGAGCCCGAACCACCTCATGCATCTTCTCATTAGTACGTAACTCCACTAGAATTATCCACTTTTCTCCTTTCCAACAATCGGCGGCGAAAATGTTCGCAATTACAGCTAACGTCCGCTTTAATGCGAAATGCAACATTAATAATAGCACGCAGCATGCACTGCATGCGATAGTGAAAAGCATACATTTTCGACACGTACGATGCTTTTCCAACATATTTGCCACTGCTGCATATTTTTGTAACCGAGATCTTGAAACTTTTCGACTATTTAAAACTAAAGCATAGCAGTTCCACAAATAAAACTAGACTGCAACATTTTCTATCAATATAAAAACATTTCATTTGTTTCATTTATGCATCTTAATCAATTTTCCCGCTAGTGGAACGCTATGCGTTTTTTTTTTTATTTTATTTCTTATTTTTTTTTTTTTTGTTGAATACAACGTACAAACGTGTACACGTTAATTCCTTATTAAAAAGTTCGAGATAAAAGGTTAGTTCGGAGAGGACAAAAGTCGTGAATAAACGATTAATATTTTTCTGTCGGTACAATGGCGACTAAAGATACCAGAGAAAAAAAAAGAAGAGAAAAGACGTTTAAAACATAAATTATTTGCGCGACACTCTGTATATAAAAGTTGTAATGCTATCCTCTCCCATTTGAATATAAGTGGAATTTATTTCCGAGAACTTCGTATAATATTTATAACAAAATGAATAAAAAATGTTCTCATCTGCCGATTCAAACAACAGTCATTCGAATTTTCAAATGTAATGAAATATTTAAGACACTTCTGTTGAGAAAGATATGGCAATAGTTCCTCAGTCGGCACGGAAAGAGATACAAGAGCACGGTTAACGACTATCTTATTCGAAAATGGCATATTCAATTAAAAGCAACTGGTCTGTATACGAATTACGTCGATATTATACATACGCATTAATGACATAATTAGAAAATCCGATGGTAAACTTTTTTTTTTCGCGACGGAAGTACTAACAGCAGTTGCCACACAATTTAACTTACCGATTCCTAGCAATTTCCGACGACACATTTCTAATAATAATGGGATGCATTTATCGTGTCCTTACGGTGAGATCGCACAGAACGAGTTACACATACACATCGATACACACTAGGAGGCGACCCCGCCCCCTTAAGTGGCTCTTCTACCTACTTGCTTCAATTACACCCACGCAGCCGTGTTACTTGTTAGACTATTAAAAAATTCTATCCCAGCGTTCACATTTTAATTAGTTCTGACTTCTTAATTAATGTTAAAATATTTTACAATTGTTACAAAATAAGATCGGAAAGGAGAATAAAAGAAAAAGATAGGGAGTGTGGAAACTTTTCTTAAATGCAACACAAGATACACGTGTGTGTAAGTCTGTTATTTTTATGCTGGTCGCGGAAAATTTGGTAAAATGAGGAAGCTGGTAGGCCGGAAGAGAGATCTCTGTTGAATACGAGTGGTCAATAAGTGTAGTAATATGAATTAGAAAAACCTGTTTTTTTGGGGGGGTTTTTTTCGTTTTCTTCTAAAAAGTTGAGCTAAAACACTTTGTTATCGACCGGAAAATTGAAGCAATTGTCAGAAAACGGTGGATTCTTAATAATTATAATGCTCGCGATAAAAACAACACGCTAACCGGATCCAAGTTTGAAGAAAAGTTCCAAAGGATTTTCGTTGGGAAAAAACTGTATACATATGCGCACTTACATAACAAAAATTATTCGAAATCTATGATCAAAAAGGTCAGATGCGGTGGAGTTGTGTCTCTCGGTCACGCACAGTAATCAACCAAATCAATCGGAGTCCCTGAAAAAAAAATTATGGATATATAAGTAATAGTTCTCTTTATAGGCGAACCGAGAAGAGAACCGAAAATATGAATTCAAATAAATTATAACACTTTTACAAAATAGAATGGTATAAAAATGTGTGATTTATTTCCAAAGAAAAGCTGCAAAAATCCTGTGGTATAGACCGACAAATAAACGAACAAAAATTAGTCCAACTATAATAATAATAATAATAATAATAATAATAATAATAATAATAATAATCATAATAATAATAATAATAATCATCATAATAATAATTCTTTGCAATAGACTTCCGCCAGGTCTATACCAAACAGCGGAACTTCTGCAGTTGCTTATGCGACTGTTTTAAGACCGCACCTAAATAACTAAAGGACTTTCGAATGTAAGACCGATAGCGAGAACTGCGGTATCATTAAAACAGATTACCATCTACAAACCAACGTCGATCTGTAGGTGATATTCGATTTCAGTTTAATATATTTTTGCCTCGGTAACTATGCTCTTCCTGACATAGAGTGAACTCACCACCGTCAACATATTCTATCGGAAAATCCTCTAATTCGGCATATTGCACAGCCGTGATAATAGATCAAATTATCCGAACTAGTCGGCATTTATTACAATTTATGGATATAGTGTTTCACATTTCACACCACGTTACATTTATAAGCAATTTAAAAAATCGTTCTCTATTCTCTACGTTATTATGTGTTAGTTCTTTCTCTTTAATATCCGCTTTATTGACGAATTTACCTTTCTTTCCGCCCTTGCCCGTATTATAATTATTAAGCGCATAACCGTATAAATATACACCGGTACTAGCGGCTTTTGAAACGGCTTGCAGTGCGAGTTTTGTAATTAAATAATTAAAATTTAGATCGAGACGTAGCCGCTCTTTAATAAAAACGGAAATACCATTGTGAGATAATCGGTTTAAACGCCATGTAAGGTGATTAACTACAAGCGAAGACAGAACGGAAACATATATTAAATAGATAAAAACACCACGCTCAGGTAGTGACGGTGACTCTTAATAGAGATATAAAACAGAACCTAAATCGAAACCACATTACGAAGTAGTGCTCTTGAAAATCACGCCGCCGTACGTTGAGGACAGTGAAGTCCAGTAGAAACCAATCGGATTAAAGCATTCCTTTGTTTTTCTGCTCGCCACTTTTACTAATAAATCTCCTCGCTCCTTACAACGCATCCTTCATCTCCTCCTTTCCTTCTCCTTTTGTTTTACTGGTTCTTGTATCCTTTCTGGCTGCTATCTTTGATCGGGTAAAGATCTAATTACACTTTTCTCTCCTTCTCCTCTTCTCGGCTTTACGTTGACAAGCCCAGAGCGATCGCCGGCTTTGGTGAAGCTGAGCAGAACACTGTTTTCCTACCATCCTGAAAATTCTAATCATCATCCCCCCCCCCTCTAGTAATAAAAAAAACTGTCAGTTAGACAGCCGAAGAAAAAGAAATTAAACGGTAAGGCCGCGCAAAGCGAATAGCGCGCCATTGCCACGCATAACTTACCATAAAATTACTGCACGGGTACATTCACACGCGCTCTTAAGGAGGGAAAATTAATTTTTCTTTCTCGCTTTCTTCGGAAAACATCGCATTAACGGTTTTCACGTTTAACAAATTGCACGTGGAAAAAAAATTATATCTCCTCGGAGCATACGCGTTTTATTAATAGCGCGACGGCGCACGGGTTATAGAGGAAATGCGATGAAATTTATATATAAAGAGGATAATACGGTTAAACGGGAAGCCTGGGAAATATTTAAAACCGGTATAGAAAAGGGAACCATAATTTTCTTTGATAGCTGCCTGCTACTATAATATATCCTCTGGGCAGAAAAGTCGGAGCTATGGCCGTTGTCAACATAGCATTTAGTCCAGTCGAAATGAGCAACAACGTAGCACCTAAACTTTATAGGCGATAAGGTTTTTTGGTGCGGATAATCGACTCAATCGTAAAACGTAATTTAAAGCCCATTAGCGAGCCTAGCTCTAGCAGTCGCACTACCATCGCCATCTCCGAACTACGACAAAACTCAAGTTCCCAGCTATCAGCAACTTTTTATATAGCGCTTTGACATTTTTTACCGTTGCTGCGCGCACTGCACTTTTCCTTGTTCCGACAAAAGTTACTAAATCAAATTTAAAATCCATGCTCACGAGTCTCCCGAAACAGGTGATTAAAACCGACAAACGACGTCGTTTAAAAAATAAATTGCGCCAAGTACAATACGACTTTTTCAGTTTGCCCCTCTGTATTTTCCTGCTCCTTTCCAGTGCAGTTATCACACAGAGACTCCTCCCCCTTGATATTTTACACTGCTAAGAAGAAAAAATCAGTACACATACAAACCAAAGTCTCATCAATACGATCGTCGACGACATTAATTTTTTGCGAAATAAACTTTTTTTTCTTCCTATAGCGGGTATATTAATCTAGCGCTGGGAAAATTTTTCCGAATTTTCAATAGCAAAATTCGTACCAAGTTCTATCCGAACGGATTTTCCAGCGCCCAACCAATATAAAAACAAGTGTACTACTAAGCTTAGTGAAATTAAGAGTTCGTCGATAACATTCTGATTTAGTAACAATTAGCTAACAGCGTTTTATATAAAGCACCATTATCGATGAATTAAAAATTTATCGAAACGTAAATAATTGCAAAAAAAAAAATACTATGAAAACTCGTTACGAAAGAAGTTTAAAAAAAATAATCATTGTGAAAAAATTAATAATATCCGTTTTATTTTCACAAATATGCATCCATCCGCGTACAAAACCGTGGAGCCATTTTAATCGCAGCAACATTAATATACTAATAGCGTACATAATTAATAAAGATTAACGACTTTAATAAATAGAACGTTAACTGTGCACAATACACCACTAGACCAAAAAAAAAAAAAAAAAAAAAATAAATAGAAAGAATAATAAGCTGTAAATAAATTAGCATACGATCAAAAATAAATTTCTTTATAAGCAAGACGGAAAGTTCACATTCTTAATGAAATGTAGAAACCGTTTTATAAATGTATTGATAGAAATCTAAATTCGCTGAATATTTAAACAAAAACACGGTGCATCAATAGTAAAGTACAGATTCTAGAATTATTGAAATAATTGAGATCCGCAGATGTCAACTATTACATACATACTCTTTATATAAAAAATATCTTAATATTAATATAAAATTTTCTTTTTTTTTCCTGTTTTTATTCCCCGAATAATTACAATCCGTTTATTTATTTATGTTTTAAAATTTACATTGCTTTTTTTCCCTTATCGGTGGACCATTTTACGATTTTTGTAGATTAAACTTCACTTGCCAATCTTAGTCGTTAAATAGTACTTCAGACGATATTATTTGCATTTTTATAATTTCAACTCAATCTTGTGCCACGATTACGACTACGATTTCGTAAAACTGAAACACTACAGTCCGGCAGCTATTAATAATCCCCGCTACCCTTTAATTTCAATTAACCGTTTAACAAATGATTTTTCAGGTGGGCTGTTTGATAGGCAGCCAAATGTTTTCTATATCGAATCTGGGGGGAAAAAACACGTCAATAATTTTTGATATATGTATCTTCAAATCCTAATTTTTTTTTTTTTAAACTAAAATAAGTAAATATTGAAAAATGAAATTAACTCAAAACATACAATCGCACGCACCACCACATAAAAAAACCAAATTAAGAGATTTTTTTTAAATTAAAAAAAAAATAAAAAATTAAATTTATGTAAAAAAAACTTGATACTTCAATTTTGATAAACGGAATAATTTATGTAAAGATCAAATAGGAATAATGCAAAATGAATTTAAAAAATTAATTAATTAAAAGGAGATTGTACAGTAAAATATACACCAAAAAAAAAAAAAAAAAAATGAAACATACATGTATTATTTAAACAAAAGTAACAAATACATTACGAAATCTATTTAAAAATGAATTGAAAACACCGTCTCGCATTAATGAACTGTTCTCAATTGCCAGTCGAATTACTCCTAATTCGCTACACACTATCGCTTCTGTACCTCTTTTTGTTTAACGTAGTCGGCAGATTTTCGTTAGATTCAGTCGGGCCCTACTTATAAATTAGGTGAGTGAATGGTATGCGTCTCTTCGTGACTCGCTAATATTGGAGAAGTATAGCGCCTGTCGAATGAAACATGAAAACGGGTCAAATCAAAATGAACTACTACTAAGCACTATTAAGCATTTTTAGTCGCATAGACTTCATAGATTTCTACTGGCAAGCTAGAAATTGCCTCTTCAGCCATATTAATTTCTACCGTCAGAGAAGTAGTAGCATTTTTCTTTCGTTTTTAGTTATCTTCGATACTTCGCTGCATTACTAGAAAATGTGACAGTTATTACTTGCAACGTTAATATACACGCAAGACTACGCTATGTTTGATTTATCGATATACAGTGCAGTCTTAAGTGTGTCTGCCCACTACACACGAACTAGCGGGCATATGATGAGATGCAATCAGTTCCGAATGTAGTCTTACGTGCACGCTAGCGTTGCATATAGCAATTGTCAAAAATGTTACCTATTCCGTACAACTAAATTGTACAGATAGGTAGTCTCGACGTACGAAATCGAGTTAACGAACGGAGAAGAAGATGGTTTCGATTGCCTTCTACGTGACTACTAACAATTATTTACATTGCCTGGGATCGAACTAAGGACCTCCACGACGCATGTCAAGTGCTCTAGCGATTAGGGTATTACGATATATATATATATATATATATATATACACATATAGTCTTCTCTTTTATATTTTATACATAATTAATTTTTTAATAATATTACTGCTCATATCAACTTGTTAATTTACTTGACGATTATATATTCGGTTTTAGTCAACTTGTCTTGGAATCAGTATTAAATATATTTGCATATTTAGTTCTTGCAGTTAGTTAAATGTGGTAATTCATTCGCAAATGTTTATGAGTACATAGTCCGAATAAGTGTATAAATAGAACTGCGTCTTTGTAAGTTTTAGGATAGTTTAAAATTTACTACTTTAGCTAACTCCTGGTATTTAACGAATTTAAAAAAAATAAAAAACTGTTTAATGTCTCTTTTTTTTTTATTTTTATTGCACTGACATTTAAACCATGCGGCTACTTTTTGAACTGTGGACCTTGAAGCCAAAACTTACTTATTTAATCATATATGAACAAAATAAAAGAATAAATTGGCTACACAATATGGAAATGTACGGGCACACAGTGGTTTCCAGGGAGTTGAGGGAAAACCTCTTTGAAATTTATAGAAGATCCCGACCTTCTGTTGCATCAGTGGTACCTCTTTTTTTTTCTACGTTAAAACAACCGAAAAACTATTTGAGAAGTAACATCGGCTAGAACCGTTTAAATATATTGGCACATTAAAGCCGTTGCAGGGAGACAGCGGTATCTCCTGAAGAAGTGGTAGATATTTTTGCAGAGAAAAAAAGAAATACTGCTTTGTAAATTTAAAATTTTTTATAGACAAATGTTTAATTTAATTTTGGTTGTGTTATATAATAAAAGATACCAGGATAATAACATATTTTATTTTCTAATTATTCCGAAAATAAAGGCAGGTAAGCTAAAATTATTATTTATTTCTTAGGATAAATAGACCCTGACCGATTAGATCCAATTTTTTTTTCACTTTTTGAAATCCGCCCAGAAGAAATGGTTTAGATTTGCCACTGCGGGCACATTTTGGAAGCTATAAAATAAAAAATTCATTAGAAAACATGTATGTTTTTTTCTTTTTTTTTTTTTGAACTCACTAACCAAGAGTATTGACCCATATTCGACAAGAAAGAAAAGAAATGCTGAATTAATTATTTTAATTTGTGCGCGGTCAGCTATAGCCTCAATACCAATGGGAATAATAACAGATAGCGAAGGAAAGGAGAGAACAGATGCAGCACTACAAGGAGCAGGAATACTAAGTCCCAGAAGTTGAGAGTAGAGAAGGAAACGTTCAAACGACAGAGACATTCGAAAAGGATGCGGTTAGAATTACATTCGTGGTTATCATTGGGAGGATGTAGCGGACAATAAGGAAAATTTAAAAAGTCGATAATCTAGCAAGCTATGATCGAAGTGCAACCGGCATAAGGAGGAAATATAAAATAGCGCTGCAAAGACGGAAATTTATGAAAACGATTAACTGGAAGATACGGTTGAATAGAAAAATTTAAGAGGAAAATTGGTTAGAAAGGGAGGAAGGGTACGAGTCTGACCAAAACCTATAATTGAACTTTTTAGACAATACAAGTTATTAGCAATGTACTTATTAATGGGAAGTCCATTAACAGCTGCACCTCGAGACTAATCAACCCTTCCATTTCCTTCTGTACCAACATGACCTGGAATCCAAAGGAACTCAATCTGAATATGGTAAGTTTGGAAAAGGACATGGATAATCGAACGATTACGAAGGATGATAGGATCACAAGAAGGGTGAGAAAGAATGTATGAGATAGATTGTAAAACACTCTTAACATGAGAGATGATTAGAAATTTATTATTGCCTCGTACTGAGAATATGTATTAAGAGAATGATTCTTAATATCGCAACAGACTCAGCAAAGAAAATGGTGCATGTTGGAGGAAGTCTATAATTTTCAAAGTAATTGTGAACAGAATATAGGAAGGATGCTCCAACGCCATGAAGGCCCTTCGATCTGTTAGTAAAAAGAAGAGAATGAAAAGGTAATAGAGAGAGTTAACAGTATCGAGGAATTCTTGATTAGGTTGTGGAAGGAATTTAGAGTAAGGGGACAACGAAGACAAATTAGGAGGAAAGAAAAAATCTGTAAAATGAATAAAGTAAAAAAGTTTATTGTAGGTTAAAAAATTTGTGGAACAAATTTGGCAAGTCGATTTGAGATATGAGAAAGAATGGGGATTTTTTTTTTAAGTGAATCGTTAATTCTGAAGTACGGACAAGTAGGACTTGAAGAAGAAATTGGAAGACGCTTTAAAAGGAAACAATAATCCAAGTAACATCTACGAATTAGTAACGGGAAAACATTAGATTCAGTATGTATTGGAGGAATGGGAGTTGATTTAAGGGCTCCTAGATACAAATGAAGGAAGCAATTCTGAACTCAGTCTAGTTTGTATAGGAGAGAGATCTGGAGGAATTTTACCATAGATAAACGAACAATAATATTTTAAATCACTTAAAATTAATTTTTGAAAAGTTAAAAAATTGAATATTTAGATGCGTCAACTGACAGCTCGAGAAATTCTAAAGAGCGCACAAAAAAAAACAAAAGTTAATGCGATAAATATAAATCACCAACACTAAATAGAAATACTTTTACTAGTACAGCTGAAAAAGTATTGTAATTACATAGAAAAAATAAATAAATGTACGCTTACTTACCGGGCAATAAATTTACGATGGTAGTTCGAAAATCAATGAATATGCAATAACAGCCTATGTTACTGGCTGCCTGAACTAGTAGGAAAGAGGCAGAGTCACGCGATCTTCGAAAAGGTTCTGCTAATAAAAGACATTTGAAAGCTATCGATTAAATATAAAAAATGTCAATTACAATAAAATAAAATAAAAGAACGAACGGATCACCTGTGTAGTTTGTGATCTCTATTAATTAAAAATCCGTCTAATATTAACACTTTCGAAAATAAGATGGTTGCGAGCGCAGCTCATTGATGATAAATTAACCGCATTTATATAATTCAAATTAAAAATATCTCCCTAATAAGTCACGGAAAATCTTCGAATTTCAGATAACGCGATACGCCAAAATTGATAAAATGGAAGAAAAAATTTGATCGCGTCAATTAATTGGATATCATATTTTACATGTAAAGACAATTTTTCCTTTCACAGCACGAACTAAAATAATAGTTCAATCGGCCACCACTAAGTAGCGCATGGTGAGTTTTTATTTTGAAACAAAGCAAACAAATTGAATGCAGTAAAAACGTACATAAGGTAAATATAGAAAAGATAACGAAATATTAAGAGAAAATACTTCGAAATCTCGGAATATTACAGAAGAGAACAGAGACTTATGAGGTTCTTAACCATACTACGCTATCGTAGTTGGCTGAAAGTGATTCAACAAATTTCCTACATTAAAGGAATACATTTTAGAAGTTTTTCAAGTCTTAATTAAGGAATTTTGTGTTATTTACATTTTGAAATTGAGTTCGATAATTTCGTTACGAATGTACATAGAATTTCAAAACAAATATAATCATCCATTTCATTTCTATTAAACGAAACCATTCATTTCGTGTTTTTTTAAAGCACTAATAAATGGACAATGGTTTATACATTTTTGACGAAAAAGGCGTAATAATTTTTGACAACGACCTGATGTGTTTTAGTTAGTCATATCCAACATAGCTGCATCGTTGTATATACAACTATGTTAATGTTCGTCTACCAACAGCTTTAATATAGCCGATTATAAACGAATTTTCTGCAGATTACTGAAAATGTTTACTGTTATTTCAACTGTCTCTTTCCGCACATAAGAGTATGCCATCTTTCTAATAAGTTTGCGTAGAGTATTTTCTAGAAAAATTCCAAAAAATGTTCAACAGTTTTCGAATGCCGATTGTAGCTGCCCCATTACAACTATCTCGCTTCAGCACAAGTTCGGTCTCTCTACATTATACGAAAAGTTAATGAATGATTAAAGATATTTTCTAGTCTTTGCTGGTTCCGTTAGCCGAACAGAGGGTATCATTTAAAGTGAACCTTCGCCATTGGTTGCGCGAAACGCACATGCCACAAACTGAGATTAATGACGCCAGCCGACCCGGATTACATGAATAATGCTATTTTACGAACACATTAGCACACGTTACGCGAGTTTTCTTTTGAAATTTCAAACAACGAAAAACACAAAATCCGAAGACATTTGAAGTTCATTCCAGAAATATCTAATAGAGCACCCCACCATCTAGCGTTAGTACGAGCAAGGAAAATTGCTGAAAAAACCCCGACCCCGAAAAATGAAAAAGATACGATACGGCAACTGAGACGGTATCTACTGAGAACAATTTAGAGTCGCTCAGTCCGGCAGAAATCTTGAATGTGCGCATAATAGGCTCTGAACAAAATGTATCGCCACGCTATTGATTATCACGCGTTACCCTTTTTAATTTTTCATTCTTAATTTTAATATTCCGCTTTCATCAAGTGCTCAGATCTTGAACTAGCAAGGTCGTAATTCCCAAATGGCGCGTGCATTTGCTGCGTTGGAAGCATTCTCAGGTCCATCTTTTTCAGTCGATATTTAAGTTTAGGCCAGACGAAACGCTGTGCAGTCTCGCGGATGCCCGTGTATCCCCGGATGCAAATGTTCGTGCAAGAAGTTAAATACTTGCTTGCGAAACGGTTCTGTTAAAAAGCAGTCGTACGTTGCTTGTCGAAACGTCACAATGCAACATCTCATGCGTAGCTGGGACAAGTAACTTTTTTCAGATCCATGTCGGAGTAATTTTTGGAGTTGCTCGTCATTTTCTTGTGAGCACGAAAATTTACCGAAGTCGATGCTGTCGGAGATAGTTTCTACGTGTGACAATGCGTCTGCGACGACGTTGTCTTTCTCGGAAACGTGTCTGACGTCGGTAAGGAATTGGTCAATAAAATTCAGACATCGAAACTGATGAAGTGTACATTTTTCAGGTTTCTGCCGGAAAGCGAGAATATTAATTGATCTGTGAAAATCGTGCAATTTCGGCCTTGAAGTAGAAGTGAAAAATGTCGAATACCTCTCGGTAAATGGCAAGAAGTTCACTGTCGAAGACATTTCCGCTCTGCGTAGAGTTGATTTTCCAAGTAAAAAATGTCAAGGGTTACCAACCCTGTTCACTCTTTTGCGTCCAGTACTCCCCCGATGATAAAATTCGAAGCGTCGGTGAACAGTGTCAATGGTTGCGATGGATCCGAGTGAGCAGGAAGCAAGGCATATTAGCAAGTGCTTGTTTACAAGGCCTTAAATGCTTGTTTACCTTCATGAGTTCACTGCACCTGTTTCTTTCCTCGGGTGTCCGATCTTTTCAGGAAGTCGTGGAGCGATGCCTGAAAATTTTCGCTGCTTTGGGAATGAATCGTCGGTAAAAATTAATCATCCCGAGAAATCTGCGTAGTTCTCTGATATCATCATAGGCTCCCGGAAATCGAGGATCGCTTTTGTTGGCAGGGACTTCATTCCATCTGCTGACACTTCGTAACCAAAGAATTGTACCGTCAACGGTCCAAAAACGCACTTGGAAGCGTTGATAACAAGGTTATGGTCGTCAAGTCGTTTGAAAAGTTCCAGATCTTCCTCGTTCTTGTACGCGTAATCGAGTTTTCTCAGAACCTCGTCTAGGAACCGTTTGAAAGTTTGTGTCACGTTACGTAGCCCGAAAATCATAAAGGGAAAATCAAAAAGCCCGAATCGAGTTGTAATAGCTGTTTTTTGGATGTCCTCCTCCGCCGCAGGAATTTGGAGATATGCCCGCACCGGATCTATTTTTGAGAAAATTTTCTTGCCCGCGAGACTTTGGGAAAAGTATGTGTTACGAGGTAACGATCCGGTATCTTTCATTTTGTTTTTTTTTTGTTTGGTAACCAAATTTCCAATAATTCGTTTTTATGTGTTACGTCATCGTCTTCAATTCGCTTCTCGCCATCCGTTGTTAAATTATTCATTTTTTTTCGTTTTATACTGTGCGCGACAAATTTATAAAATTTATGAATTTTTATTAATTATATTAACATAAGGAGTATACAAAAAAAGTTTAATATTTCACGGAAATTTTTATTGATAAAAAGAGAGCAGGCGAATTACATTAACTTTTAATTTAAACGTAACGCGATATTACATTTCATTTTAAAATTTATTCAGTATCGCTTTCCGTTACGAGGATAATATAAAATTAATACAACAATAGCCGCTCGCATATATTTTTTTTTCGCACAACATCGCAAAAACACTATTTACATAATTTATGGCAATCTGTTTACTTTGTGCAAAAGAAAAAAAAAAACAAAACATAGCGTAGCAATTCCGACAAGATGCCTGATTAAAACCTTCCTTTTTAAATTTAAGATAGATATTTTTTTATCTTTATTATTTCCTTCAAACTGTTGGTTGTTGTGCTGTGTACTGTACCCCTCACTTCGTCGTCCATATAGTCGTTTATTACATTCGATATATGCCCTAAATATATATATACATTTATAAATCGTTCTATCACTTTTCCGTTTAAATGTATGGAAATTACTTATTCCCGCATATTTATTAAACTCAACTTTAGTTTTATCCGCGTTTGTTTTCAAACCATTCTCTGAGCACGGACTACTTGTAAATGTTTCAAACATTTCTTCTAAAACTTTTCCACTAACTGCTAATAATACTTACATATCGTTTTACGCGTTTAAGAGGATACGGCCATGTCAAACCGTATATCTCATTTTAAGTTTTTTCGTGATTTTTGAAAACGTCAAAGTAAACACAGATTCTGCTAAAAAGGAATTGCATCTTCTGATCCTTATCTAGTCCACCAGTTTCTCGGTGTATATTGATTAATTGTTATTTACGCTGTAACTTTTTACATTTATAACGCTCAACTGTGCATTAGCTCCGTTTCTAACTTTCTTAAGGAATCTCTAGCTTTTTCATCTTAATTGAGAGTCAAAGTCTTCTGTCCAAAATTTAATAGCACGTAGTCAATGGAGTACTATTTTCTATTCGTTGTTTCATATTGTATGCTTTTTTAAAAATAATTTGCGGATTTCACAAAGCCCGTCTGTGGGTTCCCAACATAATTATATCGTTTATTCGTACTAATATCAACTTAAATAATAAAATGTTAACTTATTACTATAATAAAAAATAATTTATACTAATCTACCATGTTCCTATTTTCTAAAATTGGCCTGTTCCCTTGGTTGGTTCACATACGATCTTGATATTATCTATCCGTCAAAATTCTAATAAATATTTCCTAAACCGTAAGCAAAAGCTTTTAAGAAAAGAAATATTGTACTACGATTTTTCTCGACGTTAACAAAGCTTTTGACAAGGTTTGGCATACCGGATTACTATATAAGCTGAAGCATCAACTGCCTCACCCCAATTACATCTGTTAATAAAGTCCTACCTAGCAGAAAGACTTTCGTGTTAATGTAAATGGTGCTTGTTCACGAATGTACCCTATAATGTCAGGAGTACCACAAGGCAGTGTACTGGGACCCGTATTGTATCAGATTTATACACGCGACTTCCCAGAAAATAATGATACAACCACAGCTATGTTTGTTGATGACACGGCTATTTTATCAACTCACCGAGATAACATCATAGCCATCGAACAGCTCCAAAATCATCTGCTATATGTGGAGAAATGGCTTAAACAATGGAGAGTTGCAGTTAACGAATCAAAGTCAAAACGGGGTTTGTTTACCTTAAACAAAGGCCAAAATTTGCCGATCCAGCTGAATGGACAGACAATTCCCAACTCATGTGCTGTGAAATATCTCGGGTTACATCTTGACCAACGGCTCACCTTCAAGAATCATACTATTACAAAACGAAAGCAACTAGATATCAGATACCGCAGCCTGCGTTGGTTAATGAACAAAAATTTATTTTTATCGGTTGAAAATAAAGTTCTACTATACAGGGCAATCTTAGAACCTGTGTGGACGTACGATATTCAAATCTGGGGAACGACGAGTATTTCAAATCTTAAAATTATACAAAGATTTCAGTGTCCTACGAGATAGTTTTGGCGGCACCATGGTTTCTTCGTAATGACGATATACACAAAGACCTCTGCATTCCAACGGTTAAAGAAGTAATTACGACCTTTGCTAGAAGATACTTTCATCGACTTGGAAACCACATTAATCCGCTAGCAGCTAATCTTTCGCAGAATAGGGAACGATTCTGACAATTGAAACGACACTTTAGTTGAACTGGAATTTTTTCCGTAGACATAAATTTGTATAGCTCAACATAGTCCAATAAATAACATACATACAAATAAAGAATAGCGACCACCACTGGGGGGAAGCGTTTCACCATGGTTTACATAAAATAACATTGCTACTCATTGTTCAACTGAACAAATTGTTTGCAGATAAAAAGGGGGAAAAAAACAAATATTTCCTAAACGTTTGATAAGGTACATATTTTTTAATATCTCGTTTATCTCTTTTGTTATGTGCTAAAATATTAATTCTGCGTACTGTTTCATGTTTGTCAAAAAAAAAAAAAGAACCGAAAGAAATAAATTTATATAAATTAAATAGTTTTCTACCGAAAATTAAAAAATTATTGCCGAAGGAAACGGATTATATACAATGAATGGCCTTAAAGGATACTAACAAAAAACACGCTGAAGGAGCTAAATCATATCTCACTCGATATATACAGACTAACGGCAAATCTAAATTAAAATGGTCGTACAGGTGTAGATTAAACAAATAAGGAAGTAATTTTAATGTAATTCGATTAACATGTGCACATTTTCTGTGTTAGTGGAAGCCGATCAATATCCTTTTATTAAAAATTAGTTAGTACTATAAGTCAGTGTATAATATACAAAAGAAAAAGTTATCATAATAGGAATTTTAGAAACTAATTACAAATCAGTATATTCAATTGAAAGTTTACTGTCTGCAAATAAATAATAATAATCAAATCAAATTCTTTATTATTATTATTATTATTATTGCTATAAAACCAACATATGCGCTTACATAGCGCGAATAGTGGAAATGAAAAAATAAAAATTACAGTAAATCAAAATATCGCAGACGTATGAAACAAAAAAAGGAATAGAAGGAAGGTAAAATAAATAAAAGGAAATTTAACTAAATACAAATAATGAAAATAGAAGCGATGTACATAAAATAAATTGAATTAAAGGAAAATGAAAAGTTGTTTGTATAAATATGTGGAAAACAGGAGAAAAAATAAATAAATGATTAATTAAATAAGGTAGCATGCAAGACAAGTATATGAATAATTTGACTTAATTGAAAATAAAGCTATTTTAAAAACTAACAAAACAGAATCTATTTGAAAATTAAATCTACAAATTAAGCATAAAAAATATATATATATATAACCTTTCACCAACCCAGTTCACATACTGTTACAAAATTTCAGCTCTGACATGTACTGCAGCTGTAATAACTGGAGTAAAATAAAAATAAAACAAACTAAGTGAATAAAAGGTAAAAACATAAATAAAAAGTTAAAAATATAAATTAAATAAAGAAACTAAATAAAATATATAAATATAATGTAATAGCAACCTTAATGTAACTCATTAAGTAGTACTTATTGAAGTTTGTACTAAAATAGTAACACATTGAATTTATGAATATTTACATTAAATAATACATTCTCCTTTACAAAGGCACCTAACTAAAACATCATTTGAAAAACATGTACTGTAATAGCCTACAATCACCCATGTAACCCCCAACAAGTTTTGCAGAAGCAGTCTCAACTTTCAGAACATCCCAGCAAATATATTTGACTGAGAAAGTTCTACTCGACATCGTTTAAAAATAATAGTAATAATAATATTAATAATACTAATAATAATAATAAAAAAAAACAAAACAATAACAATAATGATCATGTAGGCGGCATAGACATATTTACTAATAATGATTATCATAATAGTTAATATCAACAGAATCAGGTATAAAAGTAAGAAACATAACGATTCAATTAAACCAAAGGAAATTTATGACATCCATATACATTTGCAATAGTAATGATAGTAATATTAAATAATAATAATAGTAATAATAATAATAGTAATAATAATAATAATAAGCAACAATAATGAATGTAAAAAACAACGATACTAATAGCAGTAATGAACAAATAATCAGAATAAAAATGAAAATGGTAATAAATGTCAAAGTATAACAAGGGGTTTACTACATCTGTGATAATAGCATTTATTGAGTCCCATTACCGTGATGTATTTAATTAGGTGTTTGTGTCTTTTTTTATAATTTATTAAATGTATTTTTAAGCCTGATGGTAAAGAGTTGAATATAATAGATCCTTTATAAACTGCTTGTATGCGTGTGTGAAATTTTCTGAAGTCTGGAACAGGAGCAATTTCTTCATTCACCGATCTTGTTTTCCCCATGGGCAACTGCAATATTGAATCTACCCTTATATTTGAAAACGAAATTTAGAATTTGTGAAGTGTATAACTCTGTAACAGATAAAATGGCATTACTTAATGATGTATCAATGGTCCATTTCACTGCTCTCTGTAAAACTTCAATAGGACTTGCATGATTCCACATCCAAGTACAGGATGATATAGGCCTAAATATAATGTGCGTAAATGCTGAACGGATAAATGGTCATTTTGGTAGTAAAAAAATAATAATAATATGAGTAATAATGATAAACACTCATGGAGCTTACAACTTGTAAGTGTGAATGTAGCACACCCAGGGTACTTTATATCTAACTCACCTTGCTTCGCTAGTGTCCATAGCTGATATTTGAGTGGTCCATCTTTCTCTTCGTTCTTTCTGATCTCTTTTGACCTGCTCTTTTTATATTTGTAATCCTGATGCTATCATAAGTGATAGTTAGGGGTTTTCTTTTCGTTTCTCTTCTTTTCTCAGAAACCTTAAACCAAGTTATAAAACGGCCTATGGTGATTGTTTTTATCGTACCCAAGGATACGAAAATATCACTAGCGGAGATATCTTCCGCTCTCCGCGGAAATGGAGTTCTGCTGTGGCTAATAACATATTTTTTCCAATTCTTGTCAGAACTATCGTGAGTACCGGTTACAATGATAATTTCATAAGAAATACCAAAAGTCGCCTTAATCAAGCTTCACTTTTAAATAAGCAAAATAATCAAAACACACAAAATAAAAATCAATCTGTTGAAGATACTTTACTCATAAATTAGTCAGCAATCATTAAAACAGGAAAATTACTGCAACGAATAGACAGACGAAATAGATCACATAATCCCAACTACATCTTCATATCTATTTATGTAAAATGAATATTGTATCGTTTCATCTTCATTACCATATAGCCTGCATTTATCCCATAGCCTTTTCATCTTTAATTATATACTTTTCATAATTGTTCGTTCTTAACACCCGATCCTGTATGGCCATTAGGCATCTGTTTATGGAAACAGTTTTCTTTCCTTTGGCCACCTATTTCAGGCATGCCTGTCTGTGTATTCCTCTGACAACTCTTTTATCTGTTTTCCGTGCAATAATTTAGATTTCCATTGATCCATCAAGGTTATTTGACGTATTTCAGCCTATGGTTTTTTATTTGTTCCATCCTTTCTATCATTATAATTTCCCTCCGTTTAATTATTCTCATTTGATCCGCCAATCGTTGTTCACTGAATTTAAGGTATTGCGGCGCTATTTTTCTAAATTCTTCAAATAATTTTTTCCGGTACCCTATTCTATTGACCTCGTCATCTGTAACTTACATAACAATCTATTAATAATTCGTTCATTTCCGTTATCCGACACCAACCTCAGTGGTCTCTCGTATATTCTGAAGAGAAACACTTTCAGCCCTTAATTTTCCGTTACTCCTAGTTTGTTATTTCATTTCGGCTGTCACATTTTCAGAGTACGCAGAATTCAGACATTTCCTCCTGTCCATATCTTTGGCCTCCAGTAGAGTCTCACCTGATCTCTGATGTTGATAAATCGTATACTGTCGCGCTCAGCATCAACTCCAGGCGTGCCTTGGCCACCTCCAAGAAGCAGCCCTTTACATTTATTTCTAGTCAGCATATCCGTATAGGAAATAGCATTTTATACCTATTGCCAGGATAATTTTGTTTTGAGTTTCTTTAAATATAATTTCCCTGCCTAATTTAATAAATAGTTACTGTATTTCTTTAATCTTATTGCTACTGGATTTAGATTAATTTCCATCCGAACTATTTAAGAACAGCGGTAATTTCCCCCCTCTTCACCTTCCTTGTCAGTAGCAATCTCCTGAGTTACCAAATTGGGGTTGAGTACCTGACCGTATTATTATTATTATTATTATTATTACTCCCTAATAAGAATTCATATAGGTTTGATGGGTTGTCATCTATTCTTATAAAAGAAAACCTAGATTTTTTCATAAAACCATCAACATATTTAATCAATGATTCCATTAAATCTGGAAAATTCCCAACAGCGTTAAAGGTTGGCATCATCACTCCAGTATATAAGAATGGCGATGCTAGAAATGTATTAAACTATAGTCCAATTTGCTTGCTATCCACTCTTTCAAAAATTTTTGAAAAATGCGTTAAAATGAGAATTTTAAATTATTTAAATAAAATTAACTTCTTCAGTAATAGTCAATATGGTTTTCTACAAAACAAAAGTACAGACGATGCACTGTTCAATCATATTACATATATATCAGAGAATTTAGAGTCAGGTCGCTCGACAGTCGCAGTCTACTTTGATTTCTGCAAGGCGTTCGATGTTGTCGATTATAAAATACTTCTAAAAAAATTATACGCGTGTGGTTTTCGAGGATCTATCTACAACTGGTTCTACTCGTATCTATCATAGGAAAAATTGTTACAAAAATAAATAACACATTTAGTTGTAGCGCTGTTCAAGAATACGGTGTACCTCAAGGAAGTATACTTGGGACTATACTTTTTCTGATCTATGTTAATGATTTATGCAATTTGAATGTAACAGGTAAAATTTTTAGTTATGCGGATGGTACCGTTCTTCTCATAAGTTCGCGTTACCCAAACTTGTCGCAGCAATTAAACAGGCCGACATCAACAAAATACGTGACTGGTTGGCTAACAACAGTATAAATCTAAATGTAAATAAGACTAAATACTTTTAAAAATACAATGGAAAAATAACCATTTTATAGAGAGAGCGTATGAAATTAAATATTTAGGGGTATTCTTGGATTGTAAATTGTTGTGGAGTGCCCACTTACCACATCTAGCCGCAAAATTAAAAAAGCTGAATTATCTATTTTATTACTTAGATCAATTGTTTAATCGAAAACAATTAACGACGCTATATTTGGCTTTGTATCAACCTATCCTCTCATATAGAATTATACACTGGGGGAATGCAGCTGCTTACCACATTGCTCCATTTACATATTTGCGAAAGTCTGTTTTTAAAAAGATGTATAGTAATCAAGATACTGATGTAAATAAATTAATAAAGCTGAGACATTTATAATTCGTGTAGTTGCTAACTTATGTCGTAAAGAATAAATATAAGTTTGAAATCGACTACCGACCTGGAATTACAAGAGCGTCATCTACAGAGAAAGGCGTATATACCGCGATACAATAAATACCATGTAAGACTGCAGGCAAGGTATATAAGAGAAATATTATTTAATCAGCTAACAGAAACTTTAAAATTAAAACTCCGAAACTATTAATTAAATATATTTCAAGTAGCAATATACAGCTTATAATAACACAATAACATTAAATACAAAACTTTGATATTACAATTTGGCGAAATAAATTGTTGGTAAGTTAAATGTCGGGCGACATAACATTACAAGCAAATCAAGTATCACGCATCATATCTACATATCATTAAAAGCAATTAAATGACAACAATTATTGACGATCTTCACTTAATATGTATAAATCATTAAATTATTTTCTTTTTTTTTTTTTAATTATAGCATCCGCAGTTATTTAAAAAAGTAATATATATTTTTCATTCATTCAACCCCGAATGTCGTATGGGAGTAACAAATGCCCAATCTAAAATAAATATAAACAAAAGACTGTAAACATTAACAATCATAAGCAATGTTGCCAAAGATCGTTACGCAAACAGCACAGTTTACTATAGAATTTATTTAATTTTAATCAATGTACATTTAGCAAAGCTTTTATTATAGGTCATTTATTTTCTACTTTAAATATATAAATTCAATCTGAATGCTCTTCATTTTTTCTTTTCTTTTCGTCTTTATGAAATTTATTAAAGCTGAGTAATCTTTTTGATTTCATTTAGGAATAATTCACTACTGCTATTTATTCTTAGGGTTTCCAATATTATTATTATTATTATTATTTAATATTGTTATTAATACGTTATTATTAATATTTTTATTAAGAGACTAGCTTTAGCTTTGTGTTTATAAATCACAGTTGAAATATTTATAGTACTGGCGAAGGGATAGGGGTATCTGTGAGTTTAATGATACATATAAAGTTAATTTTACATATTATCTATAGTTACATAATTACGTTTATTAATATGATAATTTATTTCACTATACCACCTCAAATAATCAATGTAAACATGGGCTAAACATTTATGTTATATACAAGAAGACTTATTGTTCATAAAGGGTATTTATTTTTAGATATTTAAACATAAATTTAGCTCGTGTATTCTTAGAATATTTCGCTACTCGTGCTTTTATAGCGCATAGGCGGTTCCGAATACTACATTTATTTTAAATTACAATCGTAATGTGCATTTTGTTTATTTAAAAATAAATTTGAATTTAAAATATTTAAATTATTATTATTATTATTAATAAACAACCGCCAGTAGCCGAGAAAGTGAATCAAAAGTTAGCACGCTGCGCGTGCATCTCAAAGAGTATTTTGAAAGAAACCTGAGAACAGCTAAAAACTATACTGAGGCGTTTTTGTATTATATTTTAGGAGTAATGTTATGAATTTTGGAGTTATAATGGAATAAGACGCGACCGGTTGCAGTACCCGTGAAGTATTTTCGGAAATGGAGATGGTGATATTTTAGATGTCATTAAAAAACTTTTTATTCTGCGAATGAAGTTATTTCCATCGTTGCCCTCATTTAAATTGTTAATTTTTCTTACCTGAACGTTGAAATATAAAAAATGTTAACCTGAACGGTGATATTAATAAAATTTTATACATTTCCTCATTTGCATTGCTAAAATTTGGTTGAAAATTTGGTTGAAAACTGCTACTTAGCGTTATTCAAGCTATTTTGTTATCCGTTGCCTTCTGCTTGTTAACATTTTACCGTTTTCATCGTTATAACTATAATATCACGTAACATAACGAATCTGCTGAAGCCCGAGCAGCCTTGACTCTTTTTACAACTTCAGTTCTAACTGACGCAGATTTTTGTCGTTACTTTTATACTAAATATTTCCCGCTTTTATCATAAACCTTCCGCGTATTTACTTACAAACTGGACACCACCAATAACTAAACCCCAAATATTGCATTACTCAACACAGTTATTACTACTGTCTACCTATCATTACGCAGTTAAGCATCTAACTATTCGATATTCCGCTTGAAGAGGTTTCTTACCGTATTTTAATTTTTCCGTTGTCGCCACCGTCGAACAACGAAATTTCTTTCGATGCATTAGTGTAGCAAAAAAGCAGTTATTTTTTGATAAGGCCACTAGACACGGAAGTTGATTACATACGGCACACGCTTCAATTTGAAAGCACGCTGAGGCCCGCTCATGACAAGCATTCAAGCAATCTACAGGCTACTTTGCATACGCACACATACACCAAAATCAAAATACCGCATTCCTTTAAAATAAATTCGATTAACCTGCCTCAGTAATTTGATCGTAACATATGCAGAGTTGAATGCAAAAATAGAACATGAATAATGTCGTCGAACTTTTTTTTCTAAAAAAAACGCTCGATTCTGAATAGGAAAAAGCAAAATTCGCTTCGTAGATTTTCACATCGGCCGAAGCTGAAAAATACTGCATAGCATCTCCTGCGAAAGTATTGCCGAATTTCTCGCTATCGCGAATATTCTCTAAGAATTCGCAGAAATATCGAGAAATTCGCCGGGCGGTTAAACTGAAGAACCGATGAAATGAAAGTGGAAAAACAGAGAAATACATTACTCGAAATTATTGAAGAAACTCGGAAAAGCTCGCACGCGACTGCTAAGCTCAAACGAGAACACGATTCAAAGTTAAGAGAAATTCTTAAATTCCCGAAAAATATCGAAGAAGAAACTTAGCAATAAGATGAGTACACAAGTACGCGTAGCGTTTAAAGTACGCTTTTTTTTTTTCACCTGTTTAGCGGAGTTTTCGGGAAAATCTTTCAAAAACACAGTTTAATGTATTAAGCGGAATAAGCGTTGCTACTTCAAACGAGCCAACGTCGCAGCAGCAATTCGTATGTGAGACTAGGACCGGCTCTTAAAGTTCTTCTGAAAAGTTAGAGGACCTCACTACTAGTCTCAGTAAAACCGTCTGAAGAAATTTATTTCGACTTCGACGGCGAAAAAGGAGAATTGTCAGCAAATATTAACAGCGATAAAACGGCATACATATAGACGCGCGGTGCTCTGCCTAAAAGATTTCTCTTGATGTTCTGCCGTTTTCGCATCTAGAGAGTCACCGTCATACGAGACAATGATAAGTCTCGTTGAAGCTAGCCTCCGTTGAAAGTTATTCTAATGGAATTTTTCACCGCTCCCTTGCTCCCCCGTCTATACTGGAAGGCCGTGTAACCGGGAAGTATCAAAAGGGGGGACAACAAATCTGACGCAGATGCCGTCGAAAAAAGCGCTCTGATGAAAGACTGCGAAGAGACGGAAAAAGTTGCACAACCGATTCAAGTAAAAAACTTTAATATCGCTCGGAAAACCAGCGCGCTCCGAAAAATGTTCGTCGGATAACGTGTAATAATAGCGTCCACGATTTCCTTTTACTGCAACACGAAAAGCGGACAAACGAAAATTAGGCGGCAGCTTAGTGGAGCTTAGCGGCGAGGAGGCATCGGATTATATCCGAAATTATTCGCCGGAAACAAATTTTTCTCAGAATCATTACGGCGAATAAGAGGTCGACTGAGAAGGTTCATCGCGTACCGAAATCGGTTGCCTAGAAGTAATAGCGGCGGAAATTGAACGGATTCATCGCGTTGCCGGCGAATTCTTTATTTCCAGCCATGTTCAAAAGTTTAAAAATCCTGCCGCTTCCTGTTTAAAATTCACCCCCGTTTTTGTTTCTTCGAGCATAGACGACGCAATGTAATGTGTTTCGGTTTTTTGAAAAATTAAAGCCTGATTTTAAATACCAAAAAAAAAAAAAAAAGCAAAATTCACCGCGGATATCTCTCCGATTTAGTTCGAATTTTATCCAACGGGTAAAATTGAAGCATATGTGTCCTTAATGTAAGGGGTATAACGGATATTGTGGGGAAATTTTTACAACACACCTAAGAGGATCATCTCAATGTCAGTTCCTTTCTTCTTTCAGATGATGCGTTCTTACTTTCACCGAGATTTCTCTTGTAACCGGTTAATTTCAGGTATTAGGTGCGTTTACCGCAACGAAGACACGCTCGAGTATCCGGAAAGAGACGACTCCCAAAAAACTCTATCATATTGCTGGTTTGATGAGGGTCTTAAATAAAACCTTACCGTTATTAAATACGACGATAACATGGTTTGTTTTCCTAATTTTTTTTTTGGAACGAAATTCTTTTACGCGGCTTGCCGGTAAGAGTAAACTGTGGCAGAAAAGACGAGGTCACGAAAATCGTGTTACGCGTCGTCCTCCAGGCGACCTTCACTCTCGCTCTCCTTCACTCTGCCCCTTTCTATTATATAAGGGTGTGTGTGTGTGTGTGTATGTGTGTGTGTACCTGCATGCGTGTGAGTATCGAGATTTGAGTAGCAAGCATTGTGCGCGGTCAGCTGTATAAGCTCAACTCTAAACCCGTGTAAATTTTATTGAATTTGAAAGTTGGCGCGGTTTTTTTGTGCAACATTAGCACATTTCAACGAGTCTGATGATTTATTTATTGTTTTTGCTTTAATTCATACGGGATTTATACATATATTTTGCGTCATTTTTTATCGCATACTTTATGAATGACTTTATACTTGTATATCTCTACCAAAAAGTGAAAGGAACTTCGTTCCTACCGGGTGTCCCCCTCTAGACGCCACTTTTCTTTTTTTTTACTCGCAAAACTAACAAATCCTTATAACTTATTAAAAAAAAAAAAAAAAAAAAAGTTAGATACATTCTTTTATCAAATGATAAGAGTACTTCCAGTTTATATAATTATATATCCTTCCTTGAATTAAACTTCTCTCCTTCTGCTCAATTTTCATTCCCACGCGCCATTCTCTTTGTTTCCTCGTCACTAGTCCCCCCCCACACGCACACAAAGTACTCATAAGAATTATAATGCTATGCTATTTGTCGCCTTCGTTTTTTGTTTTTGTTTTTTTTAAATGGGCTCGGTGTTAACACTGACCCAACTACATGGATTTAGATCACCTACTCAGATTCTGAGGCGATCGGAGATAGAAAGTATAAAGGAAAGAAAAAGGGGAATAACGGCTGGAGATGGGAAAGAAAGGATAAAAGAAGCATTGAAAGGGGTAGGAAGATCCAACGCCAAAAGTCGACGTATAGATGAGAGCACTCAGGAAAAAGAGCAGGGCATTCAAAAAGGATATGGTTGGGGTCGCATATAAAGGGAGGATCAGTTGAGTGGAGAAGGCAAAAGGGAGAAGGTGAAAGAGAAGTTTTAATACTCCCGTTGACGAACTCATTTATAAGGAGAAGAAAATACGTACACGGTCATATAAATAATTTAACAAATAAACCAAAAAAAAAAAAAAACCAACACCTAAAACTGATCGATCGCGGCCGAGGCACAATCTTGACTGAACAGCGAAAATCAGTAACGTAAGTTCGAAGTAAACACAATAATGTGTCACCGGTATCGGTTTCAAAGTTTATTTACCGCTATCTTTATTTGTTTTTTCCTGTAAATGAATGAACTCGTACAATCATAAAAACACGCAAAACTTCTCGAGCAATAAACTCGGGGAAAAAAATCTTCTACGGACAAAATCTTTAATACTCTAGGTATAATTTAGAGCAGTCATTTTATAAACTGTTTTTACAATATCACACGTGTTGACAGTAAACAAATTATAAAATCGGAACATGCGAAGGTCCATTTTCTTATCGAAAAATTTCGCGCGTAAATATAAGGAACACTTGATCGAAATCAAGCACAATCTCTCACATAGTCATAAGCTTCGCACCATTGAAGTACTTAGGAATCATGTTGGATAGGCGGCTCACATGGCGATATCATATAGCACATGTGAGAACAAAGATGATGGTTCATGCCAAAATGTTATATCAGCTACTAATTGTAAGTCGTTACTCACCAATAAATCTAAAGTTAAAAAGGGAAATATATTTAACCTATATCGCACCGATATGGAAATACGGAATTGAGCTGTACAGTAGTGCTGGCAGATCCAGCTTGCATCGGATACAACGACAACAGTCTAAGATTTTGCAAACGTTGACAGCAGCCCTAAAGTATGTATCTAACGAAACCTTGCGCAATGATCTAAGGGTGATACCATTCGTCGAAGAAACCCATAAAGAACTGTATGAAAAATTTTTCAACAAATTATCAAATCATTATAACCCAAACATTAGAAAAATGTATAGAAGCACTCTGCCGGGAAATTCAGCCAGGAGGCTTAGAAAGAAAATAGTGCCGAGATGCGATATTCCAATTACCTAACTTTCCTTCTCATTAAACATAATAAGTAAGATAGAAATGGATCATTACATGTCCAAGTCTTTTAATGGATAGATTGGGCTGTACTCCGGTTGTCTAAATTTGTTCTCTATAATATGTTACACACACCGCTGTTTATGATATGAATACATACCGGTAGAGGGTAAAAAAAAAAAAAAAGCTTCAAGCCACTTAACACTACATCGATGCACGATAGTCTTGAGCTAAATTGCACGATAACGCCATATTCTAAGGCATTTTATTTGAAATTCTTACAATTGGAAATTTTCTGAAGATATTTTTATTCACTTCAAGCAGATTTGTATCAACCTACATTCGAATATCTAAGAGCACAATGAGTGAGTCACTACTGCCTCAATTTAAACCCTGTTCCGGTCGAACATAATTCACCCTCTAATTATATACATATAGTTCTATCTACTTGTATATATATATGTGTATAATATGAAAGTGGACTATGAAGACGCCGCTTAAACCACCAGATGTGATAATCTTGTGATAATTCTTAAAGAAAGACCGATCTTAATTGATTATGTGAGCGACTTTAAACGATTGCTCCTAAGGAGCAATTCGAAATTTATTCACTACATTGGTTTCCCATTGCGTTTCCAAAATTCCGTCGTTCATCGCAATACATAATGACTAAAGAAAATCATCGCGTAACGGGAAAGATTCAATAACAAAATCTGCTAACATTTTTACACTTCTCTAAGAAATTTATTTCATTTTACGAAAAATGATAAATGGCAAAGTCATTTACTGAAATTTGCTTTTTTATTAGAATTATACGAAACCATCATTTTAAGTCAGCAGGGCCAAGCTGAATGCAGTTTATAAATAATATGTATATGTGTGTATGCTAAAAACTAGGGCCATAAATAAACATGTACGTGTATTTTAGAAACTGTGACATATCTTCGCCTTCATGCAATTCAACTATATCCAGCTAATACCACACCATCGCATAATATCAAAGGTGCATTTACTAATATAATCGTTCAACACACAGTGCTTATTTTTAAACGGGCACTTCTGAATTCCCGTTGATAATGCATACAATCATGTGTGATGCACTGGTGTCCTCCGTATCAGGATTTACTTTCAAAGCAGTTCGCTCAACAACTGCAACCGTATATATTTATTTCTTCTCTAACATACTTACGTAATCATCCTTTTATCTATTTATAAGAATTGTAAATTATACGGTCCTTCATGTAAACAGACATCTCTCTAAATGGATACTTAACAAAAAAAAAAAAAAACGTTATTACCGTTCACGAAAAATACAGATTATTAATACGCACGTCATTATCAGTTTTCTCCATAGTTCAAATACCTCTTGAAGCACTATTACAATTTCGGTCTACAAAATTACATCAACTTTAACAGCGGACGTATTTTACTGATAAGCACTAGGCATTACTTTGTGCTGCACAGAACACTCGTTCTTCTGCTACTAACAGACCGCCTGCCCCTAAAATGACGCGAAGTACTGTACCACGCGCAGATTGGCGTTGCTCGTTCGCAAGAACAGACAGAACGACTTAAAATGCAGCACCTTTACAACCAGCAATTAACACCTGTATATCGATATTGCCGAAGATTTCAGCGGCGAATAACTGCAGTATAACTAAAAACTGTCGTTTTCGTATACGCCGAGAGTAAACCGATTAAAATATGGCAACATTAATTTGTACGCTATTCAGTATCTCACGCGACAAAAATGATTCTCAAAATATTGCACCTTGACTCCGGTTGTATCATTACAAAAATGCGCAAGAATAATTTTCTCCCCTTATCATATGGTCTAAAAAATCCGAACGCAAAAGAATAATTTTATTTGATTTTATTGTTTATTTCTTTTTTTTTTTTTTTGTATTCGCCTTTGTTTTAGTCGCTTACGAGCTTCATTATGTTTTCAGTCCAAGAATTATTCGTATTACGTAGTTGTTTATTTTTTATTTCTCTATTATAAGAAAAAAATATACATACATATATAGTGAAACAAAATACAAATATAAAAGTATATATATATATATATATATATATATATATATGTATATTATTTAAAAATGTTTTCGGGCATAACGCATCATCGGCTAAAAATTAGTACTACTTTCTGAGTAGTGAATACATTGTTTCTTAAATTTGTTTGTTATAGGTATTTGTATTTCGTTGTTTCAAATTAGTATGGTTATATTTAACAAACAGTATGTTAAATGACTTTATAATAAAAAAAATACATACATGTATATAGAGCTCTGTATGAGATTATTCTTGTAGTTGGTAGTACAACTTATCGTGTCGTACAAGGGAATTTTAGTAAAAACGATACCTCTCAAACTTGCTACCCCTATTTATCAGGTTAAAAAAAAAAATCAATACAATATATATGTATTTATTAATCGAACTGGGAAAACTATTTACCGATAGATGTAATCACTCCGAAACGTCAAAATAAACAGACTTACTGAATATGATGGATGTCGAAAAATTGGTAAATTTTTACATTACGAGTTCATTCTGCTCTTTTACAATTCATATTGACATGTACACAGCGTCGTTAATTTATAGTTCGTCAATAATTATCGATAAATTTATTTTATATCTTACTGAAAATTAAAGAAAAATATGAAAACACAATTTACAAATTGTAAGTTTGGTTTTTGTTGTTTTCTTTTACTTTTATCAAAAAAAAAAAAAAAACATATTTAGTAGGTTCGCTTTTTAACTCGCTTTTTTCATTTAAAATTACACAATTATTTAAATTGGATATCCGTGTAAATATTTTGATGTACTCGCCTATACTAAAATTTAAAAAAATATACCGATCGCTATCTATTACCGTTGCGCAACTGTTATTATATTCCTTGTTCCTGACCGAAGTTAACCTTACTTCAAAATTATTTTCCATATTATTCATTATCCGATGCCCCTGGTTATACATTGTAAATGATTCAGTTGTTAATCCAGTTAGTAGCGAGGTTCTTACCAATAACATTGGGCATTTATAGCGTGTCAAGCCTAGAGTAAAATCCCGGAATATGGCACACTGGGAAAGATTTCTTCCCCCACTATATCGCCGAATTTTACTCAATACTATACATCTCCAGCTGATTTGTGGATTTTTTAATAGCGCCACAGAAATGTCTTCCCCTTATTAAGGTATGCGAATTTAGTCTATGCAGCAACCCACCTTTTTTTAAATTTCTGCATTTCATATTTTGATATTATTTTTAAAATTTTATCTTTATGTTACTACTTCGCTTTTTCCTCGCTATTTTTAATATATCAGCTATTTTTCAAATTAGCTAATTCACTTCCGACTTTTTTGAGGCCGCATTCATTTTTGCTCGTAATTTTAATTCCCTCATGTTCCTGTTATTCGTAGTTTGTGTTAGTTCACACACTATGATTAGCAGCAAAAATGAGCAAACTAAAATTAAAAAATGAACCGGTATGAATAACGTAATTTTTATTTCTAACGATAACCACCGTAGAAATTGTAAATGTTTAACAGAGAATCGCCATTGTTACACGGCCCCCTAACCCCAGGTGAAGCCGACGCACGGCATTTAAGGAATCAACAACCATGTTTTTGAAATGGTACGTACCGTCACAGGTGCTCTCAGAAAAATTAAGTTCTGATACGATTACGGTCAAGGTAGTTTATAACGAACAACGCCGAAAATCTCTGATCGACGAACATTAGGAACTGCGAGCGCAGAGGTATTTACAAAATTAACAACAACACGTTGGAAGATTTGTAATTTTTGCACGGGTTTAATAATCGATTTTAGTTTTTTGCTGTTTTTTAATACCCATTCGAGTCTTTCAAACTACTTCAGATTGTTTCCGACGCGTCAGCTGCAACTTTTTCGATCAATTGAAGGATGAAGCTCTCTGACTTGTCGCAACACTTGGCAACTTTATTTCATATTGTTTGTCGATTTTTTTTAACACGTGTACTATAATCTACTGTATAAAAATTGCAATAACTTATTTCCACCTATTTTGTAATATTCTTCTTTGTATTTTTATTACACATACGTGTCGTTGTAGTATTCTTACGGGGTTGTTTTTTAATTATTATTGGTTCTCCATGCGGTTTACAAATCGCCATTTCAGTCTCTTAATTTTACCTCAGTAATACCTTTAACTTCCGTTTTTAGTATAATTCACAAATTTCTCTTACGCGATTTAATAGTGCCCAGCACATGCCTCTCCGCTGTTTCTTATACGAAAAGAACATTTAATCATTAACATATATTTTTATATTAGGTAATATTTTTATGTAATGTTTCTGTATTGATTATATGTAATGTTCAAAAAAAGAACAAAGTCAACTAAAACTGACTCTTCTATAATAATTATAGAATACCAGTATTTGAGAATGTCTACCAGACACAAAACCCTACATATACACACGTGTATGACTCTGTACGTACTTATGGAATACTCATTTTTAAACTTTTCTGCCAAGTATTACTTTAGCGAATGTCTCAACTAATCGAATAAAAATTAGTCACCGTTTATCGACTTCGAATCTCTATGAAGAAAATGATTCCTTTTTGGAATAGAGCTAGCGATCAATTGAAAAGGAAACTATTTTCTGCTCCAACAAAAATGAAAAATGCATGAACGAAAGTTATCCTTTAGAAATTACGAGCCGAGAATTCCCTACAAGAACTCTTGATTACCTTGACGGTTGTTCATTTTAACTAATTCCGGAGCGGCGCTTACAAAATAAATATGCAATTGTTTCTGTCTGAAACAAATTGTTTATTTAATGGGAACACTGTAATGTTCAAATACAAAAAAAAAAAAAAAAATCTTGAAATTATTCAATTGCTCATTTTCCTTGCCTTTTTTTCATACACTGCGCATAAACCGTATCTTTCTAAAAGCACAGCATTAACGGAATAAAAAAAGACAAATCTGACCGAATATAACGTTGTAATAATACCGACATTATAATGAAATCATTAACGCGTATGTAAACGGAATGAGCGCGATATATAGATCAACCATAAAATTAGTCAGCAAAGCGTAGGCAAAAATAATTCCTATCGTTTGCGATAGATATTAAATTGGGGGCAAGACTTTATCACTGAAATTTTATTCCTATTGGTTTAAAATCGAAATCGGTGAAAACGATTGTAAAACGGCCAAATTTCGTTCTCATTACGTTAAAATATTTTAAAGTGAATCACGTTACGAAATCTGTTACGAAACGTTAATTACTAATGCCATTTTAAAAGAAACACGTCTCCTCATCCGACATCCCGAAGTTCACCAAGGCAATTTCTTTACGCGCAACTCACTGCAATCTCCTCCTTGCCGTTGTACTAGAGCGATGCCTAATTGTGTGTGAATGTGTGCTTCCGAAGAACATTCGAATGTTTATGATTCGCTGGCCACGCAACTTGCGAGCTTGCTATATTTCAGTAGTAAAACTTCTAGGCACTATCGCGACGCCGGCATTACGATTTTACATTTTTCAGATTAATTTTCCGTTCCCATTTCAATTCACGTTAGACGAATTCGAGTTCCCGACATAAAGAGCGCGTTTTGTTTCCCGTGAGAATTACCCCCCCCCCCCCCCCCCCCGGTTGAACATTTCACTTTTAGCCGAGCATTTTTAATCGAAAACATCCGCAATAGAATAGAATAATTTCAAGATATAATAATTAATATTAAACGATAGATACTAGATCTATTCACAATTTATGGTTTTTTTTACATATGTTAGAATAGAATAATTTCAAGATATAATAATTAATATTAAACGATAGATACTAGATCTATTCACAACTTATGGTTTTTTTAACATATGTAACGTTATTTCACGATGCGTAAGTATTTTGAATAAACATTTTGAACGCAATATACTGGGCGCGAATTTGATCAAAAATCTTAAATATAAAAACATTTCAATTTCACCGTACACACTTGTTAACCATTTTTTTCGTTTCCAGCGCCTGTACGTCGGCTTTTGCGTACAATAAATAAATTCAGAGAAATGATTATTTTTCGGTATCCGAAGTGCACTATTATAATCGTTTTCTACCGGAAGACATTTATTGCTCTTCGCTTATTTCAAATGTTACGCATTAATTCTACAAATACCTGCAAACTACTCTTAAATCATTACATTGTTTTTTCAATGAATTTTTTTAATGTAATTTAGAAAATTAATCGAACAACCCCGATTGAGAGATTACCGCACTACTCTTCTGCAAAAAAAGAAAAAAACAAAAACAAACATAAGAGCTCGAATAATAATAAAGACTCAGTCCAAATAATAACCTATTTTCTTATTTTAATCGCATATTCACCGCTTTTTCACTTCTCATTATTATCTTCGCTGTATTTAAGGGTAAACCATTTTTCACAACGAATAATAATAATAAAGGATAATACTCAGTAAGTCGCATTTTTTAAATTATTTAAAATAAATTCTACGGTTAAATACGTCGGATCATTATCATTAATTTATTTCAAAGACACGCCATGTTTAAAAAGAATTATTATTTAAAAAAAAAAAAAAAACAAACATAGAACGTAAAAACATCTTTACACACAGATACGCAATACTTGAAAATAAAGATGTTATTCTAATTATTTTTTTTATTTTTATTTTCTTGCTATCTTCACTGGCTTTTAACGCAACTAAGATCTTAAAGATTGTTTTAGAAAATATCATTTTTTCTTTCATGTTTGCTTTTGTATATTTCAGCGATAAACTTCAAACCACGGTCATTATTTTTTATGTAGCTCATATTTGTTTTGTTTTTTTTTGTTTTATTTTCTGTACAGGATCGTCTTCATGTAACATTAATTAAAAAAAAAAAAAAACAAACTCTGCAGTATTATAACGAAGATATATATTTTTAAAGGTGTTTTTTTCTTTTTTTTCTTTTCTTTATAAAACATATATTTTAGTCTCTAAACTGAGCGAAATTAGTCGACAATTTTCAAACAGTGCAATATGAAGCTACCTTTTTTCTCAAGTCCTTCTCTCCAGCGATAATAAAAAAGCCACCATCCAGCTCTAAAAGCAAAAACGAAAAGTAACGAATGAAGAAACCACTTAAGAACATTTAAAAAAAAAAAAATAATAATGATGATGATGATGATAATGTTGACAAAGTTGACAATAATAATGACACGATGATGATGCCGATAATAATAATAATAGTAATGGCGAAAGCTCTTTTAAAAAATAATAATAATAAATGCGATTAACTAAAAGAGTAATATTTTACAAAAAACATTAAAGTATAATCAAAATTTCAAGTACCTGAAGCATTTGTAAATACCGACCCGCGAGAAGAAGCCCTCATGGAGCTGTAAATTTCTTTTTAAAACGCCGACAAGGAGCCAACTTCACTTTTCTCCTTTCCACGGATATTCGCTTTTTGCAAAGAAATGATAAATGTGCACATCTGCCTTTGACAGTGTTTTGGCAATATGAGCTGCCATCAGCCGGTAGCGTACCATACACACATGTACACTTATTTGGAGTAGTCGAATGATCTTTTTTGGGTAACTTGAAACTGCTGAAATTCTAACATGTGGAACGCCTCTAAATGGGCATTTAAAAAGTAGGACAACCTATGACGAAGCCAAAAGAGACTTTTTTCCGCAATTCCAAAATACTCGTCAAGTCCGCCGGAATAGTTTATGAAAACCTCCGAAACGAAGTTTTCGTTACCGTTCGAAAAATCCAAAGGGAAAATTGTGTTTTTTTTAATTTTATTTGTAATTTTCAAATTAAACACGAAGTTTAGACCGTAAAAGATTAGAACTCAAACGTATATATCTTTTAAAATAACTTTTAATTCGGCAAGAAAAACTCTTTTAAAAAAATTTAATCAAAAACACCAGATCTGCATTTTAGGAAAGAGAGCCCTATACTACTCTCTAGCAATAACCTAAAAATATAAAATAACAATCTTTTCAACGAACAGAATCGAGATTTAATCGAAAAGCTTTTTAAACGGCTTTGTCAGTGTCGAGTACTAGTTGAATTCCGATTTGATGATCTTTTAGTCTTTCAAGATTTTGTTCGCCAGACTCTAGGAGTATTTCCTTGATATTGGCGAGTCTGTAGGAGCGCATCGAAAAGCATAGACATACGGCAACAACAGCGCGTAAGCAGCCAATTGGAAATCTAGTGTTTAACGAACTAGGTACTTCTCCACTTTGAGCGAGCTACATCTTCTGCACATTTTTTTTTGATATATAAATATATATATAAAGGGCTAGGCTCAATCTGACAGCACCATCAGGTGGCGAATAAAAGCCAATTCATCTAATGACTGGTATAGGTTTACTATACGCCCTACTAAGTAACCAAATAGCGCATCAGCAAATAAACATCATTGCAAAACAAACGTGCTCGGCTTTGAAATTTGCGCAGGCATTCGTAATCTTCTTTTTTTCCCTAAATTTAAATATTAATTTCCTCTTAAATAAATTTAATTTTTTATTTTTTGAAATCTAGATAAAAAAAAAAAAAAAAACAGCTTCATAATTTACTTTTATTCGTGTAATAGTGCGTGCAACTGTTTAACATTTTTCTATCCTAGAGAAGTACCAAGCGTGCAGAACCCTTCGCGTATGATGATCGTATCTGCCGTTATTAAATACGGCCACACAGCAATATAATCTGTAGCCGAGAAAATCGTGTAATAATAAAACGTAAAGTAAAGTAAGCAAAGCAAGTCCTGTACCTTTGATAAGGTATCACGGATGGTGAAGTTAACTTTCCATAATGGTGCTAAGAAGCCCAACGGCACTAATGAAAGTAGAAAGGCCAGCTCCTTTCTACTTGAGATCCGCCTTTACTTTTCCAGATTTCTTTAGTACCCAATTATTTCAGGCTGGATAAACTTGGGAGCGACTTGGATCCGGAACAAGATAAGTCTCGATAGCTTATGACACCTCTGATTTGGTAATTAAGTACCTTAAAAATAAGCGCAGATTAAAACATCAACACTGATATACGGATACTTTAGAATACATTAATTACGATCAGTCGTTAAATTACACCCCGAAATTTACTGTATTAAAAATTTAATTAATAGTAGTATAATTCTAAGTGTCAATCCATTATTTTAAATTAATAATGATATTAAACTTCATTATTAATTTATCGATATAAAGTCGCTATTAGTCATTAATTGTAATTGACGTTTATACACCTTAGAAAATTTTTAAACATTATCCGTGTTAACCACGATAGTGAAGCGATTGCGAAATCTGTCGTTTTTTTTACTTTTAACGAATGCACTTTTGTTCTTTGGCGTTTATTTATTCGTACTTAATCGTATACAGAAAATGGACTATTCCCGTATGAATGTTAAAAACTACCGGTGAAACAGTCGAAGCGAAATTTTTAAAAGAAATGACAAAATATCACTCTGTCAAAAAAAAACACGAATAGTCAAAAAAACGTTTCACTAGCCCGTGATAATAGCTCAACCGCAACATAAAGCCAATAAAGAAATTTCAATACAATAAACATACCAATTACGAAACTTGTTACTTTTAAATAATATATTTCTGGTTTTTTCTAGATCTGTTTATCTTGAAACATTTACGGAAATGTCTCGTCAGTCTTGAAAGATTTTAATAGTTCCTCTTCTTCGAAAGAAACGGAGAAATCGATGCAACTATCGCTGCGATCGCTCCTAATGATACACACGTTCTAGGGATATCTCTACGAGGTGTGACAATTGTATTCGTAGAATTTTGCCCTAAAAAGGATAAAAATATGGGGAGGGGGAATCTTACACTCAACACCTTCACAGTAGTCTCCCGAGGTCAGCGCACCGCCACCAACGTTCGACCCATTTCTGTAAGCACCCCGCAAACCCCCCGAAGATAGGTCTATGAGGACCCTCATCGTGACAATTTGAACTTCGGTAATGCCGTCGTATCGGTTTCCTTTTTCAAGTAACTTTTGAGTTGAGGGAGTAAATAGAAGTCGCACGGAACCAGGTTCGGGCTCTAAGGGGGTGGGGATGCTGTGGAGCGGCAAAAACTAGCGTACTGCGAAGGACGAGTGTGCTGGAGCGTTGTCGTGATGCAGCACCCAACCCTTCTTGGTCAATTCGGGTCGTGCGCGGTAAACGCGGGCTCGTAACCGTTTCAAAACTTCGATGTAGAATGCTGCATTGACTGTCTGGCTTGCGGGAACGTATTCGTGATGAACAACACCGTTGATGTCGAAGAAAGCGATCGGTAGAGACTTGACTCTTGATTTGGACATGCGAGCTTTTTTCGGACGCCCCCCGCCCTTCTCCACCCACTGCATGCTCTGTCGCTTGGTCTCAGGGTCATATTCGAACACCCAAGACTCGTCCCCCATGATAATGGACGACATCCACTGGTCTTCTTCAGCATCAATTCGATCATCATGTCCTGACAGATGGATCTCCGGAGGAGCTCTTTTTGCTCAGCTGTGAGTAGTTTTGGAACCATCTTGACGCACAGTTTGCGCATCCCTAGATCGTCATTTAAAATCTATCGAATGGTCTCGCGGTTGATGTTTACCACTTCTTCTAACATTCGACAACTTACTCGACGGTCTTGGAGCACGCAAATACGCACACGTTCAAAATTGACCACCGTTTTTTCCGCTAGAAGGACCGCCGCAGCGCGGATCGTCCTCGATTGATTCACGGCCGTCTTTAAACCACTTAGCCTACTTGAAAACAGAGTCGGTTGTCTTCCTTAAACACGTCTTTTAACTGTACGAGGATTTCCGACGGCGGTTTTACTCCGCGCTTGATCAAGAATTTCATCACAGGATACATGTTACCTCACTATTTACATCGCACATTTTCACGACCCACGTGTAAAAATCTTACTTTGTTTAAACGACCACAGAACGCAAGATATACATGCTATCGTTATGAAAACTGAATATACTGACTCCGAAATGTCGTCCCCTCTTGCCAACGAAACCACGAACACCATCGCAGTGTTGCCACAAGTCGCGCTATAAAACAATTCTCCGAGTACAATTGTCACGCCTCGTATACGTTGAAAATAGAGGAACAATCTTGCCCGGTACATTTTTTTACAAAACATCTTCGTAATTAACAGACACTTTAAAACAGTCTAAAATCTTCACGATGTCGGAAGTGCTTGCCAAAACATTTCAGCAAGCATCATTAAGATTCGCTTAGAGATAATATTACTAGGATTTTCGATCATTTCAATTCGTGAAATGTTTTGTTTTTTTTTTGTTTTTTTTTTTTGAAAAATTATACGAATATTAAAAAAACGTAAAGTTTATACTAAAATATCTGAAAAACTAAGATGTATACGAGGGTAATAGTTTAAATTTCTTTTTAAAACGAGGTATTAGCCATACTTATTTCTTCACATAGTAGTTTAAAATTAGTAAACTTAAGGTTTATCGGAATTTTAGATTCGGTTCCGTTCTTGGAATAGAACGGTTAATAATTTTATTTGCCGTTACGGCTACCGACTTTAGGCATCGAATTTGTTTTAAGAAGAACAGACGTTTTTCAGGCACGTGATTTTAATGAAAATTAATAATGAACTTTTAAAAAATGTATACGTAACGAATGGATAGAAGGGGTGTAAAGACGGAGGTTATCGCGTATACGAACAAGAAATTAATAAAAAGAAATTCAGTAAAAGCGGAAACTGAAATAGTTTCTACGTGGCCCCATGAATATTGCCCCGGGTATATTTACAGTGTTTATAACACGGGCTTTTAAACAAACGAAAAACGCGGATATTTATATCGAAAAGAAAATAATTCACACTTAAACAAAATGAAAAGTTGCTTCATCTTCCTGCCTCAATATTTTAATAAAATTCCCGCTTCCAACCTGCGCTCCTACGGTTAAAATTTCATACGGGATTCCGGTCAGATATTTATATACCTATTCTTGCTCTAACAATCTTTCCTGCTGTCCATCTATCCAGCCAAGATGAATGGAGACGTACTCATATCCAGTTTAATTTTTCTAACAAAACGCACTATTATGTAAATGTTATATAGTTTTAGTTAAAAATAAAATATTAATGATTAAACTGAATATGAGTACGCTTCTAATCATGTATTATAATTTCTAGCAGTTTTAACAATATAACTTGGCCGCTCTAGTTCGCATATAATAATAGTAATAAAAAGGATCCAATGATCGCTCTGAACACGACACCCGGCAAAATTGCCTACTATACCCAAAAAAATAAATAAATAAATAAAACAAAAAAAAACCGGATATACAGAAATTTAACGAATACAAAAAAAAAAATGCAGCAAAGAAATGAAGATGAGATTTTCTGAGAAGTGGCCTACTAATTAATAGAAACAGGCAAGTTAACTTAGCACGATTTTACCATATCCCTTACCCAATAGGGTTTTTCGAATTTATTATTTTTGAAGGTGTCGCGAAAATACATCGATTAAAGAAAAAAAGTCAACACTCTAGCAGCTATATTTGACATTTCAACATTTAAATCCTTGATTGATTTTTAAAATTTCGGTGACTTTGACGAAAATACGTCGATAACAAAAAAGAAGAAGAAAAAGAAAAAAAATAAAAGAAGCAACTCTCTAACTACTACAGAACAGGCTGTGAACAGTCATTTTTTGTCTTGCAGCTTTATAATACGGGCATAGGATGTTATTCTAACTTTTACAATTCCCGTTAGTATAAATACAGTTAGCTTTTATATTGATAACAGTTTAATTAAGAGCTGAAGCGTTGTTTACTGATACAAGTTTAATGCGAAATTTTGACATTTTTCAGTTACTTAAGTGATGTTATGAAAATAAAATATATTATACATATCTAGGATAGAAGTTATGAAATTTTAATCGAGATAAACTAAATTTGAAAATTGGAAAAACTTTATCAGTAATTCAAAATGCCGGGGGGGAAAGCCATATTAATCGAAAAATAAATTAAAGTAAATACTGATGTTAAACAAGAAGATACAGCGCTCCTTGATTACTTCTTTCCTACAT